>CM068830.1:25300645-25905645 GCA_028554795.2 Sinohyriopsis cumingii | reverse complement strand
CTTTCATCTTGAGACAAAATCGGAGGGACATCATCATATAGTTCTTGGTGATGAAAAGGTAAACAAAACTGAAGAGATTCATTTTTGCTCAACAAGTATATTTTTAAGTGGTTGTCCAATCAGACAAGTTTCTTAAAATAAGTAAGTGTTGAGGCATTTTAAAAATCATTGTATGTATACTTGGTTCGTACTAAGCACATTAGCGTGCTCATTTTATCTCACTTTTTAAACTCATAGTCGATAGATTGTTGTGTAGATATCTTAGGATATTCACTCTGATCGACATGGAACAAACATTTTATTCAGAGTTTAACTAAAAGCAAAACTACAAAGAAAGCTCAGGATAGTGTTAGTTTGGAAAAACTCCAGTGAGCGTTGCAAATTTTAACCCTTATCCCTTATCCTACGGTATTTTAACAATGAGCAGTTCTTTCTTTGAAATTGGATCAATCTGTTAATGGCTTATAGTGGCGTTTTTGGAGAATTCATTGACTGAGTTGCAAACTTATCCAGGTTTACACTGGTGGCAGAAATCATTGTACTCATTTATAGCAGGTAAGGGTTAAATAAAGGATTGACAAAAGAGTTTATCGATACACCTGCTGATATTTAAGCTAATTTTCACCTATTCTTGGTAAAATGAAATGTAACAAAAAACGTGTCAATTTCAATATAGATTAACAAAATTATGTCAGAATGTACTCTTGTACAGTGTTATGTGAACTGTGTAAAATTTTACCTTAAGGATGGCCATGCAGAGATAATCTCCTAGTTTATCTTCAAATTGATGGAAAGAAATTCATTATATCGTTAAACAACAATGGTTTTCATATTATGGGATATATTCCCTCGCGAGTTTACATTCTGGTAAAAAAAGAAAAAGATTATGCCTAAAGTCACTCCTACATGGAAATAGCCCTTGGGAATTAAATCAAATAATTTGAAACGAATATTGATAAAAGTGTATATTTTGAAAACTGTGTCTAGAAAATACTGAGTTTTGAAATTATATCTGTAAATCCACAGGCTTCAGTATTGGACATTCCTCCAACTCCACCCACCTGATATTTTGTATGTATGCATATATATATATATATATATATATATATATATATATATATATATATATATATATATATATATATATATATATATATATATATATATATATATATATATATATATTTGTTTTTGAAAAATGAAAATTGAGATACTGATATATGTATATGTAAGGTTGTTTTCTTCTCATGCATTATTGGTGTACTTGTCTTAATTGTTCAACTATTAGGCCTGTCAGATTTCAACAATTTTCAGCCATTCTGGGCTTGTTTGATCTACAGATGCATTTAGTTTAAGAACCCAAAAACAATTCCATGGAACAGTTTTCATGTGGCAAAAAGAAATATCTAGAAAACAGTCTTTTTTCATTGCTTTTCACAAGGTCAACATATTTTATAGAAAAGAAGAAGAAGAAGAGAAAAAAACAAGAGTTTTCACAGTGACTTGTAAATAATTGCCAAATTTACAATAACTAATAATTTGACATCTAAACTTTAACTGAAAAGGAACATTTAATTTAGCCACCATTTACTGTCAGAATTTCAAGATATTGTCATTTTAGAGGAACTATTTCAAAACTAACACTTTTCTATGTAAGCCGGAAATGGACTGGTTTCCAGCATTTTGTTCTTATCTTATTACTCACTGTAAGTTTCCACTGGCTGGCCAAAACAGTTTGGTATTTTCCATAAATAATTCACTGTTACTCGAATCTGCTGTGAGTTGTGCGACCAGTTTTGGCCAGTTAGTGTAAACATTCATAGAAAAGTCATGAGTTTTGAAATATTTCCTCTAAAACAATTATATCACTGCATTCTCACTGATCTGAAGACAGAAAGTGGTGTCTAAATGTTTCACATGAGTTAAAATTTAGATTTGAAATGATAAATTATTGAAAATTTGACAAATTACACTGGTCAACAGTGAAATCATTACTGACTTGAAAAGGCCCTAATCTGTAGTATTTTGGTGTGCCGAACACGAATATAACCGTGAAAAATTTGTATTGGCTCTCGTTTTGAAGATATTCATATACCTCATTTTCTATGTTTCAATGTGTAAATTTCTCCAGTAGGACTGCAGCAACATCCGGAATAATGATGTAACATTGCATAATACCATCATGCTCACATCATCCACAGTTGATTGCATCATTTTCTGATGCAATGCAATACTAATGCCATGCGGCTGCTGAAGTAAGTTGACGTCAGCAGTGTCCTATACATGTGTAGGCCTATTATACTAATGCCAGGCGGCTGCTGAAGCTGACGTAAGCAGTGTACTATATAAAGCCCAATCAGATAGGTTCAGCATTTAAAATATTTTAGACGTTGTGCGAGACAGTTCAAGCTACTGTTACATAAAACTTATTATTTTATCCATTTACGTACAATAAAGAACAGTAATGCCTCGAAAGTGTGTTAATACCGCGGACAATTTTTGCTATATTTGTGGGGAAGTGACATTTGCCAACCAGAAGAAAAGTATCAATTCTCAAGTGAAGAAGGCATATCATCTTTACTTCGGATGCAAGGTTGGTGACCAAGACAAGCCTTGGGCTCCGCATATATGCTGTGCTACATGTACAACACAGCTTTCACAGTGGTTGAATTGCAAAAGGTCATCAATGCCGTTTGCAGTCCCAATGGTGTGGAGAGAGCCAAGCAACCACCTAAATGACTGTTACTTCTGCTTGGTTCCTCCTCTTTCCGGCGGAATAACGAAGCGAAAGAAGTCGAGAATAGTCTACCCAAACATTCCGTCTGCATTGAGACCAGTTCCACATGGTGAGGGACTTCCTATTCCAGAACCTCCAGCAGAATATTCTCTTGATTCATCTGACGAAGACAAAGGTGAGTCGACCTGTTCTTCTCCTGGTCCATCAGCATGCAGTGATCCAGATTTTCACTGTGGTGCATCATCAACCCCACACAGAATAACACAGGAAGAACTAAATGACCTGATTCGTGATTTGGACTTATCAAAGAACAAGGCAGAATTGCTAGGATCAAGACTCCAACAATGGAATCTTCTAGAAGAAGATGTCACAATTACTGCATATCGAAAGCGCCACCAGCAATTGGAGCCTTTCTTCAGAAAGGAAAGTAATCTGATATTCTGTTCCGATATTGAGGGCCTCATGAATGCTTTAAAAATCACTCATGACCCACAAGAATGGAGACTGTTTGTGGACTCTTCGAAACTGAGTCTCAAGGCTGTGCTTTTGCACAATGGAAACATTCTTCCATCTATTCCAGTAGCGTATGCTGTCCACATGAAAGAGACATACGATAACTTAAGGCAGCTACTGAATTCCATTGAGTATAACAAGTACAGCTGGCACCTCTGTGGTGATTTGAAGGTAGTTGCCCTTTTAATGGGACTGCAGCAAGGATATACAAAATACATGTGTTTCTTATGCGAGTGGGATAGCCGAGCAAGGGAAATGCACTACATGAGGAAGGAATGGACTCACAGGCAGAATGTAGCCATTGGAGAGAAGAATATCCAACACCCAGCTCTGGTTGAGGCTCAGAAAATCTTGCTACCACCCCTTCACATCAAACTAGGTTTGATGAAGAACTTCGTGAAAGCCATTGACCGGACTTTGCCAGCATTCCGATACCTGCATGAAAAATTCCCTCGACTCAGCGAAGCAAAGATTAAAGAGGGAGTTTTTGTGGGTCCTCAGATTTGAGAGCTTTTCAAAGATGACCGGTTCAACAACTTGCTGGAAGGTGACGCGAAACAAGCATGGAATGCTTTTCGCCTAGTTTCTACAAACTTCCTCGGAAATGTTAGGGCAGAAAACTATAAGGAACTAGTAGAAGACATGTTGATGAAGTATAAGAAACTTGGCTGCAATATGTCTCTAAAGATTCACTTCCTTCATTCCCATTTGGATTTCTTTCCTATCAACTGTGGTATTGTTAGTGATGAACACGGCGAACGTTTTCATCAAGATATCGCAACAATGGAACAAAGATACCAGGGAAAATGGTCCACTACAATGCTGGCTGACTACTGCTGGACACTCCTCAGAGATGCTCCCGAACAGCTGTACAAGAGACAGGCGAAGAAATCTAAGATGTAGTCAATGACTTGATTTTTTATAGGTAGGCTATTACAGTTGACCTTTTACTATTGGAATGCATTTCGTTATGTAAACATTAATTTCTTGCAGATTACAAAAAAACTAGAGCCAATTTTGCAATTTGACTGTCATATTCGTGTTCAGCACATAAAAATTGATAAGAATTGACTAATTTTATTTCAGTAACATGACTTTTGTAAAAATTTGTTGTCCAGTGTTATTTATAAATTACAGTGAAAATGATGTTTTTTATGGTTCTATATGTCAATCTCATGAGAAACTCCCATATTTCAAAATATTACTCTTTGGCATGGGACAACTGTGGAATTGTGTTTGGTTTCTAAACTACCTGCATCTGCGGATCCAATGAGTTCTTTGTGGTTGAAAATTGCAGAAATTTTACAGGTGTAATAGCTGACAAATTAAGACAAGATACAACAATAGATACAACAATAATGCATAGGAAAGACAACTACCTTATATATATATATATATATATATATATATATATATATATATATATATATATATATATATATATATATATATATATATATATATATATATATAAGTGTGGTAATGTTTTTGTTTTGTAATGTTTGTTTGAACATATAAATATGTAAAAACTTTAAATGGGTTGGCATAGTATCCAATGATACTGTGTGTAAAAGGTGTGATATAAGATATGTGTTAATGTGTTATCTTTATATACGACAATTAAAGCTGCATGTTCAGTCTGTTGGGGAACATTTTCCATGTTTACTGAAAATAAAAGTAATTCAGGCATCTTGTGGTTTTAATATTTCTTTAATCCCTTCATATAAAATACATATTACCTTGTCTAACTTGAAATTAATTTTTGAAACTTACATGTATGGCCCTGCTATCAAATTTCATATATAATTTCTGGGTACTATTATTTAGGCGCTTATAAATAGATTGATCGTAATCAAAATAAACTGGTTTTTAATCCAAATAAACTGTCAAGGCAATGTTTCATCCTTAAACCTGAAAACCACAAATACCTGTTTGATCAAAAATGAACAACTCATTTTATTATTACCATCCACAAAATGTTTTATATTTATCATATTATCTTTAATTATAAATATTAATTAGAGCCATTACATTTTATTTCTGACTATTAAGTAAGTTTAATACTTCTATTCAAATTACCAATAATAAAAATGAATATATAATTCACGTCTTTAAAAATAATTTGCCATGGAAAAAATCACTTCTATGGGTGGTCATCCATTTTTGAATATGCCTCCCCACAAGGGGTATGTTTAAATTGAATAGCCCTCAGCTATTATTATTATCAGAGTTTTCATTTTTACATCTTACGCTTTTGATTTGCTGCAATTTTCGGTCGTTATTAGAGTGAGAGTCCCGTTATTTGATAATCAATAATTTTGTGTAATCGATTGAGGGTTATCTGATTTAAATTATTTCAATCGAAATTTTATAGCATGCCCTATGCACCCTATGGTCACATTTTACATGAAGCACAGAGAGACAGCTTAACATAATGCGATAATAATAGTTTGCTCAGGTTTACATAGATGCAGCTGTGCTTCATATTCACAATATGTGAAGTTATGAGGAATCATTGAACAAATATGCAATTTCGATGGAAATAGCAACATAAACAAGTGGGAATAGTTTGTTAATCTCATTGTGGATTCATAAAAAACAGTGTTAATTAATCTCTCAACAAAATCGTTGTCACGAAATGAAAGTTTTTGTACTATCTTAATGGAACAAAATGCGGTACAAATGTACGAAATGGAATTTTGTTGCTATCCTATTGAAACAAAACGCTTTACAAATGTACGGAATGAAATTGTGTTTAGTATTATTTTGAAACAAAACACTGTACAAATGTATGAAATGGAATTTTGTGTACTATTGGTAACACAATACTGTACAAATGTATGAATGAAATTTTGTGTACTATCCTATTGGAACAAAACTGTACAAATGCACGAGATAAAATTTTGTGTACTGTCCTATTGAAAAAAAATGCTCTACAAATGTACGAAATGAAACTGTGTACTATTCTATTGGAATAAAACACTGTACAAATGTATGAAATGAAATTTTGTGGATTATCCTATTGGAACAAATTACTGTACATATGCACGATATGAAATTTTGTGCACTATCATATTGGAACAAAACAGTGTACAAATGTACGAAATGAAATTTTGTGTACTATTGCTCCAAAACTCTGTACAAATGTACGAAATGAAATTTTGTTTATTATTTGGAACACACACACGGTACAAATGTACGAAATACAGTTTTGTGTACTATTCTATTGCAACAAAACATTATACAAATGTACGAAATGAAATTTCTTCTTCTATCCTATTGGAATAAAACACTGTACAAATATACGAAATGACATTTTGTGTACTATCCTATTGGAACAAAACACTGTACAAATGTATGAAATGAAATTTTGTGTACTATTCTATTGTACAAAATGTGGATAATACCAATCCTAGATTTTTTAACACTATCATTTTTAACTATTCTAAAATAATACACACGCCCCTTCTATAAATATTTGTTTCTTGTTTTATCTCTGACACGTATTTGTTTTATCTCAGGAGCAAATAGTCGCATGAAAGAATTCATATGATTAGCCGTTTTTAGAAAAGTTTACAATTCTAGTTTCTATAGGATACTACTATCCGATTTGGTGATAATGATGTTGCTGATGACTATTATGATTGATGTTTAAAGTAAAGACTATTTGAATCTTTTTTTTCGTTTCATTAATCTAAAGACTGTGGGACACCGGGTGTCCGAATGGTCGAAAGCGCTCGCCTTTACCGATCACTGCTATCTCACCTCTGTTCGTGTGGGTTCGAGTCTCGGACTCGGCCAATGTGGGTATGTGAGAAAGCTTGTCACTAGCTTCCGGTGGGTAGGTGATTCTTACTTGGGTTATCCCTGGTTCTTTCTCCACCAGTTATTCTGACCGCCATGTACAATCTATCGTGAGCTGAAAAATGGCGTTAAACCCAAAACAACAGCAGCAACATTAAGAAGCATAAATGTTCACATCGTAAGAACCAAGACAAAATATTTTACGTAATGAATAGAAGCAGGACGTTTGCTTACAAAGGATGAAAATTTGATTCCATATTCGTGTATAATGTTTCTTCAGGAAAAACACATCTGCAACCAACAAGATTTCATGAAGCCTTCACATCATGTTGTGCAAAAGGCGTATTGTCTGAGGTATCCGAATATACTTATAAAAACGTCTCTACACTAGATTACAATACTATTTAATACACAATACATTCTTTGTCATGTAATTAATATAATCTTACATATTTGCTCAATTCAAATTAGACTGATGGAACTTTGTTTTCAATTTAATCTATTGCTAAGAGGAAGATTGGCGAAAGAAATAAATTTGTTTACTCGTTTAATGAGAGTCTTTCATAATATGCACTCGAGCAAGCTGTTGTTCAAAAAAATTAAATCAAATTAAAGAGAAAAAAAAAATACTTGAATTAATTATAAATAAGATTTTGGATTTTATAAGCTTGCCATTTATGCTTCGGACACACATGATGTTTAAAAAAAAAGAATGAAAAACGTCCAGTCTTTAAGAGCCATTTAGAAAATAGCGGGCTTGTTAGTGATATGGTCTCTATACAGCTATTTTTATTTTCAAGGGCAAAGTTCATTTGAACGAAGCAAGTAAAGTGTATATATAATTTCATCGTAATTGAGATATAAATAAATTATATTTAGCACACAAGACTATTTTTTAAAAATAGATCAAATATTGATGCGCCTGTTTAGTCTTCCATACCTAAAATACCCAATATTTATTGCTTGTTCTTTTTTTATATTTAATACTAATTTCATTTGCATAGTTAATGTCTGATTGTGTCTAAAAAGTTACCCTCAATAATTTTTTGTTGACATTGCCTTAGTCTTATATACTGTTAAGTATATTTGATTTAATTTAATTGTCTGTTTGTAAGTTGTAATATTTTTTTTAATTTAATTACATGTCAAAGTAATGTAACTGTGTTTACTAGGAATTTGACATTTTCCAGAAATTAGTTTGACCTGACTGTTTAGTCGAAAACACCGAAAAATAGAACTTTGTATCTTTTTGCCGACCTAGTCCCTGACCTTGATTGAGAATCCAGTAAACAACTTCTTTTCTTAATTCATTCTTAATGTGTGAAAAATAATAATGAAATCGAGGCTGACTGGGACTACGTGACTTTAGACGTAAATATTTCTACGCTGTTCTCGAAATTCTGCAGGGTTGACCCTCATCCGGAAATCTGTTTTGCATCTCAAGTTAGTGGATAACCTTTATCTATAGAGTAATTAGTAAGTCGGACTTTTAAACACTGGGACGTAACGTTTTTTTTCTTCTGTTGTGACCAGTTGCGTTATATTTTAAATTTTCTTCAAGCTATTTGGATTCTAAAAGATTCATTCTTTTTCCTGGAAATATTTGAGTGCTCATACATGATTCTTTGACAAAGACATTTCTTGAAATATTATTCGGACATTCAAACACCGGAATATTGTTTGTGATCGTCAAAGAATAGTAGATACATCCGTAGTATATAATGGCTACAGTATACGTCATCGCCTTCCATTAGAAAATTTCATTACTAGTACTTCTAAAATTTAATTCGTGGATTAATCTTGGATTATTTCTGGATTTGATTTCTTAAAACCGTAAATTCGTATTTTTTCATTTTTACATTGTTTTTCCAGGGAAATAAAATAATTGTTAAATTTTTCAAAGCTTGCTGTTTTCACTCTTTCTTTGTTACTTTTTATTAGAGCCTGAATATGTAACATAGGAATACAAGTATAGGTGGCGTTACAGGGAGAAAAAAATTAATAATATTTGAAAACAATTAAAACAATAATATGCATTTCAAGGCTATATCATAAACAGCAGCTCGTGAAATTAATATTCAGTTTTGTTTCAATTTTAAAGATTACATATTTATACAAAACATATCCGAATTATAATATTGGCTATATTACACCTTAAAGAGAAAGCACCCTTTAAAATGTTTAAGATTGTGGAAAATACATAGGGTTTTTCATTAGTGTTATCAAAATAAAGGATTTCACTGCACGCTCTAACACCGTGTTTTATTAGCTCCTGTCATGGCTTGCACTGTTGACTTATACAGTGTCCTGCTTTCCACTGCGTAAAATCGGAAGATTCCTGGGCCACTGGAACACTTTCGCCCGGCCTCGATTTGGAATAGATTTTTTGAGTGGTCAGCGGTTATGCGTCGTATAGCTGTGTATGGCCACTCACAATGAATTCCTGGTGTCCTTTTATCAGAAAGATGCAACTTGGTTCTATCAACAGTCAACATGTAATCTTGATATCCTATAAACTGACACTTGCAACTTGCATCAGTTGTGATTAAAGTCACGGCGAACCTGTTGCCTATGAAATAGAAGAGGGAATGTTTATCAAAGTCTTTTAATGTGAACTGTTATTTCTCTTACTAAAAGGAACGGGCGACAGAGGATGTTGTATGACGGCATTGGATGCATTTACATTTTAAGATACAAAATACCATGAAGTTTATATATTTTAGGGCATCAATTTTCACTGCGTAACAAAATAAGCTGTACCCGCAGCATTTACCACAGTATTAAACCGATCAGTTCGAATTGCAATACCAGTAGTTAGAAATTTCATCCGATAAAGGGAATAGAAAAGAACTTTTTCTCTTTTATCATACATAGACTAGTTTTTATTATACTAGGAAACCAATGAGCAGATTTCAATCAAATTGTGTGTAAATGTTATTTAAGATTGATATCATATAATTAAGTTTTGAATAATTTCTGATCTCCTTAGCTACAGGCTTTATATATTGTTATTTTTATTGGTCAGTTTTGATCCAGGTATGTATATGTGATCGTCACCAAAATGTCATTCAGTTCGTAAACAAGATATCTGCTCTTAAATGTTATGAACGTCAACGACAAATTTGATATGAAATCCTTCTGTTTACCACTTGAATTAATATAAGACTTTAATTTCATACGCAGAAAAGCCCAACTTTATAGAACTAAACAAATTGTTCAATATTTTTACAGAGCAGCAGTAATATCCCCTGACAATCATCTGGATGCTTTTATTTTTTGTTTTGTTAATCTGCGTACTACTGATAAGAGTATGGACATATGGGATGGAGGTAGTACGAATATGTGTTCAGCAGCAATGGAGAGCAACCACTGGTCTGTTTCGGATTCAGTTTTATACAGATCCCGTGAGAGAAAAAAAGTCAACAAAGGATAATGAAACTGCGATTGTAAAAAAAGCAAAAAGGAATTGTCCACATACCATGTTGGATTTGTGTGTACAGATGCACATCGTCGTCTTCTTTCTTGTCACGAGTTAACACTGTGTAAGTATCGCAGCGTATTGGTCCTTTATTGCTCTTTGTATCAGTGGCAGATTCCGTCGAAGAGCCAGAGGGAAAATCTGAATGAATCATAAAATGTATCATTGTTTTCTCTATACCCATCTCGTTATCATACACATGTAGACAAACTTTTTCTGAAAAATGATGTTTACAATGAAGTGGAGAAATATAGTGAACTAGACATTGGTTGGGGCCATTAAGCAGTTTCAAAGAAATACATATTAACTGTTATTATTCATCATGAATATCTGACTTGGATTTGATACAACCGTTCTGCACACTTTTCAAGTGACGTGTCAAAGCACATAGCATCGCTGAAAGTATTTGTTTAATAAAATCATCTTTCTTTTTGTTTCTTCTTCCAAAAGTTCTTTTCAATTCAGTGTTAAACCGTCATATCGTGAACTATTATGTTAAAATTCTTTTCAGGTTTTAATTTTTATCTTCACAGACAAAGTTATACAATGAGAACTCGTTATCTTGATAATGGGAATTAGTAATGGCCTTGATATAGTAAGAAAGGATACACATTTGCACGCTTACCCATGTTAAGACTTACAGGATAATACATTCATTTGTGAGCAATATAAAAAGTTTATAAACTTGGAGAAATCACCGGCGGATGTGTCTCCAAAAGAAAGGTCAAAATAAGCCACTCTGGGATAGATTAACTGCAAACATATTCGCAAATTTCAAAAACCTAATGCATTTGACACTGAGAATGGACTCCATACTTTCCGATATACTATATATAACATTATTCATGAAACATGCATTAAACTGTATGTGTATATCACCTTAATTTTGTTAATTACAAATGCAATTTGTCGAAGTTTACATTCATTTGGGTATGTCATTTCTGACAGTTGAGTCTGGGTATTTTTTGTTTGTTTTCTTGCTTCCTTTTTCATTTCTTGACAGTTGTGTGAACTTGAGGACATGCTTTGATGTTCTAAAATAGGTAGCGTTGTCTGCTATAAAGTCATTGATCTACTTAGCCGGAACTCATAAATCACGTGCAGTTAGGCCTTGTCCATCATCACATCAAACAGTGTGTATGTTATAGATTTTTAACTTAGCTTTAACAGTTTTCATTCATATCGCCACTTTGTCTGCAGTCTGACAATTTATAGTGATATCTAGCAATGGGGCATCATGTTGCAGTCATGTAGCATCATGCCCCACCCAGACAAATGATCCTGACACCAGGCCGACCAAACCTAACACTAACCTCGTAATGCAGAGCGCCAAGTGAGGCAGCTGCTAGTCCCATTTTTATAAGTCTTTGGTATGATTTGACCGGGGCTCGATGACCGCTCCGGTGGTCTAGTGGTTAGAGCTTCCGCCCTGGAAGCGGGAGGTCGTGGGTTCGAACCCCGGCCGAGTTATTCCAAAGACTTCTAAAAACGTGATACTAACAGCTGCCTCGTGGATATCCTATAAACTGACATTTGCAACTTGCATCAGTTGTGATTAAAGTCACGGCGAAGCTGCTGCCCATGCAATAGAAGAGGGAACGTTTATCAAAGTCTTTTAATGCTGAACTGTTATTTATCTTACTAAAATGAACGGGCGACGGAGGATGCAGTATGACGGCATTGGATGCATTTACATTTTAAGATACAAAATACCATGAAGTTTATATTTTTAGGGCATCAATTTTCACTGCGTAACAAAATTAGCTGTACCCACAGCATTTACCGCAGTATTAAACCGAGCAGTTCGAACTGCAATACCAGTAGTTAGATACTAAATCTGATAAAGGGAATAAAAGAGAACTTTTTCTCTTTTATCACACTTAGACTCGTTTTTGTTATACTAATAAACCGATGAGTAGATTTCAATAAAATTCTGTGTAAATGTTATTTGAGATTGATATCCTGTAATTAAGTTTTGAATAACTTCTGATCTTAGCTATATGCGTTATATATTTTTATTTTTATTGGCCAGATTTGATCAAGATAGGTATATGTGATACTCACTGCCCAATTTCATGCAGTCCGTAAGCAAGATATCTACCCTTTAAGTTATGAACGTCAACGACAAAATTTGCTTATGAAATCCTTCTGTTTACCACTTGAATTAAAGTCTTTTATTACTTTCATACGCAGAAAAGCCCAACTCTATAGAACTAAACAAATTGTTCAATATTTTTACAGAGCAGCAGTAATATGCTCCGACAATCATCTGGATGCATTTATTTTTTTATTTTGTTAATCTGCGTAGCATTTATTTTTTATTTTGTTAATCTGCGTACTACTGATAAGAGTATGGACATATGAGATGGAGGTAGTACGAATATGTGTTTAGCAGCAATGGAGAGCAACCACTGGTCTGTTTCGGATTCAGTTTTATACAGATCCCGTGAGAGAAAAAAAGTCAACAAAGGATAATGAAACTGCGATTGTTAAAAAAGGAAAAACGATTTGTCTACATACCATGTTGGAGCTGTGTGTACAGGTGCACATCGTCGTGTTGTTTCTTGTCATGAGTTAACACTGTGTAAGTATCGCATCGTATTGGTCCTTTATTGCTCTTTGTATCAGTGGCAGATTCCGTCGAAGAGCCAGAGGGAAAATCTGAATGAATCATAAAATGTATCATTGTTTTCTCTATACCCATCTCGTTATCATACACATGTAGACAAACTTTTTCTGAAAAATGATGTTTACAACGAAGTGGAGAAGTATAGCGAACTAGATTTTGGTTGGGGCCATTAAGCAGTTTCAAAGAAATACATATTAACTGTTATTATTCATCATGAATATTTGACTTGGATTCGATACAACCTTTCTGCACACTTTTCAAGTGACGTGTCAAAGTACATAGCATCGCTGAAAGTACTTTAAAAAAAATCTTTCTTTTTGTTTTATCTTCCGAAAGTTTTTTTTTCAATTCAGAGTTCAGCCGTCATACCGTGAACTATTATGTCAAAATTCTGTTCAGGTTTTATTTTTTATCTTCACAAACAAAGTTATACCAGGAGAAATATTTATGTTGCCAATTAGAATTAGTAATGGCATTGATATAGTAAGAAAGGATACACATTTGCACGCTTGCCCATGTTAAGACTTACAGGATAATACATTCATTTATTGGCAATATAAAAAGTTTATAAACTTGGAGAAATCACTGGTGGGTGTGACTCCAAAAGAAAGGTCAAAAGAAGCCACTCTTTGATAGATTAACTGCAAACATATTCGCAAATTTCAAAAACCTAATGCATTTGACACTGAGAATGGACTCCGCACTTTCCGATATAATATGTACAACATTATTAATAAATATGCTTTAAAATGTATGTGTATGTGTATATCACCTTAATTTTGTTAATTACTAATGCATTTTGTAGAAGTTTACATTCATTTGGGCATGTCATTTCTGGTGACAGCTCCGGTGGCGTAGTGCGTCCGCCGAGAAAGAGGGAGTCGTGGGTTCGAACCCCGGCCAAGTCATACCAAAGACTTCTAAAAAAATGATACGAACAGCTGCCTCGGTAGGCGCTCAGCATTAAGAGGTTAGTATTAGGACTGGTCGGCCTGGTGTCAGGATCATGTGACTGGGTGGGACATCATGCAACATGTCTGCGGCATGATGCCTGCCCCAGTGCTAGACATCACTTTAAACTGCCACACTGCAGACATCGTAGCGATTTGACTTGAAAAGTGTTAAAGCTGCGTTAAAAATCTAAATCATGCTCACACCAGGGATCGAAACCAGCAATCTCTGACATCAACAGGTTAATGTACAATTTGCAATGAATACTGAGAACACCTCGATAGTGTTTGCTTGATGGATTCATGCATTTACATATGAAACTTCGACTAATGCCAAAATCAGACATTATCTCATATTTTTATTCATTATTTTTAAATTGAGTAATAAGTATTATATCACTGCATATAAGTATTAAAATCTGGTATAGAACAGAATAATTTTCGTGTAATGATTCAAGGATAATGTTAAAGATCGTTAGCAGTGGGACCATCACACTCTTGCTGTGCTGAATTTATTCATCATTTTCAGTTGAAGTCTTTGACTCCAACGATCTTTCTTTGGGTTTTTCAATAATAACTTTGTATAATGGAAAACGGTACCCGTACGGTACAGTGTAGTGATTGTGAATTCACACTCATTTCTGGTCTGATGATCTGATGTATACCTTTCCAAAGAGTTTGATTTACAAATCTTTGATTTAACAAACGTACAGTTTTGTGAGGATCCAATGCAGGGACTCTAAATTCTTAATATTGACCTAATATCAAAGTTTCTTTTGAGATGTCAAATCTGACTACTTGACGGGAATGATGGTTCGGTGACAGTCCTCACTTTACATTTCGTATCAAGTTGTCATTGTTGTCTTCGTACTGGTAACCATAACCCCAAATTGTAGGTCCACCATTGGAAGACTCAGAATAGTGTCTTCATGATGTTCATCGGCCCAAGCTTCTAAACCTTTGTTTACGATGTGTGGGTGATAGCTTCCAGGGCAATAGATGTACTTGCAACTAGAGGTGTCAACGTAAAGAACTCGACCTCCTAAAGGGTCCAAGACAGAATACAATTTAAATGACTTTGGCTTTCCAGTAAGCAGCAATCATAGCATTACCAAACTTGTCGGGTGGTGCACATTCTGTGACTTCCTCGATATTCACCAAGATTAAATCTTCACATATGATTTCCGCATGTTTAATGAGCTTTCCCTTAAAGTCAAAGAATTGAAACTTAGAACTACGAAATACTCCGTGTTTGGCAGTATTTGATATTGAGCCAAACATCCCCACAAACAATTCAGCATGACCTTTACAACCGACCTTCTACCATCGTCCTGTTCAACGTTTTCCAAGATGATGCCTTCAAGGGTACGGTTCTTGGAATTAATTTTGTCTGCTGGAGTTACACATCAAGAAGGCCATTCGATAGTTGTTTTCTTCAATTTCAGAAATTCGTTGACGTAGTCCGAAAACATTCTTAGATTCGTTCTGTTGGTATTGTTCTGTGGTAGGAAAGTGTTAAACTTCATACGTTCGTCATATCTTGAGAAATTGTGAGCCATTACTTTAGCTTATCGATGACGGTTCTCGTAATGACGTACCTCCTCTCCTCTCTACGTTTCATCGTTTGGGTCTAAAATCCACTTTGCGATTTAAAGAAGAGTAGGAGAACTAAAAAAATATATCCCTCTCCCATCACGCTACAAACTCGACAGTGACAAAACTTGAACTTGTCGCGAACGCAATGAGCTTCACAATTATCAGGAATATGAATTCCAGTCTCATGTGAACATTCAAAGTCACATAAGATAAAGTCACATTTTTCTGATTATTCTTGTTGATAGTGTCATTTAAGACTTCGTTTTGGTCATTGTTATAGTTTCTTAATGTAACAATGATGATTGAAATCGATGAATTGGTTACCAAATATTTTTTCTGCTGGACGAAGATGTAAATTTTTGGTCATTTCCTCGAACAAGCTGTCCATAAGTGGGGAAATCTCGATAATTGGCAATTCGTTTTATGCGATGTCGCTCGTAACGGGATGGACTAACGAACGTCCTCTTGCAAGTAGAGCGATGAGTTTTTTCCCCCCTTTACTTCAAGAATGTAAGAACAGTGGTACCTCACTCTATAAGTAATATGTTGCTACCAATTGTTAAACCCTTAGTCACATTTGTCGCAATAGTAACTGTATTAGAGAAATCGTGTGATACTAATAATATCATGGAAATAATCTCGATGAAGAATTACGACTTCATGGTCGTAACTAAGTAACAGAAAATAACGAAAACAAGTTTTATAAAATTCAAAAAATAATTTATTTTCCATGAATAAAAATTTTAAATATATGAAAGGAAAATTTAAAAAGAACTCACAGCATTATGAATTAAATGTCAGATAGTCCTAAACGTTGTACACAATCCCAAATGTGTAAAGTTCCGAATGAATTCTAATGGTAATCCAATTAAAATCCAACAATCCGCTATTTGATTTGCTGATATGCCTGTAGTCTTGAATATGATAATGTGCCAGTAGCGTGGATAGTGGCGATGTGCTAAGAATATTTTGATGTATCACAATAAAATTTCTTTTCTGAATTCACTAACATTCCAAATTAATGTTACAGTCCATGAATATTATTAATGAGCACATTGTATTTTCCGTGCATAATAATTTGAATAAATAATTCCACCCAAATCAAATACTGAACTCAGCAAAAAGAATGATTCTGCTAAATATTTTGAACCAAGAATGAGCGATTTCTAAAGTAAATAAGATTATATAAAACAATAAGACACAAAACGTAGAACCAGGATGAGATCACAAGTTCATTTCTAGAAAATTGTAAGTTGTGAACAAGATCAAATCTCTTACTAAAATTATAATAACGAATGTGGTTAACTTAGGTAGACCAGGTGTTTTTATCACGGAATACAATGTCATAGACTTAGACCCAAATAAACATGTTTACATCTGTTGAGAATGATTTGAATATTTAATCCACAATCATAGATAAATATTATCTATGCATTATGTAGTTTACAAAAGAACTGAACTTAATTTTGGACAAGGCTAAGTACATAATAAAATTATACACAACATATAATCATGGAAAAAATAACGAACAATGCAAATTAAAATTTCATAACACAGAAGAAAAATATATGGCTGTAATTTCTCTCCGGGAAACACGTTCCTGGAAATAAAAGAGTCACACGATCGACTGTAGAGTGCACTTTCAACATATAAGAAGGTACCAATACGGATTGAAGTTTTGGCATACAGGAACCCCATAGGCAGTCTCTCAGGAAAATGTCAGCTTGCTGCAAACGAATTGCTGTCTTTACCTTGTTGTGTTGCTTCCGATAGTCTAATAATTTTTCGTGGTCTTTTCCATTCTGCTATCATGAAAAACTGGTAACGATGGAGATGGAAAAGAAGGTGTTACTACAAGCCAAATATCCCGCGAAGACGATAAGAAATGCGTTAAAGCCAATTTGAAGTCATTATTTGATGGAAAAGAAACTCGCTACAGCAGCAGTAGTAGTCGTACTAACAATGCTTTATGTATCCATTTTGCGCGCTCACCCCAATACATTGTCTTTACTTCAGTTGTTGATGTTGTACCTGGGCACGTGAGTAGCAATGGTACACCTTGGGGGCGTTATCACACACACACACACACACACACACACACACATATACACACACTATGGTCTCAAATTAATTAAATTCAACAAACATTTTAATTTTCAAGAATACACAAATTTTAAAGTAAACAATGACTTACTGTTTTGCGAATTCAATCTCAAATAGTCATAGAATGCAATTTTGTGGGTATATTGCATATATGACCACTACTATCATGTGTTTTGGTGTGATAGTATATTTATGCTGATTCACCCCACCCTCTTTTCTTACATTCAACCCATTTTGTTGGATGGTAGGTGTCGGGTTTTGGTCATTACACATTGCTTTTTGGATGGTATCTAAAATAGGTGCTGGATAGTAATAAAGGTGGTGTGTTGGATAACATTTAAAAGTTTGATGTTGGATAACAATCAAAAAGTGGTGTGTTGGAAAGTAACCACAGAATAAGGTGTAGATAGTAATGAAAAAGGGGTATAGAGTATTCAAAAATGGGATGTTGGATGATACTCAAGAAAGTGGAGTGTTGGAATATATGTTATATCTATGCATTGACTTATCGAGAGCCACGTACTTATTTAACATTAGCATTGAGCTAATGGGCTAAAACGGCACAGGGAAAGTTCATCATTTAAGAATGGACACTTACGGTTCTCATAATGTCGAAATTACCTCGGTTTGCAGTAATCATCACTACCATCTTTGTTGTAGATGTCACTTGGCAACATTGCGCTTGAGTTTGCAGGCCAAAAGGAAGTAAAAATTCCGGGACGATATGGGAGTCACTGGTTGAAGACATGGAAAAAATAAGAAAAAAATCAAAGCTGAGCCTTACCTTTCATAAATCCAGACTGCACTGATACCGTTGTTATTTTATTTGCTGTTTGCTTCTCTATGCAATTATCCTCTTCAGACGACAGGGGTCCGTCGGCCAGATTAGTGTGTCCGTTTATGTGCACTTCTTCACCAGCTAAAGACAGTGGTATATCTGACATCTTTGAATTTTGAAACTTTGGTATGGGACTCGAACTAAAAGCACAAACTATTCGACCTGAGGATGGTGGGGGAGGTAGAGCTACCCGCTTATTATCGTGGATGTGAGTGTTATCCCGGACGGGTTTTCCCGCTGAAAGTCTCTTTTGATTTATGAGAGGCTTCTCCGTTATGGCATCTCGTCTCAGATCTCGCCTGTTCAAATCTCCTCTTTTGTTGTGTAGATTATGGTCTCCCTTTAGCCCATCTTCCTGTAACAACAAGGAAGGTAAATTTATGCGCGCTTTACTATACGAATTCTGTTCTGCTTTTGATTCACGATCCACTCCTTTTTCTTGTGATTGCATAACCAAATATGGCATATATTTTCCTATGTATTCCATCTTGCCTTTCAACTGGTGGTGTTCTTCTTTGTCCCTGTTCTCTTGCATACGGCGTTGTGCAACATTGTCCTTCTCCAATCCAGTAGCATATGTACGGCTTGCAAACTTTCCGTGCACACTGCTCTGCATCGCTTGTTCACACGATGTCATAATTACATACAAGGAATCATTTTCTTCAGATTTCCTCCTGTCGTGGATATTGTGTTTCTTTTTATCAGATAAGGTCTCCGATACATTATATTTCCCAGGTTTTTCCTTCTCAATGGTATGATATCTATTCCATCTCTTATCGCCCATACCAGCCTTACACTCTGAATGGCTACCATTCACAAGTCTGGCTTGGTGTCTTATATGTTTAATATTATCTTCCATATGTTGATGTCTGGAGTCCTCCATATCCTTTAAGACGTTTCCTTCTCTGTAACTGGGAACCTAATCTTAGAACTTCGTTAATCCATCTTCGATAGTCTAATACAATGTAATACACCTTGATGATTTTGGCGATATAAATCTTTCTTCTTATAATTTAAAAAAAATAGTATCAGAACTTCCGCCATTAAAGTGTACTTACTAGAATCACCATTCCTTTCTTACTTCTTTGATGAGTGTACTCTCGTCTGGTCCATCGCAAAACAATTGGATGGAGTCTTTCTCCGTCTAGTTCTTTTTCTAGGTCAAGTGTGCATCTCCATATTTTTAGTAAACTTGTTTCACTTATTAAGGCTTTTCTTATTCTCTTGTTATTTTTCCAGTCCTTTTACTTTCAAGAAATGACTTAAGGAAGGAATTTATTTAAATAAATAAAACAATAATCGTCTTCTGTACAACCTGAGAAAAGTCTGTCTGTATACAACACAGACCAGTGTGCACATCAACGGATATAACTAAAGAAACGTGTCATAAATTAAAAAAGTAAATTATAATATGAATGGAAAATGAAAAGAAAAGTACATGGTCGTATGACCGTCTCTACTTCAATTGTTATTATGAGTTTTCCTGTTGACTCACTTTCGCTAAGTCAGTGATAAGAGGCTAAGAAGGATATCAATTGAATCAACTTGCATATTTAACATCAGGAAGAACTTAAGTTCAGTTATATATGAAACCTTCACATGTTTTGTTTTTAAAGGATGCTTTTCCAAGTTCACTTAGATAATAAGTGGCACATATATGTATATCCCCCATTTCTGGAACTATTTTGTACATCCATCCATCCACACACACACACACACACACACACACACACACACACACACACACGCACATACATACATACATACATACATACATACCGGGGCCCCGAGTGGCCGAGTGGTCTAAAGCGCTCTCCGTTACGGATCACTGCCATCTCACCTCTGTCTGCGTGGGTTCGAGTCTAGGATTCAGTCAATCTGGGTATGTGAGAAAGCTTGCCAGTAGCTTCTCGTGGGTCGGTGGTTCTTCCTGGGGTTTATCCGGGTTCTTCCTCCACCATGAATACTAGCCGCCATGCATAGCCTATCGTGTGCTGAAAAATGGCGTTAAACCCCACAACATACATACATACATACATACATACATACGTACGTACATACATACATACATACATACATACATACATACAGGAGGCCAAGTGGTCTAAGGCGATTGCCTCTACCAATAACTGAGAT
Organism: Sinohyriopsis cumingii; assembly: GCA_028554795.2. Taxonomy (NCBI): domain Eukaryota; kingdom Metazoa; phylum Mollusca; class Bivalvia; order Unionida; family Unionidae; genus Sinohyriopsis; species Sinohyriopsis cumingii. The sequence continues at coordinate 25,884,861 of CM068830.1, read as the reverse complement.
CTCACCTCTGTCCAAGTGAGTTCGAATCTTAGGCTCGATTGCTGAGAGATATGAAAATTCATTCATCCTATTTGCAATTTCGCATTTGTTATTTACAGTGTATTACTTACAGTAATTTCACGAGAGCTCATATAAGAACTTTGGTAAGAACTTTGTTCAACAACCTAGTCATTTTGAAATGCTTTCAAAGAATATATGCGTTTTATCTACCGGAAATTAAATTTAAAAAGTTCTTACATTCAGTGTTTTGGGTTTAGAATTTACCTAGTTTACTGTCTATTCTTAAATCATTAGTGTACCGTTCAGACTGTGTGGGTCGCTTAGCGATTCTGAATTAAATGGAGCATGTCTACGTCTGTTTTTTTTCCCTTAACAAAAAAGACTTGTCCCTAAACACACAAAATAGTATGTGTGTATATGTATGTGTTTTTGTAAGAAAGCGTTCGTGTGTGTGTGTGTGTGTGTGTGTGTATTTTGTTTGCGTGTGTATTTTGTTGTGTACATGCTTACGTTTCTATGCGTTTGTGTTTGTTTCTTTCCTCAACAAAAAGCTTATCCCTTAACAAAAGGTGTGTGTATGTAATGTGTTTTGTATGCACGCGTTCGTTTGTGTATGTGTGTTTTGTTTGTGTGTATTTTGTTTGTGTGTTCGCTTGCGTTTTTATGTGTTTGTGTGTTTGTTTTTTTTCCTTAACGTAAAAAACCTTATCCCTGTTCAATGTGTTTGTTTTTTCTCCGAACAAAAACCTTATCCCTTAACAAAAAAGTGTGTGTGTGTGTGTGTGTGTGTGTGTGTGTGTGTGTGTGTTTGTATGCACACCTTCGTTTGTATGTGTGTATTTTGTTTGTGTGCGCATGTAGGTTTGTATGTGTTTGTGCATTTGTTTTCTTCCCTTAACAAAACCCCCTTGTCCCTGTTCAGTGTGTTTATTTTGTGTGAATGTGGAGTAGTGTGACTATAATCACTAACTCTTTTGCTGAGGTGATTGTAGGTAATGGTGTGTTTTGTAGATTTAAAAAATCCTTGTCCACAATGTATTGATAGTAAATAACGTGGATTTTGTTAGTATAAGTGTGTTGTATTGTATAAAAATTTACTTTAGATTAGCACTCTCGTCCATACGGATTGTTTGGTAGATGATTCCATGTCTATGAAGTTATATGTCCCGCCCCGCCAGGCGTTATAGATTTTTTTCCACTGTCAAAGTTTTGCCCGATTGAGGTCAGCCACTTGCAACATTGTTGCCAATGTCCAGTACCATGACATCATCCTACCTGTTCCATTCATATTGTCCCTGTACGGTCCCAATCCATTGTCGCTATATATCCCTATGTTCAATTCCCCGTGACGCTAAACATACCCAATATTTTTGTCGCTAGACAGGCACATTTTTTGTTGCTATACAGTCCTAACCTTTAGTCCGTATAAAGCTTGTCCGTAAACGTTCCCAGGGGGTCTTGTCCATGTAATTCCCATTGTCCGTAAAGTATCCCACTCCTGTTCAATTTCCCCTTGTTCGTTGACAGTCCCAATCCATTGTCGCTATACATTCCCTATGTTCAATTCCCCTTGTCCGTAGATTATCCCACCCATGTTAAATTTCCCATGTTAAATTTCCCCTTGTCCTTATATCGTCCCTGTGCGTTTAGTAATGGTAATTCTCATTGTCTGTATAAATTTTGTCTGTGAATTGTCCCAGGGTATTTTGTTATGCTAATTTCCATTGTCTGTGAATCGCCGTGAAAAGCTATAATGCTTGGCGGGGCGGGACATATACATTTATATAACGCCTGGCATACATTGTTGCCAATGTCCAGTACCATGACGTCACCCTTGTTTCATTTCCCTTGTCGCTAAAGTGGTCCAATATGTTTTTGGTCCCTATACAGGCCTAATAGTCCGATGTTAAAACCACATTATCCCCAAAGTGCCGGTTCTGTAATCCCCATGTTAAAGTCTCATTGTCCCCAAAGTGCCAGGACACCTTTTTGACTGGGATTTCTATTGACCCCAAGGTGCCGCCTTTCACTGCTGACATTACAAAATGTTATAGCGATGTTTAGTGACCGTGGAATTTCATGTGCCTGCTGAAGTTCTATTCTTGGCTGAAATATTATGTTTCCGAGTAAAGCTGAAGGTAGGGGACAGACTGTTATGGTTTCTAGATGTGTGGATGTTCCACTATTACGATTCATTGTGGTGGGGTTTTATGTGGGGTTTTTTTTGGTTGTAAAATAGAGACATCTGAACTTTTATAAAAGTTAGTTTAAATGAGACATGACAGGGTAGATAACTGATGTTCAGTTGTCTGTATACTTCTTTCTGCGTCGAATCACTAGGCTTAAAACCTACATCAATCAGGTTGAGAACTTAGATTCGATTCAGTTACCAAATGGGTGGTAAGGAAATATAGAGCAACGATTCGTATTTGAATTTGAACTACCCATAATTTCCAGCCTCATGAAAAGTGACTGTGTAATGTCTCAAAGCCAGAGATCCCGTTTTTTATTTCGCTTTGGTACGTTTCTGAAAACATTAACATCGGGGGAGGGGGGGGACATTATTACTTATCACCTACTTTGCTTGGTCTGCGGAGCATCGAGCCTCAATGAGGTCGGTTTACTTTTTATCAAAATTAATTAGAGAAATATAATAATTGGGTATAATTTATTTTAAGTTTGAAATATATACACAAATCAGGGTTAAAAGAAACAACAAATGTACCTGGATTACACTATGCAAGACGAAATGTTTCAGTGAGTATTGGGTGTACATGCAACACGTTTAGAAGATGTAGGCTTAACCATACCGGAAATGTGGTACCGGAACATGGACAGATTACCAGATATGTGCTAGCTGTGGTGTTTCTGTGCTGTAAGCAACATAAAGGGATATGAAAACAAGGACAGGAGACATTTTAAATAAAGTTATATGCGAACTGCATCCAAAACATGAACCGATTTAGAGAAGTATTGAAATCAAGTTGGTTACTTATTTCTTATTCCTTATTCCCGATTCAATAAGGAATACGTAACCAGTTACTTATTGCCGATTCAAATTATTTCACATACATCTGAATGCTTATTCCTTATTCGCACCGATATTTTTCTTCTCCATTATTCCCAGAGGCGTAGCTTGGGGGGGGGGGGGGGCAGGGGGGTACATATGTCTCCGGGCGCCAAGGTACAGGGGCGCCAAAATGAGGCTTACAACGTTACATTATAATAAGTAAACAAGGGTAATATTCAAAAATGTGATTAAACGGGGAGGGGGCTGGGGCACCAATTTTATAGTTCGTCCCCGGGCGCAAAATATCATAGCTACGCCTCTGATTATTCCCCATTCATTATGTAATTGGTTATAACTTAGTTAATGCAGATGAAAGCTTTTTCGGGCATGCATTGGTGTAATTCTAACCTGATTGGAGAAATGCGAGTGCTATATAAAGCTGAATATAGACAGATCACGGACAATATGTAGGAATGGTTTAGGATATTGATAGAAATACGTGTTTAGTAATTTGATATAGGATTAATTAGTTGTTTTAAGCATTTGGGTCGTGTCTTGTGATACATGGCGTGATGTATTAGTATTTGGAGTCGAAAAGCTTACTAATGACTCAAGTGAAATAGAAACCACAAACAACCATACAAGTATGAAATTGGAGATTTCTCTTTTGTGGTTGCCATGTCCTTAGAGGAGAATTATGTAGAGTATTTACGAGGTTAAGAAGCCTTCTGTTGACTTGGAATCTTGTCTTGATGATTCTTGGAACTGGGGAACTTAGCATACTTGTAACTAATTTCCAGAAATGGGTATTACATAAAAGGGAGTGGAGGGCGGGTAAAGCACATGCCGCAAGATTATATCTTACTTATACAGCTTGGTCGTTATGTATCACCTTTAAAGAGATTTGACAAGGACCCTTCTTGACATGTTATCTTTAGAGAATAGTGTAGGCACGAAAGAAGTCCTGAGGAATTTCGTTGAGCCGATTTCGAAAAATCGGCTTGATGTCAGAGGTCTCGTACGACAAATGCCATAAGAATATTATAGCATAGACCCTTCTTTGACATTTTGTCTCTAAGGGATAGAGGTCAATCCGCCAAAAATGTCCTGACGAATTTCGTCGAGAGCAAATGGCGAAATAAAGTACTCCCTAGTGGTACCTGGTAGTATCCCCCACCCCCGAAAAAACCCAAACATAAACAACAACAACATGCAAATGTTAATAGATTGTGTCGATAGTTTGTACTAATGGAAACACCTGCTAAGAGGATATTAATTTAAACGTCTCTTGCATAGTATCTAAATAGGTACACGTTCTAACAGCAGAATTTTTTTTTTAACTCGTCAAGGCGATTTCGAAAAATCTATGGTTAGATGGAGGTCACGTAAGACGCATGCCGTAAGAACATTACATCTTTATACAGTTTTGACATGGAACCTTCTTTGATATTGTATCTCTGGGGGATGCAGTCAACACTCGAAGGAAGTACTGACGAATTTGGTATATAGCAAACCGTGATTTAAGGGGCGTCCGATGAGTACCGCGTATGAAAAGCACGCATAGGTTAATAGACTGAATCAAGAGTTTGTTCTAATTGAACCTCTGATTAGAGGGTTTTGATTTCAACACCTATTGGACAGTACCTGGTTCGAAACCCGTTCTAAAAGTAAATTTTAAAAAAAGTCAAAACGTCGAGTCGATTTCGAAAATGTAGCGGCCACATAAAGACGGTCGGGTACGACAAATTCCGTATGAAAATTGTATTTTACGTATATATTTGGTCATTGAGTCCCTTCTTTGTAGAGTTTGACATTGACCCTTCTTTGACATTTTATCTATAGGGGGATTGAGACTATCCACGAAAGAAGCCATGACGAATTTCGTCGAGAGAAAACAGGGAAATAAGGGAAGCCAGATGGGTACCGGTATAACAAACCAAATGTTAATAGATTGCATCAATAATTTGTACTAACTGACCCCTTACTTAAGGATTCTGATTTCAACGGCTCTCGTACAGGATCTAAACCGGGCCCCGTTCTAACAGCAGGAAAAGTTTGAAGAAAATTCGCCGAGTAGATGTCGAGAAATTCGCTGCTAGAGAAAGGAGGTCGAGTACAACATATACCGTTGTACAGTTGGGCCATTACGTTCCCTCTTTAGAGATTTGATATGGACCCTTCTTTGTTATTTTATCTCTAGGATACAGAGTACATCCACAAATAAATTTCTGACGAATTTCGTCGTGTGGTAAGAGCGAAGTAAGAGGTGTCTGAATGGTAGACTACAGTGTGTGAAAAACACTCAGATAGATTATATTAATAGTTTGTACTAATGGAATATCCGCTCAGAGGTTTTTGATTTAAACGACTCTTAGACATTATCTTGCTAGGGGCCCGTTTTAACAGCAGGAAAATACAGAAAAAGTTGGTCGAGCTAAATTTGAGAAATATGCGACTAGATAATGGAGATCGAGAACAAACACATGCCGTAACATTATATCTTACGTTACATTTGGGACACTACGTCACCTTTTCATTGAGTTTTGACACAGACACTTCTTTGATATTTTATATCTTGGGGATAGAGACCACCCACAAAGGAAGTCCTGATGAATTTCGTCGAAAGAATACAGCTAAAAAAGGGCGCCCTATGGGTACGGGAGTAGTGAAGGGGGTTAGATTAGCCTCAATGGAAAAAAGCATTACGGAACCCCTTGGGTCAGATTAGCCTCAATGGAAATTTAACATGGAGAAAAATCATGGGTCAGATTAGCATCAATGGAATTTAACATGGAGAAAAATCGTGGGTCAGATTAGCCTCAATGGAATTTAACATGGAGAAAAAATCGTGGGTCAGATTAGCCTCAATGGAAATTTAACATGGGAATAAATCGTGGGTCACTTTACCTACAAGGGAAATGGAATATGGGATTTTTTTTTTTTTAAATTAAAAAATAAAAAAGGGGTAGGCAATTGAAAGGCTATCTCTTTTCGAGAAATATGGCTGGCCCTGAAAAGGGCCTTTGGGTTTATGTTAATATTAATATTAACATAGATGGCATCTGTCACATCTTCTTCTTCTTCTTAAACTCCTTCTAACTGCTGGTCCATACACAAGTACCCTCTTGAGACATCCTTGTCTTTCTATATAAACTCTCCTCGTCCATAGACTAGTATCTGTCCTATCAACAACAGTCCACATGGACCGGACATACATGAGCATGTCCGTCCTGAACATCATTGTTGACACAAGGGTTGAAGATTGAACGTCGGTCCACATCTTGAGGCTCCGAGAACATGTGAATCAATGCAGTGAACTGCGCTTATTTATAGGCAGAGGTAGGATTGAAACGGATTGAGTTCATTCACCAATCCGAACACGCGTTACAAAATTTAGCCAGCCGCATCCAATCCGAAGAGAGCAGTCTGTGACGTCACGTAGTCAATATAGATTTGCTAGCACTTGTGTGCAGTCAGTCTATGCGACAGTGATTCAACATGACGGAAACTCAGAAAACGATCCATTGGGGTGCACCAACAGGGGAGACTGCCCAAGGGAACTCGGACTTACTTTCAGAAGAGGTGAATTGGGATTTTGTGGATTTTCTCTCCTCGCAAGAATTTGTTCCGGAACCTTCGTTACCTTCTTCATTACCGCAAGTGGAGAATTTTAGACAGAGACAGAAAGAAGAATTGGAGAAATTTATACAACGACAAAAGGAAGCGGAACAAGCTTTTCTCCTACAGCAACAGCAGCAAGAAGAAGAGGTAAGAAAAAAACAACAGCAACAACAGCAAGAAGAAGTAGCAGCAGCAAAGAAACAAGAGGGTGAAAATCAAACGGTCACGGTACTGTTGGACATTTTAGCGGAGTTAAGAAGTCTGAAACAAATGTATCAGACTTCTTTATCACGACCGAAGAGAATACGACCTTCCCGAGATAAACACGTCAACCCTGTGACTAAGCCTACCGTACCACCCTTAGTGATTTCAACCCAATCATTATCATCATCATCAACATTACGCAGTCCAGAAGTAGGCCTTGGCCGTGGCAAAGGCTTAAGGCAGTTAAAGTTGATTGCTTAAACTCACCCCTTCACCATGAAGAAAAAGGCCCTTTTCAGGGCCACCCACATTTCTCAAAAAGAAATACAATTTCAATTTGCCAATAACTCAAAAAAAACACCCATTTTACCCTTATAGTACGTGTCTGTGTATGAGTGCGTGAGTGTACGTTCTTATTTTAAAATCAAAACTCAAAGACACTTACCTTATATCATTCATTTATTCTTTTATCCATTTTTTACAATCCAATTCACAATTCACAACACATTTTAAAAAAGTTCATTGATTTCTTCTTTTCTCCTTCTTTAGTCTCTCTGTTTTTTGAATTTCTTCACCGTCACACTCTTTTCCTCTTCTTCTTCCTCCTCGCTTTCTTCCCTTCTTCTTTTTTTCTCCTGTTTCTTTTTCTTCACCTGTCTTCTTTCTTCCTCAGAAGAATCCCTCTCTTCCTCTGAAGAATCCCTCTCTTCTTCTGAAGAATACCTCTTTTCTTCTGACTCCTCTTGTTTCTTTTTTGGGCAATCTGGAGACCAATGTCCTTTTTCTTTACAATAATAACAGGTATCTTGACTTTTGTCCTTTTTAGTCCCTGTTTTTGTTCTTTTTTGACGGTCTGGACATTCTGAAGACCAATGCCCTTTCTTCTGACAGATATAGCAAGTATCCTGACTTTTATCTCTAAAGGAAGGAGAGTAGTCCGTAGGCTGGTCTGAAGAGAATTTTCTAATGACCCCTCGCAAAGCTCTGACGAAACGTTCCATCTGGTTAGTCTCTTCCATCGTTGTGCTCGGCTTGAGAGTGAAATGAATAGTGAAAGGATAAGACACACACCCTTTTATATACGCTGGTCTGCCATGACTATAAATTAGTCTATGGTGTTTGAACTTGAGTCATTTGACGTTTTTCACTCAAGATGAAACGATCCTATTCATTCGAGAAGAAAAATGAAGAAGAAAGTAAGAGGCAGAAACGTGATCTATCGCCTCGAACCAGGGCTGAAATCTTGGCACAAATTCATGCCAGTGATTTTGAAGAGGACATGAGTGAACCAGAATTTGAAACCTCTAAACCAAGTTCACCACCCTTAGTCAACCCTGAAAAGTACTATTCCATTCGAGAGACGGAAAAGCGCTCCTCTAGAAAATTTAGAACCACGGCTTACAAATACACGGTGAAGTTTAAAGATTTCAAGGCTGAAGTGCCGTTAGAGAAAGCAGAAGTGTTCATCACTGGGGTGTGGGATTCTTTACTCACTGCACTCAAGCGACAATGTCAACCCAAAGAAGACGATCGCTTGAGACTTTCCATACAACACGACGGTTTGAAATCCCCTGTTTGGATCGAGTTTAGCACCCCTGCAGAATTGACCGCTTCCAAAGTCATGGACAAGATTCAACACGTACAACAATCTAATGATCAGTTTGACATCACCGATGGTAAAGCCACACTGGACATGACCCACGTCTCTCCTCCTCAAGGGACTGGATGCAAAAAGATGTTATTGGTGAACGACTTTCGCAGCACCAAAAAGAGTCTCGTCCAAATTCACAACCCTCAAGACCAGATGTGCTTAGCCCGAGCCATCGTGGTGGGACGAACCTATGCCAACAAGAACGACACGGCAGAATGGAAAGGAGCCTGGAAAGCTATTCGACAATCGGACCGAGCCAAACAACGAAACGAAGCAGAACTCCTGTTGCAACAAGCTGGCCTGTCCAAAGACACACCTTGTGGCATTCCTGAAATGCAAAAATTGCAAGATGTCCTAGCTCCACGATACACCTTGAAAGTGCACCCTCAAGAAATGCGTGGGTCTTTGTTGTTTCGAGGGCAAGATTTTAAGGACGGAAAATACATTCACCTTTATCATCACGATGAACATTTCGATACCATTACCAGTATCACTGGATTCCTGGGATATGTTTATTATTGTGAGAAATGTGACCATGGTTATAACAATCGAGAGCAACACAAGCATTGTGGATCGAAATGCTCAGGATGTTTGGCTTCTTCACCCTGTCTGAGCGAAGAACCAGTGCCTTGTTCAACTTGTCTGCGCACGTTTGTCAGCCCTACCTGTTACCAACAACATTTGAAGACGCAAGGTTCACAGAAGAAATGCGCTTGTCAACTGCTGAGATTGTGCCCTACGTGTGAACAAGTCATACGTACCAATAATACCAAGGCACACGTATGTTCAGGAAAGAAAAAATGTCACATTTGTCACCACATCGTGGACTTGGAACACCAATGTTACGTGCAAAAATACCAACCCCCACCAGAGAAAGAGGACGGTCACAAGAAGAAAGGCAATTTCATCTTTTTCGATTTCGAATGCATGCAAGAGACTGGCATTCACATTCTGCGTGGCTCATCGAGCGTGCGAGAAGTGTATTCAAGAACCTATCTTCAGTCATTGCCCTCACTGCAGCAAGATTCCTGGAGGACGTGAAAAAATCTTTCGAGGACTGAACACGATAGCCGATTTTGCACAATGGGTCTTAGACCCCGTCGACAAGACGTGGAGCCAAGAGGACATCGAACGTTACGGAGATTGTCATCGTCATGCCACAGTGATGGCTCACAATTTCTCCGGATACGATGGACAGTTTCTTTTGAGGTACTATACAGAACAAGGCACCGAGCGTCCTAAAGTGACTTTGAACGCAGCCAAAATCATTTTCATGCAAGTGGGACAAGTACAGTTTAAAGATTCGATGAGCTATTTGGCCATGCCTTTGAGTCGAATGCCTAAAACGTTTGGAATGACAGAAATGGCTAAAGGGTACTTTCCACACTTTTTCAATACGGAAGCCAATCAACACGCCGTTCTACCCCATTTACCTGAGGCTCACTATTACGACCCCGACAACATGCGTACCGAACAACGAGAAGCTTTCTACGCTTGGTACCAGGCTCACGCCTCGGACCCTTTCGACTTTCAGAAAGAAATGCTAAAGTATTGTCGTTCCGACGTGGACATTTTACGGCGTTGCTGTGGAAAATTTCGAGAACTGTTCATGGAACACGGAGGGGTCGATCCTTTGAAAGAAGCTTGCACCATTGCCAAAGCGTGTTCCTTAGTGTATCGACAACGATTCATGCCTGAAAAGACCGTGGCTGTCATCAGTCCTCAAACGACCCACTATGTCAAACGTCAATACTCGGTCAAAGCCCTACGTTGGTTACATTACTTGTGCGACAAGGAAGACAAGTGGATTCAGCATGCCCGCAACGGAGGGGGTGAAAAGACCATCGGAACGTATTCGGTCGATGGCTGGGACTTAGAAAACCCCAAGATCGTGTACGAGTTTAACGGTTGCTTATTTCACGGATGTCCCGTCTGTTACCCTGACCGTGGCACCAAAAATCAGTTTTTGCAACGAACCATGGAAGACTTGTACCAGGACACATGTCAGCGACGCCTAAAGTTAGAACAGCAAGGATACCAAGTGGTGGAAATGTGGGAACACGAGTACGATCACCGTTTGAAAACCGATCCCGAGTTTAAACGCCTCGTGGAAAGTTACCAGTTCATGGACCCGCTGAACCCGAGGGATAGTTTGTACGGAGGAAGGACCAATGCCACCTGTTTGCTGTACCAAGCCGACGAAGAGAAAGGAGAAGAAATCAAATACTTGGACGTGTGTTCGCTGTATCCCTACGTGTGCAAATATTGTCGCTTTCCTGTAGGGCACCTGCAATTGTTAACGGAACACATCGACCTAAAAAACATTCGACAATACGAAGGCTTGATCAAGTGTAAAGTTTTGCCTCCCACGAACCTATACCATCCCGTCTTACCTCACCATTGTCAAGGCAAACTGATGTTTCCCTTGTGCCGTACTTGTGCCGAAACGTGCAACCAAGACCAACCTTGTCAGCACAGCCAGGAAGAACGTGCCTTGACGGGAACCTGGGTCAGCGTAGAATTGTTCAAAGCTCTGGACATGGGATACCAACTGTTAGAAGTGTACGAAATTTGCCACTTTCCCAAGACACAACAATACCGCAAGGGTGACCCTACTCAGAAAGGCATTTTCGCCGACTACGTGGATGACTTTTTGAAACTGAAGCAAGAAGCCAGCGGCTATCCTTCCTGGTGTCACACTCCCGAAGACCAAATAAAATTCAAAGAGAAATACTACGAACAAGAAGGCATCACTTTAGACCACATCGAGAAAAACGAAGGCAAGCGATCGTTTGCCAAAGTGATGTTAAATTGCTTGTGGGGTAAAATGGCACAACGACCGTGTTTACCCAAGACGGCATATTTGACAGAACCTTCCCGCTACTTCCAGATGATTCACGACAAAACCAAATATATGAAACACGTGGACGTCGTTCGAGAGAATTTAATCTTGGTCAATTACGAAGAAGATCTGGACTTTGTACAAGACGACCCTTTTGGAAATGTCATCATTGCGGCTTACGTGACAGCCCATGCTCGCTTAAAATTGTACGAAGCTTTAGAACTGTTAGAAGAACGCGTCCTGTACTTTGACACGGACAGTTGCATTTACATCCATCACCCGATTCAACATCACCCTGACATCGAATGAGACCGTTTAGGAGCCTGGACAGACGAGCATCCCGACGACAAGATTCTAAGTTTCGTCAGTGGCGGTCCCAAAAATTACGGCTACGAATACCGGGACAAACAAGGAGAAGTGCACACGACGTGTAAAGTGAAAGGACTGACTCTGAATTATCGTACCAGTCGAGTGGTCAACTTTGGGGTATTGAAAGAAGCCTTGCAATCGGGAGAGGATGGAAACTTTAAAGTAACCACTTACCAACCGAACAAGATTGTACGTTTACCCACTCACCACATCGTCAGTCGACCTTTGGAAAAAGTTTATCAAATCGTGTACCAGAAGCGAGTTCGACTTTCCAATCATTTCACCTTACCGTATGGACACGTTGGTATAAAACATTGGTTGTAAGAGGATAGCCACCCACCAGAAAGATGACTTCGCCACAGCAAGAATCGAGTGAGAAACCCGATGAGAACTCCAAGTTCAAACCCTACCATTTTCCAGTCTTCTTACCTGACTATTGTGATTGTGCCCGTCGATTGGACACGTTTCAGAAATGGCCTACGGATAGGGAAGGATTACCTTCTTCGCATGTTTTAGTTAGAACAGGATTTGTCTACTTGGGACCTGAGTCAGGATTGGGATACGAGGTACAGTGTTTCGCTTGTGGACTGAAGTTACGAATGGATCTATGTATCTATAAAGATTCAGCTATTCTGGAACATACTCGATGGTCTCCGCACTGCCCTTACCTTTCTATGGCCTTTCCACCCATCACACTACGGTACAATGTTGACGGTACCTTAGAGACGGTACCTTCCGAAACAAGACATAAAAAACGTAAAAAAGGAAAGATGTACAAGCTGGAGACTGCATTGCGACTAGTATAAAAAGGGGGCTATGGTCAAGATCGATAGTTCATTGTGACTACCAAGACCGAGCGAACAAGATGAATACTTTGAAAGAGACATCGTTCCAGTTTGGGGATTGTAAAAAAGTTGTATCTTCCTCTAGTGTGACTAATATTGGATGGATAAGACCCATGCATTGCGACGGAAAATGTCCTGAAGGAAACTGCGATTGTCCATGTGGTTACCATTGTAATTGCGTAACGGAGTTTGCAGACGAGTGCGATTGTGAGCCTTGCGATGGGACCGATGCTGTACGTTGTGACCTGAGCGATGCCGTAAAGCATCATGGGAACTTTGTTCTCACTGCCCCTGTCATGGAAAGTGATGCTGTGCGTGTCAAACCTGAGGGATGCGAAAGCGATGCCGCTCGTCCTCTTAGACATTTTACCGGGTTTAAAGGGGAATGTTCACCTTCACGTCTACCCCCCTACGGATGTCATCCAGCCCTGAGCAAACTCCTGTTCATGTCACCCAACCCTCATCGAAACGAACCTGTGAAAAACGAATATTCGTTTCCTGTGCGTTTGTCGGAATACTGCGACTTTGAAAATCGTCTTCAATCGTTCAAAGGAAAATGGCCTAAGTATCTGGGAGGACCGACCCCCGAAGAATTAGCCAGAGCCGGATTTTTCTACTTGGGCGAAGGAGATAAAGTCAAGTGCTTCAGTTGCGGTGTGTCACTTCACCACTGGGAACCGCAAGATTCGGCCTACGTTGAACATGCTCGTTGGTCACCGAATTGTCATTACTTACCCTTAGTGGGACCGAGACATTGAAGGAACTTACCATGTCGTTGATGAAGAAACCAGATTGGCTAGGATTCAAATGTTGGACATCACCGAGACCAGTATTTAAACTGCATTTCAAAAACGATATTGAATCATTACCTAAAGAACTGCAAGAGAAGATTTACAAGGAAGTTTGGCAGGGGTTTGCCAGAGTGAAATCTCAATGGGTCACTGTAGAACTTTTGTGCCGAGAAATTCACAAGAGGAAAGTGAAAAAAGTCAACCAGTGTGTTAGATTTCTTTGGGTCAAGGCTGCATTCATCCTATTATATTACTTTAGGCCGTTTACATCAAAAGAGTTCAGTGACATTCTTGGACGTTACCCTGAATGGCAGTGGTCAGAAATTACTCACTATGTGGATTACTTTTGTGAATTGTACGGTCTGACCTATTCATGAATACTTTACAAGAGAACATTTGTGCTTTGCCTGTGGAGTTGAGAGAAAGGATTTACCGAGAGCTGGTCAAAATACAAGTCAAACGTAAAGAACAATTGCATCCGTTACGTCACCAGATCTTTAACCACTGGTACCTGAATGGTATAAGAGAACTGATTCGTCAGAAATTCTTTCAATGGTCAGACATTGTTCAACACTTTGAGGTCGCTAATGATCGACATGTTCATAATTATGGTTACTTCGAGATTCACCTAGTGCAATACATTGAGGAAGACAAGTTAAAGGATTACCAACATTTGTTACGTGGAATCTACTTAGCGGAAGAGGAAACTTCTAAACGAACTCTGACGTTTCGGTTACAGTATGCAAGATTTAGATTCCCTACTGGAGAACGAAGATCTCTGGCTAGAAAGTACGTGTATTGCATCCAAAAAAAAGAGAATATAAAAACAGGCTGCCATGCCACGGTTTATGTCACATGTCATCCAACAGATTCCGTGGAAGGAACTCAATGACCATATTCAAACCGTGGATCATTACCATCGATTATTACAAGAATTTTATCCATTCAATTTGGGACGAAAAGTGGTGTGTGTCTTAGTGACTTGTTTTCTGGGATTTCGTTTACCAGCCGATTCTTTGTGGACTCTTTACGATCAGTACTTACCACCTCAATGGCCTTAAATGGTCACGAAAAACTCCTTTTGCTCAAAGCCTTGCGTTTTCATCTGGATACTTCTCGACCTCAACAGGAAAAAAAGATTCGTCAACTTTTAGCTACCCAAGACGTGTATGACGATGTGTGTGTAGCTTGTGACTTACATCCCCATTGGACAGATGTCCGTGCCTGGAAAGAATGGGGTTTTGAGGCTTGGACCCAAGAAGTGGCCCAGTATGCACGAGAGTTGTTCAAGGAAAAAAGTTACTTTTCAACCCGTGTTAGTGACGGTGCCAGAAGAACCCGTCACCCAGGACAGGACTGTCGTGGACAGACCTGAAAGACCCTTTCGGGAGGACACTTGTGTGACCTTACCCCCTACTATAGAACTGGTTAGAACATTACCCAAAACATGTTGTTGTACAGACACTTGTGTTTATTCCACGTTCATAGTTATCATGTGCCTTTTATCCTTGTACTTAAGCCTTTGGCTTTTATGTATTTTTGTCTTTCGTATTCATGTTTGAAAAAAACATTTAATAAACGTGTTCTGAAAAAGTATATAAACTCTTGTCTTGTTTGTTTTCGTGTCACAAGTGACATTTCTCACACCATGGCTACCTCTGCTGTCTCTGCTCCCTCTTCCTCTACTGTCAAAGTCATCGACGAACACTTAGATCGTGCCAGTTGGGAGGCTTTGTATCTTCGCCATCCCTTTAACATGCTCATTGCTGGACCTAGCGGTTCTGGCAAAACCGAATTCGTCAAACGTTTGATCGAACATAAACATCATTTGATCGATCGGCCACCTCAACGGATCGTGTGGTGTTACAAAGAGTGGCAATCGGCGTACAGCCTCTTGCGAGAAAGTCAAGGCGATTCCATCGTGTTTGTGGAAGGCATTCCTAAAGAAGACGACGGCATCATCTCTGACTCCCGTCAAACCCATTTGGTCATTTTCGACGACATGTTAGGAGAAGACGAAGAAGAAATTAAACTGTGGTTCACGCGCAAAGGGCATCACCGTAATGCCAGTGTCGTTTACATCACCCAAAATTTGTTTCAACAAAGTAAAGCCCATCGCACCATCAGTCTCAATGCGCATTACGTGGTCTTGTTTAAAAGCCCTCGAGATAAATCGCAAGTGCAAGTCTTAGCCAAACAGTTAGGAACGCCTTGGCTGACTCAGGCGTACGACGATGCCACTCAAACGCCACACGCCTATTTACTCGTCGATTTGAAACCTACGACTCCCGAGGATTTGGGATTTCGTACCCACTTGTTTCACCACTGGTGCCAAGACGGAGGGCCTGTCCTGTACACGTCTCCGTCCTCGACTTCATTTCACTCCCCATGAAAAAATCTATAAAAACCTCAGACCCTTTTTCGTCTGTCTCACACAGTGCGAACATGACGTCCCTTCAGTCGCATCTTCCCGTCAAATTGATTCGTGCCTTGTATGGCATCAGTCGAGAAAAAGATCCACAAACACGAGCTCGTGTCTTAGAAGCTAGTCTCAAAGAAGTCTTACGATGGTTCACGGTGACGGCACGTCAATTACTCCAAGGAATCATTCAGATTCCTCATCAAACCAAACGCTTTTTCGATCGAAACAAAGTTGCTTTGGTCCAACTGGCCGATCCCCGCATCGATACTCAAACCAAAAAACAAATCATTTTGAAACCTGGAGGGAGCGGTACTCTAGGAGGGGTCATCATTCGCTCACTCTTAAGATGGGATCCTAATGCCCCAAAGTTATCCCCAAGACAAAAGTCCAACGAAGCCCCAAGAAGAAAAAGAAAAAGACCAGGTCCCCAAGAAGAATAACTTCTCCAGTGGCAGGACCCTCCTCTTACCAGACACCACCCCGGAAAAAGAAAAGAAGCCCCCAGAAAAAGAAACAGAAAAAAGTCCCCAGAAAAAGAAAAGTCCACAGAAGAAAACTAGTCGCAAGAGAGGCACTTCGGCCAGGACGCAACCTTACACTCGCAAACCACGACCTGCCACAGCGGTGACTGCGTCTCCGGCAGCCTCACGTTTGTCCACTTCTCCGTTGATGTCACCAGGAACTGAAGAGTACTTGGAGACGTTGATTACACCAAGAACTTCCCCATTGATGACCCCCAAAAGAACTTCCCCAGTAGCAGGACCCTCCAATTTAGTGGCAGTGGCTGCTGCTCACAAAGTACCTTCTCCCAAAATCAAAGTCCATGAAAGATCGGGTATGTTACAAAGTTTACTGGATTTGTCCAAGCAAGAACTGGCTCGATTTAGTCCGTTACGTACCCCTGCACGACGTGTCATGCCTGTCATGAAGTTGATACGACGTAAAGACAATCAGTGGCGACGCGTTCCAGTATAAAAAGACCTGTGACCAAGTCGGGGTATCAGTGAACTTGTAAAAGATGTCACCTCCAAGAAGCCACAAAAGAAGGAGACAAAGGCAGACACGTCATCCGACAAAGCGCTTAGCCAAGCATCGACGTTACCCTAAGAAAAGACACAGTCGTTCCAAGAAAAAGAGGCGTCAACAAAGGGGAGGATTCCTTGGCGATTTTGGGAAAAACATTGTCACCTTTATGACAAAGCGATAGTCCCAAAAAAAAAAGATAAAAGGGTGTGTGTTAAGTCATCGACGTTAGTGTCTGTTTGGTGAATGTCCCGGAACCCACAAGCAAAGATGTCACCCTCCAGAAAACCCCAAGGAAAGAAAAGGAAAGGTCTACCACCACGTTTAGCCAAACATGGGGACATGTTATCTGTCCTGTCCAAAGCTTCTCCACCACTACGAAAAAAACTCATTCAAACGGCCTCCAAAGAGGTCATCGATACCGTGTGCGAATGTTGTTTGAACGTTTTGAAAGGCACGATCCCTTTGTCCAAACACCAGAAACAATGCTTAGGCAAACATCGTCACGTTCTTCGGAAAATGGTTCAAAAGAAAATTCCCATTCGTCAAAAAAAGAAGATGTTGGTCCAACGTGGAGGCATTTTGCCTCTCTTGTTAGGCCCCATACTGAAAGGAGTCTTGGGAACCATGTTGGGAGGACTGGTGGGAGCAAGATAAAAAGGCCCTCGCAAGTCCCAAGATCTCAGAATTCACCCCTGACAACCCCATGGAAGGACGAAAACTAGCTTTAGTGCCTTACAAACGATGGATGGAATACCATCGGTGGCAAGAACAACGCACCCCGCATTTACCTCCCAATCCCAATTTGAGCGAGATGTCCCAGTTACAACACGAATTGCAATCCTTGATGGATCGCCAAGATTTGTCCGAAACAGAAAAATCGCAAAAGTACGGTCAACTCTTGCAACGACTGCAACTCTTTCACCAGAAAGCTTTAGACGAAACAGCTCTACCCACTCTGAAAGATTTTAAGAGCTTGATGAAAAGTCCAGCACCATCACCAGTACCAGTACCACCACTACCAGTGACCAAGACAGAAAAAGGAAAAGAAGAAGAAGGGTTTCAAACTCCACCCGAAAAAGTACGCAAGTTAACAACACCACCTACCTCCAGAATTGGATGGATTAAAAAGATGATGGCCACCCCTTCTTCCTCACAAGAGAAAAAGAAAGTGAAGACAGAAGTGAAGACAGAAGTGAAACAAGAACCGATATCCCCCGCTCAGACATCCTCCTCTTCAACACCTATTGCCGGTCGCACACGCAAAGCATTGCAATCCAAGAAAATACCCCAAGAGAAAAAGAGTAGCATCCTCCAAGAGTGGGTGCCTTATTAACACACCAATCAACACAAAAAAATGGAAAAAGTCTTAGCCAACATTTACTACGATCCCTCCCATCCTGCAGGTTACGCAGGAGTTCAAAAATTGTATCGTGCTGCCAAAACTCGACTGAAAAGTCTCCGTTTACCTCAAGTGCAACGATGGTTACAAGAACAAGCTACCTACACTTTACACAAACCCATTCGACGCAAGTTTGCCAGAAGTCGCACCCGAGTGGAAGGCATCGATCATCAATGGCAAGCCGATTTAGCCGATGTCTCTCATTTGGCCAGCTACAATCGCGGCTACAAATATTTGTTTTGTGTCATCGACGTCTTTTCCAAATTTGCCTGGGTCGTGCCCTTGACTTCCAAATCGAGCAGCGAGTTAGTGCGAGCCCTGCAACGGGTGTTGAAGCAAAGCGGTCGTCACCCTCTTCGATGGCAAACGGACAAAGGTACCGAATTTCTGAACCAAGCTTTCCAAAAAGAATTAAAGAAACGTGACATTCATTTTTTTACCACCGAGAATCCCGAAACCAAAGCCAGCATCGTGGAACGTTTTCAACGCACTTTGAAAGAACGCATGTGGAAATATTTTACGCATCACCACACTCTGAAGTACATCGACATCTTACCGCACCTGGTGCAAGCGTACAACCAATCTTACCATCGAAGCATCGGACGTGCCCCGCAAGACGTGACTCCCGACAACGAAGTGCTGGTGTTCGAGCGCCTGTTTGGTACGTCCCCGACGAGGGCTGTCCCCAAGAAAAGTAGAGAGTTGGCCGTAGGAGATTGGGTGCGCATTGGCAAAACCAAACGCACTTTCGACAAAGGTTACTTACCTAACTGGACGACCGAATTGTTTCGCGTCACTGGACGAGTGCATGGCCGTCATCCTGCCGTCTATAAATTGGAAGACATGAACGGAGAAGTGCTCAAAGGAACGTTTTATTTGCCCGAGTTACAACGTGTCACCAAAAAAGAAGACGACGTGTACGACATCGAAAGCATTCTCGAACGCAGAACCCGTAAAGTGGGCAAACGACGTGTCAAGGAAGTCAAAGTACGTTGGAAAGGATATCCGCCCAGTTTTGATTCTTGGATCGACGCTTCGCAAGTCATCGACTATAAAAAGAAGAAGTGACCATCATGCCCTTTCACACAGCAGACGCAGCTACGTCGACCACTCCTCCTTCACCTAGTTCTTCTGTGCAAGATTTACAAAAACAACCTTTGTGGGTGTGGTGTGGAGAACGTGTGCCTAAAACGCAAATCGTCTTTTTCTGCCAAATCTTCGTGGTGTATTGTGTTATCGGGGCAGCCATCGCCAATTTGAGTTTGCAACAAGCAGACAAACAATTGTGGACCATTTTATTGAGCAGTTGTATCGATTACCTGCTTCCCAATCCCTCCCTGAAATTCTCTTCCAACGGGAACCTTGTGTCCAGTGCCAGTGTCAGTCACCACTTCAACAACCACAACCAGAACCCCATTTTGGGCGGAGACACGCCTCTGACGTCCAGTAATATCCCCTCGGACAGCCACAGAACTCTGGAATTATGAGTCACGAAAACCAATTTTACTTAACCTTACCCAGTGACAGTTCCATGGAGGTGTTTCCCAAGAACACGTTGTGCTGTTACACGGCCAAATTACCTCAAGCCATCCAGTTAGATCACGAAGCCCATTGGGAAGTGGCTTTAGTAGAAATGATTCACCCTACACAAATCCAAAACATCACCGAAAAGCAAAACACTTTTGAGGTCGAAATCATGAACCAACAATTACAAGAAGCCATGAATGACATCGGGTTTTCAGGGGACACAAGACCATCCAACAATTCACCCTTCAATATCTACACCTTGAAAATTCCGGCAGGGTTTTATTTTAGTGGCCAACATTTGGTGGACACCATTACTTCCAGGTTCGAGTTCGCCTTTAGCAAAGCCCTGAACAGAGTCAAAAAAAGTGTCACCCTGGAGTACCATAAAGTGGCTCGTCGCTTACTGATGAAATTTCAGGATACGCAAACGTTGTCCATCAGTTTTAATCGTGACTTGTTTGATATTTTAGGTGGAGACACAAAAATGGCTCCAAATTTTAAACCGAAGATCAACAGCAATACGGAATTTTACAAGTTTTTTCGATTCCCTGTAGAACTGAACCAAGGACTGAATTTGATCTTTGTGTACTCCGATGTGGTGGAGTATAACGTGGTGGGACACACCTCCGTGCCGTTACTGCGTGTCATTCCTTTCAAAGTGGATAGTACCACGACCAATGACCAGGAAGGTGGAAACACTTACCACGTCCACCGCGAATTTGTCCATCCTCACTATTTACCTGTCAGCAAGTCGTATTTGGACACGGTCAACATTACTATAAAAGGAGATTTGGGACAAAATATTCCATTCACCAAAGGAAAAGTCACGGTGAAACTCCATTTTCGAAAACGGTTTTCTCACGATTCGTAAGTAAGTCATGTATCCAGTGTACCGAGGGGTTGCTCGACAGCGAGGACACGGTTTAGGAGACATGTTAAAATCGGCCTTTCGTTCGGTGGCCCCGGTGTTGAAACCGATGGTGACACGCGGATTGCACGCCTTGAAAGATGCGGCACTGACCCAAGGCAAAGAATTTCTCCAAAATGTCATCATCGACAAACAAAACCCTAAAAAAGCCTTCATGAGGGCAGGTAAAAATGTCTTGCTGCAAACGAGCAAAGACATTTTAGGCCGACGAGACACCTATAAATGCCCTGCACGCTACCGAGTCAGGCATTCAGCAAGGACAAGGCAGAAAGAGACGACGAAGAAGAAAATACCCTTTCACCAGACTTCAAGCTAGAAAGGCCAAGAAAAGAAGAACCGTACGAGACTTAGACGTTTTCGATTATTGAAACACAGAAAAAAAATGATGCACCGAGAATCTTGCGCTTGTTCCAAGACGGAACTGGATCTGTTTGCCATGCCCCCCACCATGATGACCATGCAAGAATCCCAGTGGGTGGAATTTCACCCCGTCTCCTCATTGACAGCCTCAGCTCCCATCGAGTTTGAAATCAAAGGACAGCCCGAAGATTACATCGATCTGAATAGCAGTTACTTGTACTTGAAAGTCAAAGTTGTCGATGAGGACAATTCGACCCTAGATGGCGATGAGGTAATAGCTCCCGTCAACAATTTCATGCATTCCTTGTTTAGCGGAGTGGACTTGTACTTGAACAACAAACTGGTCAGCAGCAGCATGGATACTTACCCTTATCGAGCGTACCTGGAAAATCTCTTGACGTACGGAATAGACGCCAAGAACACTCATCTCAATGCCTGTGTGCTATGGGAAGCTGACGAAGCAGGCCAGTTTGAAGAATTCGAAATTGATGCAAAAAAAACACCAAACAATGACGGATTTATAGAACGAAGAAACAGAATCAAAAGTGGAGATAGTTTAGAACTGATGGATCGTTTGCATTTGGACATGTGGTTGCAAGAGAAGTATTTGCTGAACGGGGTGAATGTCCGCCTGAGACTGAATCGGAGCAGTGCCACTTTCCATTTGATAGGTACTACTGCTTGCAAAACTGTCATCGAGGAAGCCAGGCTCTACGTACGACGCGTGGAAGTGTTACCTAAAGTGGGTAACGACATCAGTCAAACGTTGAGCAGAACGACCGCCAAGTATCCGATCCGTCGCGTGGAAGTGAAAACCTTCACCATTCCCAAGGGACAGCGATCCATGATCGAAGATCATCTGTTCCAAGGACAGCTACCGAAACGTTTGATCGTTGGTATCGTCGAGAATACAGCCTTCAACGGAGATTTGGGTAAAAATCCTTTCTACTTTCAACACTTTGGCGTGTCCAAGATCGAAGTCAGTCGCGATGGCAAGACCTTGTGTACCCGACCTTTTGAACCTGACTTTACCAAGAAGAATTACTTGAGATCGTACTTGTCCCTGTACGAAGCCACTGGTCAGTTAGGAACCAACACCAGTCACGGTATTACGTACGAGGATTATGCAGGAGGCTATACTTTGTGGGCTTTCGATTTCACTCCTGACCAAGGCAGCGACGAGGGACATTTCCACCCTATAAAATCTGGCCAGATTCGTGTGGAAATTCAGTTTGCAAACCGTATCCCTGATGAAACGGTGAACGTCATCCTGTATGCAGAATTCGATAATACCATAGAAATCAACAGTTTGAGAGAAGTCATTCTAGATTACTAGAAACCATGGAAGACTGTTATCCCTCTTTACCCAGTGGAGAAACTTTGGACATGAAATGTGAGGAGACTGTGGAAGAAGAAGTGATCATGATGAAGTCAAGATGGCCAGAACAAGAAGCCCATTTAGTCTGCTGTTTTGCCAAACACTTGGTCGAAAAAATGACGGAATTGATCAAGAAAAATTGCTATGGATGTCAAAACGATCATCCCAGTCAAATTCAACACGATAAATGCCTGATGTTAAGTCAAGAAGAAAAATTGGACGAGTATCTGGACGAAGCTTGGAGTCTCATCTCGAACAAAGACGTGTTGCACCAGTGGTATAAAGACTTGCGTGAACATTCTTGTCCACCATTAACCACTCAAGAGATCCATCGTATCGAAGCTCTCCTGAATCAGAGTGAGGAAACAGAACGAATAACCGTTTATTCGTCAGACATTTTCAAGCAAAAAGTCAGGATCGAATTGACGACTTATTATTACCTGTGAAGAAGAAGAAAAAAAACACACACAAATCAATGGATACCTGGGAACTTTATTACCTTTTGAACCACAGTTCGTATACGGCTTCTTGGAATCCTGTCGTCTGTGCTAAAGATGAACTTCCTCATCGCAAACCTAAAGACCATCAAGCTTACGTGATCAACACGGACGACAGTCATCTCCCAGGAACCCACTGGGTAGCCGTTTACTTTCCTCAAGAAGGATGTGTGGAATATTTCGATTCGTACGGATTGCCCCCTTTGGAAGACGATATCATCGACTTTATGAGAAGAAATGCTCATACCACCCGATTCAATAACGTGAAATTACAAGGCACAGATTCCTTGGTGTGTGGACAATACTGTGTGTATTTTCTGCATCATCGCAGCCTAGGCTATTCCTTAGAACATTTAGTGACTCATTTCGATCCTCGTTCTTCTGCTAGAAACGATGTGAAAGTAGATCGATGGTTTTGTGACCATTATGCTTATCTTTTGTCTCAAGCTAGGAAACGTAGTGTCCATCAATGGCCTAATGATTTCCAACAGTGGAAATCACAATTTCATTCACAACGTTGTCAGCCCTGTTTAAAGTAGATTGTCAATTGAGAAAAAAATGTTGTGTTTTGAAAAAAAAATTGTTTGATGTTATCATGTTGGATTATTGTTAAAAATGTTAGAGTTGTTGTTTAGTGTTAAGTGATTTTTGAATAAAAAATGTTGTGTTTTGAAAAAAATGCCTTTGTCTTTTGTTTAGCTATAAGAATGTTGGATTGATGCTCTTTCATTTCTTACTATCCCTCTCATGACACTCACTAAACGTTGCGACTCAAAAACCGTGTGGGGGATGTTTTCCTTCACGTCCGCGCTTTGACTTTAAGAACCGGGTTGTTTCCAGTCTAACCATCCATTGTCGACTCATCCTCCTACGAAGATGTGCTCCAAACTAGCTAAGCTCAACGAAGCCTACGTGAATTTGCATAGGGTCAGACACAGTCTGATACCGAAGCCAGAAGAAATAGAGAATGTGAGAATGTTAAAAATCACTGAAGACCTGATAGAAGAGCTCTTCAGAGAAGAAATGAACAGGGAGAAAGAAGAATGGACAGAGAAGTACAGACTTCAGAGACAGCAGCAACAGCAGCAACAGCAGCAGCAACCTGAAGCTGACAGAGGCTTTGTCGATTGCCGTATCGACACCAAAGAGTTCTTCTTCTCTTTCCGAAGAAGCAGACCTATCGCCAGAAAGTCTATCCTCAGAGGACATCGCATTCTTAGAAACTAAAAAAGAATGCCATAGCAAACAAAAAACAGCCCTTTTCAGGGCTACCCCAATACTCTAGAAAAGAAATAACGATCAATTTGCCAATGTGTGTAGGTAGAGTAGTGTGAAAATAAACACTAACTCTTTTTTAAAAAAATGTCAGGGTATGTGTTTGTGTGTTTGTATTTGTAAGTGATTAAGTAAGTTGGTATGGATAGTAGATTAAAATGATGTCTTTTTGGTGTTTGAGGTGTATATTTAGGGTTAAATTGGATTGCTTTGCGTATGTAAATAGTCTATTGAAGTGATTTATAACAAATTTTAAAATAGTGATGGGTAGCATAAAAAGTGAGTGAGTGTTTCTTTTAGGTCCGCGCGTTGTTGTTGATTTTGGTCACGATCTAGGTAAGATGAATTTTATGTTTTTAGGGGGATGTTTTCCTTCACGACCGCGCTTTCAGTATAAATTAAAAACTAATCGTCAGTTGGGCCCATCGTCGACCTGTTAACAGCAAGACAATGAATACAAGGATTGTGAAGCTGCTAGAACTCCAGATGCACCTGGAATATGCCAGGCGCATAGTAAACGAACTATCAGCGGAGGCTATCATAGAAGAAGCAAGAATGAAGAAAGAAGAGGAGGAGAGAAGAGAGAGGGAAGAAGAGGAAAAGAAAAGAGAAGAGAGGATGTCGTTCAATATTCCCGAGACAGAGGATTGGGGTGTTGAAGCGAATCATCCTCCCTCTGCGCTCCCCAGAAGAAAGGTGAAAGAAGACTGGGGAAGAAGATGCGTGTGTGGCGCAAGGCCAGGACGGTGCAACCATTAGATAGGTGCATCAGGAGTTCAAAGAAACCAACAGCCCTTTTCAGGGCTACCCCAATACTCTAGAAAAGAAATAACGATCGATTTGCCAATGTGTGTAGGTAGAGTAGTGTAAATATAAACACTAACTCTTTATTAATAGTGGAAGTGTATGTGTTTGTGTGTTTGTGTTTGTAAATGCTGAAGTAAGTTTGTGTGTTTGTGTTTGTGTTTGTAAATGATGAAGTAAGTTTGTGTGAATAGTAGATTATGGCTTTATTTATTGATTCTTAGCGTATGTAGAGAGTATAGTTAGGGTTATATTATATGAAATGAGAAAGTAGGGGGATGTTTTCCTTCAAGTCCGCGCTTTCACTATAAGAACCCATCAAGTTTGTCGTTGGAACCATTCTACGGAAGAACCTAAGAAAATGAGTATTGAACTATTTAATGAGCTAAAGGATAGTTGGTACTGGATGACAGATGCAGCCTATGTGGTGGAAAGGCTAGAGAAGGAGTGGATGCATGAAGTTACTAAGGACTTTGTCAAAAGTCAAGTGACGAGTCTAAAACTTGCCAGGGATCTGATTGTGGACATGATTGAAGAGGAAGTTAAAAAGTTAAGAGGCTTCATAAAACTTGACTATGTGAAAGTCGGTAAACTGAAAGAGGCCCTTGATTATGCTATTGAAGTGAGGTGTTTTTTAAAAGATATTTTGGAGTGGACTGAGTGGTCCTATGTGAAATGGGGTTTAAACCAAATGATGAAAGCAGAGGAGATGATGAGGAAAGTGATGAGAGAACAAGTCAAGATAATCAAAGAAAAGTGGTCAAAGGAAAGAAAAGAAGAAGAAAATAGAACAAAAAGGGATGAATTCGAAAAACTGAACACAAACTGGATGAAAATCCAAGAGAAGTTCCGGGCCATGGGTTACCCGGACTGGCTGCCGGAAACAGAAAAGAAAAAGAAGAAAGGAATGATGGACAAAATAAGAGGATGGTGGAAGAAGTTAAGAAGTTAAAAGAAGAAGAAAAACCCAAAGGCCCTTTTCAGGGCCAGCCATATTTCTCGAAAAGAGATAGCCTTTCAATTGCCTACCCCTTTTTTATTTTTTAATTTTTAAAAAAAAAAAAATCCCATATTCCATTTCCCTTGTAGGTAAAGTGACCCACGATTTATTCCCATGTTAAATTTCCATTGAGGCTAATCTGACCCACGACTTTTTCTCCATGTTAAATTCCATTGAGGCTAATCTGACCCACGATTTTTCTCCATGTTAAATTTCCATTGAGGCTAATCTGACCCAAGGGGTTCTGTAATGCTTTTTTCCATTGAGGCTAATCTAACCCCCTTCACTACTTACGGGTCAATGAAAAACAGGCAAATGTTAATAGATTGTATCACTAGTTTGTACTGACTGTACTCCAACTTGGAGGATTTTGATTTCAATGTCTCTTTGACAGCATCTAAATAGAGACCCGTTCTTACTGTAGGAAAGGTGTAAAGAAACTTCTTTCAGCCAATTTCGAGAAATTCGCAATTGGAGAAAACTGGTCGAGTACAACACATACCCTCAGAAGATAACATTGTACCTAATCAGTTTGGGCCATTATGTCCCATCTTAAGAGTTTTGACAAGGACCAGTCTTTGATGTTTTATCTTTAGGGGATAGATCCAGCCACGATGGAGGTCCTGACGAATTTCGTCAAGAGGAAACGACCAAATAAAGGGTGTCCGATGGGTGTCGGGTATGAAAGCTACGTTAATGTTATCACTAGTTTGTACTGATTGTTCTCCAACTATGAGGAATTTTATTTCAACATCTCTCAGACAGTATATAATTAGGGACCCGTTCTAACAGTAATGGAGGTTTGAAGAAAATTCGTAGAGCCAATTTCGAGAAACTAGCGGCTAGATAAAGGAAGTCGAGCGGAACACATGATGTAAGAGTATATCTTACGTTTACATTTGGGCCATTAAGTCACCTTTTCATTGAGATTTTTTATATGGACTCTTCTTTGATATTTTACTTCTAGGGGATAGCGATCACCAACGATGGAAGTCCTGATGTATTTCGGTGAGAGGAAAGATCGCAATAAGGGACACCCTAATGTCTCGTGTATGAAATACACACAAACGTTAAAAGATTATATAATTAGTTTGCACTAAGAGTACTACAACTTAGATGATTTTGATTTCAACGTCTTTTAATCGGTATTTAAACGGGGACCTGTTCCAACAGTAGGAAAAGTTTAAAGAAAACTCGTCGAGACGATTTTGAGAAATTCTCGGCTAGATAGGGGAAGTCGAGTACAACGCTTGCCATCAAAAGATGAGATCATATATATATATATTGCTGGGTCATTATGTCCCCCCTTAGACATGGAACTTTCTTTGATATTTGATCTTTATGGGATATAGTCCAACCAGGAAGTGAGTCCTGACGAATTCGTCAAGAGATAGGAACGAAGAATGGGGCGAACGGTAAGTACATGGCATGAAAAATACGCAAGTGATAATAGATTGTATCACTAGTTTGTACTGATTGTACTCAAACTTAGAGGATTTCGATTTCAGCGTCTCTTGGACAGTATCAAATTAACGAACCATTCTAACAGTTGGAAAGTTTTGAAGAAATGTTGTCGAGCCGATTTAGAGAAATTAGCAGTTAGATAAAAGAAGTCGAGCATAACACATGCCTAAATATTATATCTTACGTTTACTATTGGGCCCTTACGTCACCTCTTTGTACTGTTTTGACATGGACCCTTCTTTGATATTCTATCTGTAGGGGACAGAGTCCACCTACGAAAGATATCTTGATGAATTTCGTAGAGAGGAAACAGCGAAATAGATGGCGACTTACGTGTCCCGGGTAAAAAAAGCGCGCAAATATTAATAGATGGAATCTATAGCTTTTACTAATTTTATTCCAGCTTAGAGGATTTTGATTTCACCTGCTCGTGGATTGCTTCAAATTAGTGACCCGTTCTAAAAGTAGTAAAAATTAAAAGAAATTTCGTGGAACCAAATTCGAGAAATTCGCGATTAGATGAAGGAGGTCTAGTACAATACATGCGGTAAGAAGATTATATCTCACGTATTCAGTTGGGCTAATACGTCCCCTCTTAAGAGCTTTGACATGGGCCCTTTCTTCGATATGATATTTCTAGGGGATAGAATCCATCCACGATGGAAGTCCTGACAAATTTCGTCGAGAGGAAACATGGAAATAAGGGGCGTCCTATGGGGACTGGGTATGAAGAAAAAAAAACACCACAGTTCTTAATAGGTGTGTTTGTGTGATTTGGATTTTAACATAGCTTTAACAATTTTTCAGTCATATCGCTACGATGTCTGCAATGTGGCAGTTTATAGTGATGTCTAGCACTGGGGCATCATGTCGCAGACATGTAGCACGATGTCCACAATGCCGACCAGTCCTAACACTGACCTGTTAATGCTGAGCGCCAAGCGAGGTAGCTGTTAGTACCATTTTTTGTAAGTCTTCGGTATGACTCGGCTGGGGACCGAACCCACAACCTCCCGCACCCGCTGCGGACGCTCTAACCACAAGGCCACCGGAGCGGATCAATTCTTAATATATTTGTTTCAACAATTTCGGCTAATTTAGTTTCTACGTCGAGGATTTTGAGAAATTTGCGGCTAGATGAGGTAGGTAGGGAACAACACATACCGTAAGAAGATTATATCTTATGAATACAGTTAGGCCATTATGTCCCCATTTTAGAGTTTTGACATGGACCCTTCTATAATATTCTATCTGTAGGGGACATAGTACATCTACGAAGGAAGTCCTGACGAATTTCGTTGAGGGGAGTCAGTGATATAAGGTGGAGTAGGCTATACGAACCGTGTATAAAAAAAAAAAAACGCAAAAGTTAATTGATTCTGTCAATAGTCTAATAATTGTACTCCAATTTAGAGGATGTTAATTTCAACGCCTCATGTACAGTATCCAAATCGGGACCCGGTCTAACACTCTGAAATGTTTGAAGGAATGTCGTCGAGCCGATGTCGAGATTTTGTGGCTAGAGAAACGAGTTCGAGTGATATGTTGTCTCTAGAGGATAAAGTCCACCAATTTGATCTGTGATCTGCTCGACTTCCTTTCTTTAGTCGCGAGTTTCACGAAATTGGCTCGACGAATTTTCTTTAAAATTTTTTTCTGCTTTAGAAAGGGGACTTATTTTGAAACGGTATCAGACGCATTGAAATCAAGGTCCTCTAAGTAAGGTTCCCATGAGTACAAACTGTTGATACAGTTTATTAACATTTGCGTGTTTTTCATACCCGGTACCCCCTAAGGCGCACATTATTTTTCTTTTTTCGCCACAACTTCGGAACTGCACTGTTTCTCCTTATTCCATTTCCGTAACGTTTCGGTAGAATTGAAAATATACAACTCAAACAACCTCTACAGGGATCTAGTTTACCCGCGCTACCTCAGGCCAGTCAAGTCATGCTTTTTTAAGCCTCTTTTCGCCTAGAAACTTGCACCTTATCTACCATTATAACAACAACACAAGACATCTCCAGACAACGGAACCGTTCCTTCTTAACTACTCTATTGTACAGTTTACCAGTCACCCATCACGAATACTGCACATGCACTCACACAATCGTTACGTACAGGTAGGTTTTAATAGGAACTACTCATCTCCCAGGGACAATTATGGGACTCTGACCTGAACTCACTATAAATTTAAATCATACCGTCCTGGAATCTCAACAACACCTCAATCTGTCACGTTTTCCCCTAGCAAGTGGCTGATTAGTCGGGCTGAAGACACCGGCTTCCTAAAATCAACCAAGTGATTACTTAAATCTGTGAAATCCTTACCATTGGGAGCTATATGCAAATGGCTGATTCTCCAAATTTATTACAATATCAAAGATGGGTATGTTTAAAAACTGTATAAAGAGGGGACGCATTAGCTCAAATGTAAACGTAATATAAAATCTTAGGTCATGTGTTGTGCTTGACTACCTTTATCTAGCCGAGAATTTCTCTAAATCGGCTCAGCATGTTTTCTTCCACTTTTTCTTTCTGTTATTTACATAATATCCAAGAGGCGTTGTAATCAAATTCCTCTTAGTAGAGGTTAAATTATTAAAATTTTTTATACAATCTGTGAACATTTTAGTGTTTTTTTCATACCCGGTACCCATCGTTGTTTCCTATCGACTATATTCGTCAGGACTTCCTTCGTGGGTGGACTATGTCGCATAGAGATAAAATATCAAGGAAGGTCCATTGTCAGAACTCTCTAAAGAGGAGATGTAGAGGTCCAACTATGTACGTAAGGTATAATATTCTGATCGCATGTGTTGTGCTCGACCTCTTTCATCTAACCGCGAATTCGTCGAAATCGTCTCGACAAATTTTCTTCTAAGATATCCTACTGTTGTGATTGGTTACTCTTTACTGACTGTCACACAGGGGTTGAGATCAAAATTATCCGAGTAAGCGTTCAAGCAACGCAAAGTTTGGCTGCAATCTGTTCATAGATTATAACGGTTTTAAATACTGTTGGTATCCGTAAAGACCCTCTTAGTTTACGCTGCATATCCGTAAAGACCCTCTTAGTTTTCCGCTGCATTAAACAAACACCGTCATAATGCTTTTGAGAGTCAGATATATCTCTGTTTAGAATATATCGTTGTTGTTGTTGTTGTGGGGTTTAACGCCATTTTTCAGCACGATAGGCTATACATGGCGGCCAGTATTAATGGTGGAGGAAGAACCCGGAAAACCCCGGAAAGAACCACCGACCCACGAGAAGCCACTGGCAAGCTTTCTCACATGCCCACATTGGCTGAATCTTAGACTCGAACCGCCGCAGACAGAGGTGAGATGGCAGTGATCCGTAACGAAGAGCGCTTTAGACCACTCGGCCACTCGGGGCCCCAGAATATATCGTACAATTATAACTACCAAGATCATTTTAGTGCTGAACTGTTGGAACCAGATATGGACTGAAGAGGCAATCTCTTACGGACTTTGTTACAACTATCACATGTTAATCCCCAGATTCCAAGAAATTGGGTCGACGAATTTTCTTTAAACTTTTCCTACATTTGGAAGAGGTCCTTACTAGATATTCTCCGAGAGACGCTGAAATCGATATATTCTAGTTAGGGGTTCAATAATTACAATCTATTCAATCGATCCAAATTTTGCGTCTTTTTCATTCCCGGTGCACAATGGATGCCCCTTTCTTCGCGGATTCCTCTTCAGTGAGATTCATTAGGACTTCTTTCGTGATTCGACACTATCCCCTAGAGAAAAAATGTCAGTGGAAAGTCCATGTCATTTTTTTTTAAAGAGGAGAAGTACTGGCCTACCTGTATAAGTAAGATATTATCTTCTGGACGCATACCCACTCCCTTATGTAGCCCCAATTTCTGGAAATCCGGTAAGCAAATTCTTTAATGACTCTGGCTTTTGTTGGAACACATTCGTGAATAGAAACTGTCCATCAAAAGTTGCAATCAAAATCGTTTCGGTACGGGTTTAATTCGCACAATGTATTATTATATTTTACTCACACTGAACGTGTTACATACACCTACCCGTATGCTTGTTTACCCAGTTACATGGACTTCAAGACAATAGTCGATGTCAAATGAAGGCTTCCTAAACCCGTAGATACTTGAAATAATTCTTCTCTAAGCACATTATGACCACATAAGAGTAATCTCCAATTTCATACTTGTATGGTTTTTTTGTGGTCTCACGTTTACTTGAGTCACTAGTAAGCTATTCGAACACAAATACCAATATTTCGTGCCATGCACAACAGGACGCTAGCCCAACATCTAACACAACTAATTAATCGTATCTCAAATTACTAATTATGTATACCCACCAATATCCTAACCCGTTCTTCCACATAGTCCGTGATTTGTCTCTAGTAAGCTTTATATTTCTGGCACCAAAGAACTCTCTTATTTCTCTAACTGGGTTAGAATAACACCAATGCACGCCCTGAAGGGCTTTTAATCTTCAATAAGTAAGTTATAAACTCTTACTTATGGAACTGTAAATAAAGAATGAATACCCAAGTGGATGTGAATAAGGAATCAGTACCAAATGTAAGTATAAATAGTTGAATCGGGAATAAGTAACTGGTTACGTATTCCTTATTCAATAGGTAACTGGGAACTTATTCCTTATTCAATCGGGAATAAGAAATAAGTAACCAACTTTATGTCATTTAGAGAAGTGGGTATTCTTGAGATAAAAAAAAAATATATGCACACGTTTGAAAGAGTTACTTCACAGAGGGATAAAATGCCAAAGTAAATCTAATGATGTTGCCTCGATGCATTATTGGCGGGTCTGCCAGTGGCACAAATTTTGGGCAGCCAGTATCACAAGATCCCCAGGACAATTTAGATGATATTTTGATTAGTAACATGTTAATGAATTTATACAGTTTAGTTTGCAGTCCACCACCCCTTCTCCCCACACCCACACACAAAGCGAGCCCGGTAAGTTAGACATAACGTTAGAGCAGCTTGTCGTCTCGGCGATAAAAGCATACATACTAGTAGTTGCAATTCTGCAACCAGACTAAAAGTTTTTTTCCAGTTTGGTGCCGTTTCTCGGTCAAGTGAACATCTTCATATTTTCAGTAAGCTTGTTTACCTTATTTAGGTCTTTCTCTGAAATTTGTTCTTGGATTTTCCACTGATTGTACTTTCAAGAAGTTACATGGAGAGGGAATTAAAGTACATAATTGTCTTCTGCAAATTGTGATAAAATTGAGTCTGCATACAGACCAGTGTGCACTGAAACTGATAAGAGGAACGTGGGATGTGATTGATTCAAAATAAACAATGGTACGAATGGGAAATGAAAGGGAAAGTATTAGGGCAGATCGCTAACTAGGCGGATGTTTCGTGATGATCAGTGACCTAACGAGGTTAGAAATAGCCCCTTGTGGGCAGTGTCTTAAAGGACAAATATTGTAACACTGTTGTTGTTTCAATAAGTATAGTTCATTTAAGACGATATTCTCGGGGCGAAATCTTTTTTTGTACATATTATCATGATCAGATCACTGGCACTTGATTCAGGGAGAAACTAATGTGTACACTCACATAACTGGTGACTGTACACATTTGTGTCCCCGTGAATCAAGTGCCTGTGGAGGACTCTCGGTACTAATGGTATGGACAACTGGGATCCAGTCTGGAAATGGGTGAATATAAATTGGATGACAATGAAAATTTGATTTTAGTAAAAATAAACATTTGAGAGATTATCCTATTTGTAAACAATACGGCAGTGCACTTGGGCAAATTCTATTTATAGGAACAACGCGAATACTTTACCTGCCTTATTGTTATGAGTTTTCTTCTTGAATCACTTTCGCTAAGTCAGTATTTTCACGCTAAGAAAAATATCCCGTGTATTAGCTTGCATAGTAAGCATAATGAAGTGTAGAAGTACAGCTATACATGAAATTTGAACGTGTATGTTTTGTAAGGATGACATATTCAATTTCAGAAGAGTTTATTTTTATTTAAATTTCTACACACACACACACACACACACACACACACACATACATACATACATACATACATACATACATACAAAGTACATACATACATCTCTGTCTGCGCCGGTTCGAGTCTCGGATTCAGCCAATGTGGGTATATGAGAAAGTTTGCCAATAGCTTCTCGTGGGTCGGTAGTTCTCTCAAGGGTTTTCCCGGGTTCTTCCTCCACCATTAATATTAGCCGCCATGTATAGCCTATCGTGTGCTGAAAAATGGTGTTAAACCCCACAACAACAACAACATACATACATACATACATACATACATACATACATACATACTTGTAACAGAGTTCTGGGCCCCTGGATGGCCACGTGGTCTAAGGCGTCTATACAGATCAGTGGCATCTCTATCCACGTGGGATTGAGTCTCAGACAAAGCCAACGTGGGTATTTCAGACCGCTGCCAGTAGCTTTCTGTGGGTCATTGGTTGTTTCTGCTCTTTTTTCTGGTTCTTCCTCCACTAGATATGCTGGCGCCAAGTACAGAAGGCAAATAACATTAAAACAATAACAACAACTTACCAGACGTCCAATGCATAAACGTGCACGCATGCATGAGAACAGTGTTTTTGTTTGAAGACAGTAACCTGAAACCTAATCCTCTATATGATTCTTGTAAAAATATATACATACTGTACACATACTGTATTTCTTATATGCATCTTCTAAATCTCGTAATCGAGCTTATATGTACAATAATAGAGGGCGATATCATTGATTTAAAACAATAAAGACAAGCACAGGAGGAGTATAATACTGTCAGAATCCAAAAGTTCTCTGATATCCTAAAAGATGCGTCAAAAGTTAAAAATTTGAATATCTGATTTCAATCTCTGCTGACAACTCCATGTTTTTACACAGAGTTTTATTGAAGTAGGAAAAGTTATAGAGTGGAATCAGAAGTTACTATTTGTAAATTAAACACAGGACTCATTCAGGCATTACCACTTTGGTGAGATACGATATACAGGCCGGAACATGATATCATGAAATGTCATTATGTTGATCGGGGTCACAAACGACTTCATAAAGCAAACATCACATGTTTCTCAAACGACAGCTAACATCACAAGTTTCACAATCAATATTACTGGGTCAAGATCAGGAAGTCAGCTTGAAATATACACTGCTGAACCCGTGCAATGCGCAAGCCATAAATGTCTGTTGTGCGCTGCTGCAAAACACTTAGTGTTGTGTATGCGTACATAAGAAGAAAACAAAAACTGGTGAAACCGGTATAAGGTAACAATGAATATATAGAATTAGATGATAATAAAGTTCATTCATGAATCTACAAGATGGTAAAATCAGACGAGATTATAATAAATCTAGAGTTATTTTCGTCGTGTACTAGATACTACATACATAAGGCAGCTACCTTTGCCAGTTCAGACAAAAATAAGAAGACTTGAAAACAGACAGTAATAAGTCCAAGAACACAGATATTTGTGCAATTTTGTCTGAGCCATTAGAAACGTTGACACATAGTGAATCATCAAATGTAAGAAATTATTCAATCTAGCAAGCATTTACGAAAGAAGAAACGAAGATATTGTTAGCATAAAGAACGTACCATCCTAACAAGGCTTATGACTTCAAAATCTGTTTCACTGCGTTTTTAAAGTAAGGACACGAATTTATGACTTCAAGATTTGATTCATGCCATTTTCGAAGTCAAGCCCCGAATGTACGATTTTAAGTGCTGATTCATGGCATTTTTACAGTAATTGCCTCGAATTTATGACTTCAAGATTTTGATTCATGGCAATTTTATAGTCAGACCCCGAATTTATTATATAAAGATGTGATTCGTGACATTTTCAACGTTATTCCGCGAATGTATAACTTCAAGACCCGATTCATGGCCTTTGTTATGTATATGTGATTTAATTTTTATTTTAATTTTATTGTCTGTTTGTCATCGCTCAATTTTTTATTCTATTACATTCTATTATAATGTAATCTTGTTTACGTGATTTGGATTTTTTTTTCTTCTCCAGAAAATAGTTTAACCATGACTGTTCATTTGCAAATACTTAAAGCTGACCTAGTTCCCGACCTTAATTCAAAATTAGTAACAGCCACGTGAACAAGTTCTTTTTTATTTATTTTCATTGTGTGAAATTGGGATTATTGTTTGTGAATAACACAGAACTGCAGACAATCCAACACCACAAAGGATACAATATACGTTATCGCCTTCCATCTTGGATTCTTCGTCGGCACTCGAACTTGAATTCATTAGAACATTTCATTACTAGGACTTCTAAAATTGTATTCGTGTATTATTCTTGGGTTATTTTTGGATTTGATTCTTGAAACCGCAAGTTCTTATTATTTCATTTTTAACAGAGTTTTCCAGGGAAATAGATTATTTGTTAAACTTGTTAAAGCTTGTTGTTTTCACTCTTTCTTGTGTTACTCTTTATTCAAGCCTAAACACGTAACATAAGACTTTTTAAAGGAATGGCTCGTACATAAGTAATCATTTCCAAATAAATATATTAACTGAATTACGTGAAACTTTTGTCACCCATTAATCTGGATACAATCAAAGGACATCCATCTTATAATAGATATATACTTCACTAAAACCACGTGAATTACCGTTCGTAATCCGTACATTCATGTGTCTGTTTGTGTGGGGAAAAGATAGGGAGGCAGAAATAAAGAATGAGAGAAAGAAAGAGAAATATAAATAAGTGGATGAAAAAGAGAGTTGATCACATTAAGGTCAGACAGAAAGTGGCGGTCATACAATAAATCAGTTAGACAATATTATCTCGTGTAATACCTGTGATATTTTATAGTGGGAGAGTCAAAGGGCGAATTGTCCGAGAAAGCTTTAGTGCTAACGAGCCTTCGATTTATGAGTCATACCTATCTGACGCCCCGCTCTACGATATTGTGTGACAAATTCTTTAATTCCCACTTTACCCGACATGTTTAAGTGGCCGCGGATGCTGCAGTTTGTGCATTTATTACCTGCTTTGTATAATATGTTACAAGGATGGTTTCATCAGAAGCATGAATTCCTTTTATAATCAAAATTAAATTGCAAGACTTAACTTTCTTTAGATTTTTGCATTAAATGTCTTTTTTTCTTTCAACGTTTCTCTTATCTTTGAAATTAGTGCAATCTGAATGATTTCAACCTCTTCTCAATCTCTACCGATTATTTATTGATTGCACTTGAGTTTAACACGCATCCGTTATATACTGACCCTGATGTTATCTCAATTATTTCTTTCTTTTTTGTAACTGCGGACTAAAAAAAGAAGAATATGTGTTGCCAAGTCTGTTGTGTCATGCTGTTTGATTCTGAATTTCACCATATTCAGGAGAGAGAGAGAGGGGGGGGGGGGAGCAGAAGTTTTGTAAACGGAACGGCAGATGATATTTTGGCTGTTACATATGCCGAGGATCAATGTATTTCAACGACTATGGCTAGCGAAGATGGCGGTCACGTTTTGCCAATGATGTGTTCCTAATACGAATTGGAACCAACCCATAAAGCAAAAGTATACGATCTCACGAGTTATTTCCTTTTAATTATATTTTTAAAAACAAAATCTGCTATTCCTGTGGCGATTACAATTGTAGCAACATTATAATTTTGCTTCATGGATTGGATCCAATTCGTATTAGTCTTAAAATGACCTATGACCTCAACCAACTGCGTCGAAACGAAGCAAATCTATGCATTTCGCAGCAACGTGACGGTCAGAAATCATGAATCCATTTCGTTCCATTTCGACCTTTGATGCAGGAGGCACCCAAAACAGTATTTTGAATAACTGCCCCATTGGGAATGAAACGTTTCTATCTATTTAAGAAACATTTGGTTAACTAGTCAGAGACCTTAATACGTGTTCTGGTAGTTTTTCAACATGGTGATTTTCGTTATAACCACACGCCTTGACTTGAAAGAAAAACGAATATGGCAAGTTTAAATTGGTGAAATTTTCACGTGGCATGTGTCGTTGTCTTCAGCTGCTGCAATAATTGTTCCGATATGTTTTTCTAGATAGTTGTAACTATTAATGTAATTGGATCAGTTTCTTCGTGCTGCATCCAATCAGATAGCGGAACGGCTGATACTTTTTTTGGATGTTGCATCTAGCCAGGGTCAATGTGGATCGACGACCCTGACAGCTTCTGCCAGTTATGCCACTGGAATAAAGAGGTACATTAGTAACCAATTAAAGCACAGTAAACGCATCAGTTTCATTTAAGCATATTCAAATCGAATCTTGATGAAATACTTAAAGAATTACCCATCAGGCCAGAACCCTGAATATTATAGAACAAGGTATCCTGAGTTTTCTTATAAATGATGTCCGATTGCAAAAGTTATTAAAATGCAACGTACGGTATTCACATTACATTCTTATGTGTATTTATGAGCCAGATTTTACAGTCTGCGAATGTTTAATGCATTCTTTTTTAATTTTATACTGGATGAAAAAAAATTACTATAATACATTTGCACCACAGAAACTGCTTTTATTTCAAAGGTTATATACTTCGATTAGAATAAACTTCAAACAAGCATACAATAATGGTTAAATATTATCATAATAACTAACACATGTTTCACATCAATGAAGATGAAAAATCTTTACAACTGTAAAAGTCATTAAAATGTAATGCATTCAGTAATCGTTTGCAGTATATGAGCTCAGTTTCATATTTAGCTTTTACTACATCACGGTTGAAATCATAAATATTAACAAAATGTATATGTATTAACTCAATTTCATTTTTCTCAGTACCTAATATCTCGATTAAAAGAAAATATCGAGTTTGATAAAAACGGCATTTTTTCTCAAACCTTTACCTGGATTGTTTCGCAATTGAGCATGCATGCTTTCTTGGTCGTATAATGGTACTAGGATGTACATGCAGAGGAAATATATCAATGTTCACGGCTACACTATAGGTCTTGCGAGTTACGATCACATATATT
Organism: Sinohyriopsis cumingii; assembly: GCA_028554795.2. NCBI lineage: Eukaryota > Metazoa > Mollusca > Bivalvia > Unionida > Unionidae > Sinohyriopsis > Sinohyriopsis cumingii. Next base: position 25,846,415 of record CM068830.1, on the reverse strand, counting down.
ATTTTTTTTTGGGGGGGGGGGGTAAAGTATGCTATTCCTCTCGGGATTGCAGTTGTAGAAATCTTATAATCGTGATTCTAGGATTGGATCCAATTCTTATTAGCGTTAGAATTATCTGAAACTTCGACCCACTGATTTAATACGATGCAAACACTATGCATTTCGTACCAGAAATCATCAGTCCATTTCGTTCCATTTCGACCCTTGGTGCATGAGGTAGCCAAAACAGTATTCTGAAAAATTGCCCCTTTGGGAACTAAACTTTACTGTCTATTACAGTAAAATTAATTAACTAATCGGAGACCTTAATATTTATCCTGTTAGGTTTTCAATATGGTGATTTCCATTAAATCCACAAACCTTGATATTAAAGAAAAGTCGTATTCAACAGGTTTAAATTGATGCAATTTACAGGGGACAAGTGTCGTTGTCTACCTGATAAAACGGTTCCCACATTTATTTTTAGATGAGTGTAGCTACTAATCTGATTGGATTAGTTTCTTTCAGCTGCATCCAATCAGATAGCGGAACGTCAGATATTGTTTGGGCTGCTACAAGTGGCCAGGGTCAATGTGGGTCGACTACCCTGGCTAGCGAAGATGACGGTTAGCTTCTGCCAACTGCGCCATTGGATTTAGAACAAAGAGATGCAGTAGTCAGCATTTACAGCCTTTTCTAGTGGACTTGTCCAATCAAACTAGCACTGATGTACTGTCTCTCAGTCTTAGGATATTAATAGAACAGTTGTGAACGCATTGGCCGATTACCTTGCAGGGGGATTTATGAAAATCAATTGCAAGATGTAGTTACTTTATCAGTAGGTTACCTAAGGCATGATAACTGTTCAGTGCATTTGGCACAACTTCTTACAATGAAATTGGTAGAGCTATCAATAATTTTAAAAAATCCAAAATCATATGTGATGCCTTTCAAAATAAGCAAACAGAATAGGTAATGACTGTTACATTTGAAATTGCTGCTTGTGTACTTTACCCATTTAACACAGATACTTTTAACGTAATAACACGGCTAATACGGTATTTAAAATCATTCAAGTTCTTTGACATAAATTGAAGTCATACACTTAGCGTACATTATGTGACTCTCCAATCAATCAGTTTTATTACACAGGGGTAGCGTGTTTGTATAATCCACAAAAATATCTCCGCTCCGGTGGCCTAATGGTATAGTGTCCGTCTTGGATGCGGGAGGTCGCGGGTTCGAACCCCGGCCGGGTCATACCAAAGACCTTTAAATGGTACTAACAGCTGTCTCGCTTGGCGCTCAGCATTAATAGGTTATTGTTAGGACTGGTCGGCCTGTTGTCAGGATAATGTGACTGGATGGGACATCATGCTACATGTCTGCGGCATGATGCCCCGGTGCTAGACATCACTATAAACTGTCACACTGCAGACATCTTACCGATATGACTGAAAAATTGTTAAAGCTACGTTAAAAAGCTAAATCACACACACACACACACACACACACACACACACACACACGTTTTAGGTATATTTTCTAGGCATGACAGTAGAATATTTTCACATAATTAAACTTTTAAGTATTTGTTTATTTATAAAATATCTTCTTTTTTTTGAAAATCATCATTGAATGTGCATGATTTACTCATGATTGTCATGCACAATGTCTGTTTTGGCTTAGGTTTCAGATCGTATCAATTACATGACAGTGGGTGATGGATATTTTGGGCTAAAAATAAGAAACTTGCAAATGGATTAACAGTATAAAACACATTGACATTCAGGCTATACAGAACACCGTATTACTACGACATTCTTTGATTCAAGAGTTGATGCGCTATTTATATTTATTTCCGTTACACTTATATTGTAAAATCACTATATTACTGGCATTTATACCACTATAGGACATTCCATCATTCTGAACGAAAATCGACCAAGCTTGGTTTTGTTTGGTGTTTAAAGGCAAATGAACACCTGTAGGTTATTCAATGCCAAGGCAACTAGCGGTAAGGCGCAGTGTCCACGGAAACACCAGTGTCGACCTCACATGAAGATCCGATGACAGGATTCGAACCATCAGCATTTCAGTCGCGATTCAAGAAAGCTTACTACTTAGTTCATAAACTCCAACCCGCTTATACATTTATTTACAGACCGCTCTGGTGGCCTAGTGGTTAGAGCGTCCGCCTCGGATGCGGAAGGTAGTGGGTTCGATCCCCGGCCGAGTTATACCAAAGACTTACAAAAATGGTACTAACAGCTGCCTCGCCTAGCGCTCGGCATTAAGAGGTTAGTGTTAGGACTGGTCGGCCTGATGTTAGGATAATGTGACTGGGTGGGACATCATGCTACATGTCTGCGGCATGATGCCCAGGTGTTAGACATCACTATAAACTGCCACACTGCAGATATCTAGCGATATGACTGAAAAATTGTTAAATCTACGCTAAAAATCCAAATCACACACACACACACACATGTGTTTACAAAATGCAACAACAGGCTAAAAATGAAGCAAGTAACACGCGTGACAGTCAACAAATTCATCTTTAACAATTTATATTTTTACTTTCTCGTTTACAATAGCCTTTTCAAGTACCAACAATTAAAAACTTTCCATAATACTGGTGTTTATTTAAGATATTCAGCTTTACGCACAGCACGTGTGATTTGCCTATGAAATTAAATGCTTGTACAGATAACAATTAATTTCACACCCTTCTCTTAGAGACACAAGAGTTTTATACAAAGAAAATGATAGACGTTATTTCTTCTAACTGATTATAGTACAGATTAACGCTTAATTGGCCATTTGTTGATAGACACAAAGTGTGCATTGATTATTTACATTGATTATTGATCCATAGGGAATCGACATAAAGAATACGTTGATTATTCACACTGATTATTGGTAAACGGGGAATCAACATAAAGAGTACATTGATTATTCACACTGAATATGGTCATTAGGGAATCAACATAAAGAGTACATTGATTATTCACACTGATTATGGCCAATGGGGAATCAGCATAAACAGTGCATTGATTATTCACAATGAATAGGGCCCATGAGGAATCAACATAAAGAGTATATTGATTATTCACACTGAATAAGGCCAATGGGGAATCAACTTAAAGTGTACGTTGATTAATTACAGTGATTATTGGCAAACGGGGAATCGGCATAAAGAGTACATTGATTATTCACACTGAATATGACCAATGTGGAATCAGCATAAAGAGTACATTGATTATTCACACTGATTATTTGCAAACAGAGAATAAGTATAAAGAGTGCATTGATTATTCACAGTAAATATGACCAATGTGGAATCAACATAAAGAGTGCATTGATTATTCACACTGAATATGGCCAATGTGGAATCAGTATAAAGTGTGCATTGATTATTCACAGTGATCATTGGCAAACGGGGAATCAACATAAAGAGTACATTGATTATTCTCACTGAATATGGTCATTGGGGAATCAACATAAAGAGTACATTGACTATTCACGCTGAATATGGTCGATGAGGAATCAACATAAAGAGTACATTGATTATTCACACTGAATATGGTCATTGGGGAATCAACATAAAGAGTACATTGACCATTCACGCTGAATATGGTCGATGAGGAATCAACATAAAGAGTACATTGATTATTCACACTGAATATGGTCATTGGGGAATCAACATAAAGAGTACATTGACTATTCACGCTGAATATGGCTGATGGGGAATCAACATAAAGAGTACATTGATGAATATTCACACTGATTTTGCAAAGTCTGTGCACATAACATTTTCTTCAATTTGTTTTCGTTGATTATGTTTATAACTAGAATTTAATCAGAACATGATACTATATGAGTGAGATTTTTTTAAGACAGCTAGAAACCTTTTTCCAAGAGCAGCTATTGTGTAACATGAAGTACTTATAAATCGTGCCATGTACACCTGCGTCGTGGAGTTGGTTCTATATAAAATTTAGTAAGCAACTGTATTGCCGCTTTGCTCACAGGTGCTCGACGCGAGCTTGATGTTGAGAAAAAAAGTCCAATAATTTGAAGGAAACAATCATGCAGAGTGACAAAAATACCTTAGATTACCCCCATGACCCATTCTGATATAGGTCCCTCTTTATCATACTATATAAGAGAGAAGGTACGTGACTTTAAAATACTTGGTTCCACCCATGACCCTCGATTTCCTTCTGCTATTTCCGTCTCTAAAAGCTCACGACCATACTCTATGGATTGTTTTACTCCTGAGATAGTTTTCTATTCATTAAGCCATCATTGGCTTTTCTGGGTTGTACTAAACTGAAGTTACGGGCTCCGAAACGTGCGAATTTCGCAAAGTTTGCCTGCCGAGACAACGTCGAGCTCATGTGACAACCGGTGAAAAGAGCTACATATACCATGTTTGCGACTCTGTGATACGTCCCTTCTTTAATTACAGAACAGTGGTAGATGCAAAAGTAAGTATTTACTTACCATCAACTTGATTCACCTTTATGAATCCTGTTCCATGGCAGAATTAGACATTAGACAAATGACTCTCATTTTCAAAACATATACACTATGAGGCACACACGTCAAAGGCGAAATATGATTGGCTCAAAAGGTTATACTTTAATGTATACTCTCATTAATTTAACACATTCAAATGTATTATAGCATGATATTACCTACTTTTGCCTGGGTACAAATAGTCTACATCGTGAAACAGTTCTCTGGTGCATTGATGTTATTTAAGTTTAACCTTTTGAGCCAATCATATTTCGCCATTGACGTGTGTGCCCCTTTGTGAATCTCGATGGAACTGAGACAACTCTGTCAAACAGTTCACTGACGAAAATCAAGCAGGTTCATTTGTGATATTGTCCGCATTAGCACTGACTTTTCATCTGTGAAGGTGGAGTAGAATGTCAGTTTTAGCAGAATAGGCCAATTAATGGAATAACATGATAATTTATACAAGACAATATGGTAATTATTGCAGGAAAATAAACATTTTAGGACAACTTCATTGTAATGGTCAGCTTCTTTGTAAATGAGAGGAACCCTACATCTATTACTATAGATTAATTATAGGTTAAAAAATGTTTTAAAATTTAATTCTAAAGCTTGTTGTGAAAAAGATAATTGACCGTTGAAACTGATCAACTCAACTTACATTCAGCCACTAGACATTCATTACTTTACCAAGAGAGGTAACTCCCGGGTCCAAGTGTATATTTGCTTGAAACGCTTAGATCCCTTACAGTGTGTTAGCAAAGATTTACTGGCTGCATCGGCTTCTCAAGTCACAAATAATTCAGATGACCCCATAGCTTTCGCAATTTTTTTTTTCTGCATTAAAATATCCAATACGCATTTACAGAAATCAAGGTAACTGTAAGATTTGCAATTTTTCAAATACCAGAAATATCCAGAGAAAGAAAATATATACACCATAAATGCGTGATTTTTAAAATAAATAGTTGCAAAGCTGAACAATGCAACTGCAATCATAGGAAATATCATTACTAGTGGATTAAAAGTCAGTATCAGCAGATATGACGAACTATCCGCACAATGCACTATGCGCCAACATGCATCCATTTAGTCATATTGTTGTGGTCAAAAAGTTTGTGTGGTCAGCAGGACGATATGTATTGTGTTGTTCCTTTCAGCAATAACCTCCCACCTAACGCAACGGACTACCTATTCATCTGACCTTACCCTTCCTAACTTTACGAACCACTTGTTAAAATTGTCGTTAAATCTAAATACGCGTATAAGTGTGAATATAGAATTGAAGTCCTGCGATTTTATCGAAATCTGCACTACCTTTGAATGACATGAAAGCAAGCCTGGAGAGACTTGCTTAACGCGTTGAATCGTGAAGTCCTGCAATTTCAAATGGATCAGTTTTGATGTCCAAGGGCCAATCTTTCCTAGATGTGCTTCATTATCACAATTCAAAAATGATTAAAGTCCATGCCAGGGAAAAATACGAAGGCATGACGAATGGGCTAGCTTTACATAGCATCACATCGATTTCAAGTCATGTGACTAATGGAATAATTTAGATTCATTTATTTGAGTCAAAATAGAGAAACAATCATGGCACATACCTTTTCGTGCATAACCAATAACGCCATAGATGCATTGCATTGCACAATTAGACTCATATTTAACACATTTCCGGTATAAATGCACAATAGTTTAAGATCGCATTTTCACGCAAATACAAATACACACACACACATCCACACAGAGGGAAGATAAAACATTTTTTACTATCCACACAAACGTACGGGAACACATACAAAACCCAAATATACTATCAACACAGAGGGAAGGGGAAACAAAACCCAAACATCTACTATCCACACACGGGAAGAAGAAAAAAAAACAAATATACTATCCACACAAACGTACGCGAACACACACACACACACACACACACACACACACACACACACAACAGAGGGAAGAAGGAGAAACAAACCCAAAATATACTATCCACAAAGAGGGAAGAGGACAAAAATAAATCCCAAATATACTATCCACACAAGCGTGCACGAACGCATGAAACCCAAACTATACTATCCACACAACGTAGGCAAACGCATACAAACATACACTATACTATCCACACAGAAGGGAAGGGAAAAAACCCACAATATCTACTATCCACACAAACGTACAAGAACGCACACACACACACACAGAGGGAAGAGGAAAACAATTCACTATATATATATACACACACACCACCCAGGGAAGTAGAAAAAAACAAACAACCGAAAATATACTCTCCACACAGAGGGAAAAGAAGAAAAACAAACCCTACGTATACTATCCATACAAACGTACGCGTACGCTTAAAACCCCCAAATATGCTATACACACAACGTAGGCGAACGCATACAAGCACATACTGTTCTATGCACACAGAAGGGAAGGAAAAAAACACACAATATCTATTATCCACACAAACGTACGCGAACGCATACAAATACAATATCTGCTATCCACAAAAATGTTCGCGAACGCATCCAAACACAATATCTACTTTAAACACACGTACGAACCCCAAATATACTATCCACACATTGGATGAGGAAAAAAGAAACAAATCCAAAATATGCTATCCATACACGGAAAGAAGAGAAGAAAAAAAAAACACAATATCTACTATCCACACAAACGTATGCGAACACATACAAATCCATAATATACTATCCACACACGAGAAGAGGAAAAAAAAAAGCCCCAAATATACTATCCATACACGGGAAGACGGTAAAAGACACATTATCTATTGTACACACAAACGTACGCGAACGCATTCTAACACACACTCTACTATCCACACAAACGTACGCGAATGCATACAAACACACACACACAAACACACGCACGCACACACACACACACACACGCACACCACATAGTGATGCAGAAAAAACAAACCCAAAATATACAATCCACACAGAGGGAAGCGAAAAGAAAGAAAAAACCCAAATATACTATCCACGAAAACGTAGCCGAACGCATGCAAATCCCAAATATAGCATATACACAACGTACGCGAACGCATACAAACACACCCTACTATCCACACAGAAGGGAAGGTGGAAAAACCCTCAATATCTACTATCCACACAAACGTATGCGAACGCATACAAACACACACTATACTATCCACACCGAAGAGAAGGGATAAAACACACTCTACTATCCATATAAGAGTAAGCAAACCCATACAAACCCCCAAAATACTATCCACATAATCGTACGCGAAAGCATACTAACACAATATCTACTATCCACACAAATGTGCGCGAACGCATACAAACCCCAAATATACTATCCACACACGAGAAGAGGAAAAAACAAACCCAAAATATACTATTCATACATTGGAAAGAGAAAAAACTAACACTATATATACTATCCACACAAACGTACGCGAACGCATACAAACACAGTATCTACTATCCAAAAACGTACGCGAACGCATACAAACCACAAATATAATATCCACAAACGGGAAGAAGAGAAAAAAAGCAAACAAGCACAATATCTATCATCCCCACAAACGTACACGAACGGATACAAACACAATATCTAATATCCACACAAACTTATTCGAAAGCATACAAAACCCAAAATATAATATCTACACAAGAGAAGAGGAAAAAACCACAATATCTACTTTCCAGACAAATGTAAGCCAATTCATACAAACACACACTCTACTATCCACACAATTAATTATCTTCTGATTTTTATTATTATACAATTTTTTTCGATAATTTGAATATACCCATGAAATCAATAAGATCTTAGGTAGAGATTTATATTCAAGTTTTCATTTCTGAAATTAATTAAGTGTCCGGATTGGTCAGTAAGTTTGAAATGTATTCTTGATAATAACGGATTATGACATGGTCGATAAATAGGATTAATGCGTTCTTGTACAATCAAATATCCGGGAGCTACTTGAGGTGTAAATGTGTATAAAATATATCCTTGTTGAGCTTCATTAAAGTTATATTTACAATTCCTGGTGACATATGTCTGCCGCCACCGTATGGATCATTGTTTTGCTTGAGAATATTTGTTGGTGGGGCTATTTTGTTCCATGTTTCAACAATTTATGAAAATTTTCATTGATAAGATCACTGACTGAATTTTTTAGTTCGTCAGTTCTAACTTCTGGTATTATAAAAGATGGTAATTCTTCTTCAGATATTTTATAATAATCGAGATATACTGGGTTTTATATATTAATTTTCTTCTAGCACTAAGTGCCTCCCGAAGTACAGATTGAGTATTATCAAAATTTATATTTCCAAGCTCTGATACAACTTGATTTAAATGCTGTATTGTTTTAATTATTTGTTGGTTTTTTAAGTTCGTTGTTAGGATACTCTTGAATACATTTTTCAAATAACTGACATACAGTCGTGAATACAGTCTGATGTTCACCTTTAATTTTATCAGCTATTAATTTGAACATATTTTCATTAACATAATATTTATCAGATTTAAGATCTACAATGAATCTATGTAAATCACGATTACTGGTCCATGGATATTCATTTTCATATTTTTGAGTTCTTATGAATTTCATTTCTTTAGTAGAAAAATCATGTGGATTTGGTTCTGGTGGTCTTTTATATTCTGGTGCTATTTCTGGCCATCCTAAAACACTTAGGATTGATGATTGATAAATATGTACAAAATAATCTGGTGAATATATTTCAATCGCGGCGGATAAAGTCGGTTCGTGAACTAGTATAGCTATTTTGGATTCTTTTCCAGTTACAGATTTGTTTCTGGCTGGAATTCATCACTGATTTGTTCAATCTGATAATTACCTATCGGAATTCTGACAATTCGCCAATCAGGAGTGCCGTCATCTTTTTTTTTATTTGCAAATCCAAGCGAATTTATTCGCCTATAATCCGCCAAATGATTTTGATATGATATTTGGCCAATTATAATACACTCGGAATTAAGCAAGCGCTATTTCATTTGCACGAATTGCAGTTAGAAAGTTAACATTAAATTCGGGAATAGTTGAGCTTACCGATATCATCGTTGTTTTTGACGGGTTGTGTTCGTTGCAATTTTCTGAAGCAATTCGCTTGGAGTTGACTTTCTTATTTAAATCCTGATTTTCTAAATCAGGCGTGGATTCTATCACAGCCATTACTTCCTTGTAGATTTTAATCATCTCAATGAACTCAAAATCTTATATTTTTCCTTCACTAAGACTTGTTGATAATAATGTTGATAATAATGATGATAATTTAAAGTATGCTAGCGCCGTAATTTTATTATATAATCATGCAATTTTGCATTTGTATACGTGCACATTTTTTTGCTATGATATTAAGAAGGCCAGCAATTGTTGTTACAGCTGAAACAAAGTGTTACAACTGCTGGTGCCATCACTAGCGATGGTGTTATTGTTGATAATAATACACCGGTTCCACTAATAACACTAGACGCTGAATAAACAATTATGTCAACGACAACTACTCGTCTGCGATATTTTTTTACTTTTACTGTATATTCGTGAACGATATTTTTAGGTTTGTTTGCCAATCACATGCTTGTTTATATCTAAAACGTTGAAAGTTAATCGGAATGTTCATTATATTTTAATTATGTGGGAATTTAGCTACTAATTCATAAATAACAATAATAAATCAAGCCGAGTTTTTTTTTCTTCGGGTTCCACAGTAAATATTTCCTGTTGTTTTGATCTAACATCATAGATCCAGCAGATCCACCTGACGGAGTCAGTGGATAACGCCGTGAAATTGTGGTAGATATTACAAATGTTACAACACCAAGTAATGAGACCCTGTATATACCGGTAACTTCAGCGCGATGATTAATTGTTTTACATAGTGGTGACCATAACGTTTGTTCAGACACTACTGTGTGTACCACGTTGACAACGGACATCCAAAGAATTCATATGCGATTTCAATAATTTTCTACAATTTCTAAGTAAAACCAAATATTCTATCCCGACCAGTAGTTTTCTAAATTGCCTAATGACTTTATGTATTTTGTCAGTACTATTTATCGATATATTTAGTTCATTAATAGTACTAATATTAATACACTACTTCTTGGACGGCTTACTAACATGAGCCCGTATGCGTCAACATGGCGACCGGTATGATTCACACACCGCGCATTTGCAGCCTATTATAATACATTTTAAACATATTCCCAACAATATATTTTGAACGAAATTTCATATTCCTCTAACTTCATACTAGCATTCCTGCGTATCAGTGCAGAAACAAGTGTAAAATAACGTTTGCATATTTTATCTGATATTTTCTTTTGAATCATCCGCTATATTAGTTCAACTGAGTACTGCTTCCATTTTCAGCCTCAGTTTTTCTTTTGTATGCCATATTAGGACATTGCTACCTTATTTGGAAACGTAAACATATCGTAGTAAATGTGTGTGTGTGTGTGTGTGTGTGTGTGTGTGTGTGTGATTTTTAACGTTGCTTTAACAGTGTTTCAGTCATATTGCTACGATGTCTGCCGTGGGCCAGTTTACAGTGATGTCTAGCATTGGAACAAGTAGCCTCAGACACAAAGCATGATGTCCCACCCAGTCACATTATCCTGACACCAGGCCGACCAGTCCTAACACTAACCTCGTAATGCTGAGCGCCAAGCGAAGCAGCTGCAAGGACCATTTTTATAAGTCTTTGGAGTGACTCGGCCGATTATCGAGCCCGCGAACTCCCGCATCCGAGGCGGACACTCTAACCACTCTGCCACCATAGTGGTCTCGTGGTAAATATATTATTTATTGATAACATATAGTTAAATATGCAAATATGGCATTGAAAGCCTTTTGGAAAACTAATTACTGTGAGAATCTGGCATGATGACAAGGTACGATTAGCGTAAGCATTCCAATATAATTTACTTGATATAGGTTTAAAAACTTTATCATCAGCCAAGCTTCATAAAAATCATAACTCTACTTAGGTAGTAGATTTTAACTACAGTCATCTTTCTGTCTTTCACAATACTTTTATTTGCGCCATTGTAAGATACAGGATCAGGTCGTAGCCTCAAACGCGTCGAGGCTACGCCATTGTACTAGCTCAAGTAAGTTTCCTATTCCTAAAGTATTATAAATCGTGTTGACTAAAATTTCTGACAGCTTACTTAAACGTATATTTAGTAATTTTCTATTTTGCTCTTTATTTTTATATTCATTCTAATTTCTGGAAGCTGATAATGATATGAAGGTGGCTTACTTGAAATATTAGAAAGAAAGACTTTCTCTTTCACTGTTTCGTTAACGAGAGGATCTGCTGATGTGGCAGTCACTGTCAAATTAGTGACCACATCATTTATCACGTGTTCACATATTTCATTATTGTTAAGTTTGATAGTGACATTTCTAACCTTGATTTGAACATTTTCACTATGCAAATTTCACACATATTTATCTCGTCTATAGTTTCTCCGGACTTGTGTATTAGATATTTGTATTTCTTCTGCCAGGACACTTTAGAATGCTAAAAAGAATAGTAAAACATACAAGGTAATATTCTGAAACTATAATTTGAAAATATTATATTTCTAGCTGCGTGAATCTGGCTTCCGCTGACATAATCCATTAAACTATAGCATGTTATGTTCACAAAAGCAAACGAACCAACACTTTTTCATTACATTATAATTCGAACCACTTTTACAGATTCGCCCTAGGTCACTTGACTATCACTGAATGTATGTGAGTTGTCGTTTTCTTCGTGGACGAAATTTGTGTCAGCGCTCACTCATTGTCACATGATTACGTCAGGTGGGATTAAAGCAAGCAAATTAATGGTGACTGACTCTGATACCCTCCTAATCGTGAGTGCAAAATTCAGCAACGGAGATAACATATTGATGTCAACGGATATGATCAACGTATGGAATTTTATCAAGACATATGGCTGATATATGTGACAATCAGCATGTAAAATAAATGTATGATATTTGACATCAACAAATATGATTAATGTATAGAGTTATCATCAAAGTATGGTTCATCTAGCATGATGCTTCGTTAGATTCATTGTCGCACATGTGTAACATTGATTTTTAGCTTCAAAATACATGTGTAACATTGACTTTTAGCTTCAAAACACATGTGTGACATTGATTTTTAGCTTCAAAACACAGTGTAACATTGATTTTTAGCTTCAAAATACATGTGTAACATTGACTTTTAGCTTCAAAACACATGTGTGACATTGAATTTTAGCTTCAAAACACATGTGTAACATTGATTTTTAGCTTCAAAACACAGTGTAACATTGATTTTTAGCTTCAAAACACGTGTGACATTGATGTTTAGCTTCAAAACACATGTGTAACAATGTTTTTAGTTTAAAAACACATGTGTGACATTGATTTTTAGCATCAAGAGACATTTATAACATTGATTTTTATTTACGAAACCTGATCACTAGCCTTTCTTTTCTGCAAACCCGTTCGTCTAGAAACTTAAAACTCTTAACAAGTGTATTACCAGTATCGTCATTCAAACCAACGTAACCATTTCATGTAGTGTGTGTGTGTGTGTGTGTGTGTGTGTGTGTGTGTGTGTGATTTTGGATTTTCAACGTAGCTTTAACAATTTTTCAGTCATATCGCTACGATGTCTGCAATGTGGCAGTTTATTGTGATTTCTAGCACTGGGGCATCATACCGCAGACATGGAGGACGATGTCCCACCCAATCACATTATCCTGACACAAGGCCGACCAGTCCTAACACTAACCTCTTAATGTTGAGCGCCAAGCGAGGCAGCAGTTAATACCATTTTTCTAAGTCTTTGATATGACTCGGCCGGGGATCGAACCCACGACCTCCCTCATCCGATTATTTTAGTGTCTGCGTTACATAGCCCCATAGAGTTCGACGACTTCCCAAAACAATTCTACAAATGACGAGCGCATCTAAAGTGGACAGTTTCCTGACAAGACCTAGCTGTATTGTTTCTAACTTTGCTTCCCTTCCCACCCTACACTTCCTTCCCACCCTTCCCACCCTACACTTCCTTCCCACCCTTTCCACCCTACACTTCCTTCCCACCCTTCCCACCTTACACTTCCTTCCCACCCTTCCCACCCTACACTTCCTTCCCACCCTTTCCACCCTACACTTCCTTCCCACCCTTTCCACCCTACACTTCCTTCCCACCCTTCCCACCCTACACTTCCTTCCCACCCTTCCCACCTTACACTTCCTTCCCACCCTTCCCACCCTACACTTCCTTCCCACCCTTCCCACCCTACACTTCCTTCCCACCCTTCCCACCTTGCACTTCCTTCCCACCCTTCCCACCCTACACTTCCTTCCCACCCTTTCCACCCTACACTTCCTTCCCACCCTTTCCACCCTACACTTCCTTCCCACCCTTTCCACCCTACACTTCCTTCTCACCCTTCCCACCCTACACTTCCTTCCCACCCTTTCCACCCTACACTTCCTTCCCACCCTTTCCACCCTACACTTCCTTCTCTGGCAGCCTTGCCACCTTTTTATCAAATGCGCTCAGCATTCTATTTATTCAGCCTGTGTATCACACGCAACTCAGTAATCACGTGTAGATCTTCCCAGTATCAGATCTTATATTAAAATAACTTGCTAACATTTTCCATCGATTGTATAATCAAATCCACTATAAAACAATTCGAAATTACATTCTGCTTGATTCTTCATAGTGACTGAGGTACCACCACCACCACCACATCACCCCTGTCATGTTTCTTTATTGGTCTATCAAACAACACAAATGATGACACTTTTAGATTTTTCTGCACCTAGCTGAGTTGGTATGTGCATACAATTTTATACATAACATAGAACTAAGCTAATTTTGGTCTGAGACTAGTATATTGAGTTTTATAAAGAAGAAAAAATGGTTTTTAAATCTTTAATTCTTAGTATGCTACTAAAGTCCTAATCCTTAATACTCTCACATGTCTTGTATATGCCACACTATGCAATATTGACATGTGTAAGTTGGTATTTTGTGAAAATTAAATTCAAATTAAAACACTTACTGTGTAAAAAATACAAATCGTATATACTTGCATCTTGAAATTGTGTTGCTATAGCATGAAGTTAAGCGAGATGTTTCATTCCTACTCACTTCTTAGAGCTTTCAATTTTCTTTCCGGTAAAAATTAGAGTCGGGTCCGTTTCTGGATATATATGAAAACATCATCAACTTTTGTGCCTAGCTGTCATTTAGACATTTTTAAAGATTCAAACGACCGCTCCCTTAGCCTAGGTGGTAAGAGCGTCCACCTCGAATTTCGGAAGGTTGTAGGTTCGAACCAACCCCGAGTCATACCAAAGACATAAAATTGGTACTAGCAGTTGCCTCGCTTGGCGATATGCATTAAGTGAGTAGTATTGGAACTATTAGGTCTGGTATATGGATAATATGACTGGGTGTGACATGATGACCCAGTGCTAGACATCACTATAAACTGCCACTGGAGACATCATAGCGATATGACTGGAGAATTGGTAAAGCTACGTTAAAAATCCAAATCACACACAATTACACACACACACACACACACACACACACACACAAACACACACACACACACACACACACACACACACACATTCAAACAGTTGAATTTTGTCATTAGGGTGGTGTGACATGCTATTAAGAAACATTTAATTTACATCAATAGTTTATTAATATAGCACTGGTAAATAGTACGAAGATTTGGATGAAGGGTACAGACATCTGTGTATATTATTTTTAAGCTATTTACGCTGTTCCGGGTAGTCTTTATACGTTTGTGAATAATGGAGTAAATTCTGATATTGTTTCAGGGAACGATAATTGTCTACTCAGCTTTAGTAGCAATGGCTGTCTCTGCGTGGTAGGGGTGTTCACAAGGAATCATTCACGATATGCACTAACAGGTATGTGTGTAGGGTTGTTCTCCAGGAATCATTCAGGATCTATACTAACAGCTGCGAGGGGTAGATGTGTTCTCCAGAAACCAATCAAGATATAGGAGATGTATAGTGCACGAGTTTATTCTTAGACCACCAGTCGGGAACGGGAGATCGGAATAATTTTGGTCATCGTCAGAGCGCATCGAGACAAAATCATCATACCTTTTGATAGGAAATATATATCTACATATGTTTAGCCTAATATTCACAGTCATTATATGCGTGACTATTAAATGTACTATCATACTTGTGGATGAACCATACATTAATCATATGCATGTTGATATGTCCATACATCAGTCAAATCTGTTGACAAAACCATTTATATCTGTCGACAAGTGGATACATTTGTGATTCTTTATAAACTATACTAATATTGTATCCACTGAGGAACGATACAAGTTAGGGTTGAGATTTTCGTTGGTTCAGTTTAATTTGTGAACGTAGGCTCGAGACTACACAGCTTGATGTCGATCAAAGATAAATGGTGGTTTAACAGGTTATAAACGTTAATTTTCCTCCCGGCAAAGGTTTGACTAGAATCCATGCGAACCGAGTGTACCTCGATCAAGACCAGACATACAATTACCGTCCATCAGACATCCGTTATCATGACATCATTGACAGTTCTCAAAGCCTTTAGCTTTGATTTAGATATCAGTCCATACGCAGGCAGCACACGAGAAGAAAAAAAAATAGAAGTATAGAAACATTGTCTTTAAAGAAGTTGAATACAGTATTCAATATCCGGGAACTTCTCATTCCTCATTCACATAGATTTTTCTCACTTGTCATAGTTTTTCGCGCCATCCTTCAGAGTCTACTTTACTATGACGCATGCGTAACAAATTTATACCGAAGTACACCTAAATTGTAAATAATCATTAACATAATATTATGTCGCTTTCCATAATGATATAAAATATACAAATTGCAATTGTACAGCACTTTCTATCGAACATTACCATTGCATCTCTGAAAGAAAAGGATTTTACTCATAGATTGTCAAACTGGTTCTATTGAAAATATATCTAACTGACTTGTAAAAAGATCATCTAAAAAAACTGATAGGTATAGAACAGGGGATGAATATTGGAGCCTAATTGCTATGGAACATTTTCAGTTATTTTTAGGCTTTTCCAGATCTTCAAGATACGATGTGTTCGATTGAATCTGTCTCTAAGGACGGAAACCATAATTAAAAGAAATATAAATTGCCACTACAGCTGTATGCTGTATTCAACCTATGTTGATGATTACTTTGTCGTGATATTTTCCAAGTGAAGAGAAATAGTCATATTGGCATTTATGAGTTTAGTCATAAAATCTTATATAGAAATATAATCCAAACAATGTCAAGATTTTTCAAACTTTGTTTTCATAAATTTATATTGGATACAGTGGCTCAGACAGCTTGCAAAGACTGAGTAATGTTGTCAAATATCAGACTTTGTAAAAATGTATTAATTTTGTGCTCAAGTATCCAAAGCAAAAGTTTAAGATACGCTTCTTCGAAAATGAGAAGATATAATACAGATTCTTTGTCTGAAATTTTAAGGTTCCAAGATCATAACTTGTTCATTTAGAAGATTATATTTTCATTGTTAGATCAGTTACCTCTCTCATGTTAATTTTGATTTTTAAATTTTAGAACTTTCTTCACTTTATTTGTGGACACTTCTAAATCGACTTTACATGTCCTAGAATAAAATTTTATTCGAAACCCACATCAATCACTGTATTGCGGTTAGGCACAATTCTAAATAGACGTGAATTCATTTTAAGAATTCGCAGAGTTACGTTGAAAACAATTATGCTTTTATTTTATTGTGTGGAAACGTAAAGAAACGTGTCCTAAATTTCCAGACATGTTTTCCAAAACAAAAATCCTTGACTGAAAAATTCATTGATTCTTACGATCGTTCATTGAAAGACAGTGTTAGTAAACTGCTAATTTTTCATGAAATGTTCTTTCAAAAAAAAGAAATCTGATTGATACTCCCTAATGAGCAAATACAGTACAGCAAGATTGATATTCCCTAATGAGCTATTAGAGTGCAGCAAGATTGATACTCCCTAATGAGTTATTCGAGTACAGCAAGATTGATACTCCCAAATGAGCTATTAGAGTACAGCGAGATTGATACGCCCTAATGAGTTATTAGAATATGGCAAGATTGATACTCCCTAGTGAGTTATTAGAGTACAGCAAGATTGATACTCCCTAATGAGCTTTTAGAGTACAGCAAGATTGATACTCCCTAATGAGCTATTAGAGTAAAGCAAGAGTGATACTCCCTAATGAGCTATTAGAGTGCAGCAAGATTGATACTTCCTAATGAGTTATCAGATTACGGCAAGATTGATACTCACCAGTCAGTTATTAGAGTATGGCCAAATTGATACTCCCTATTGAGTTATTAGAGTACAGCAAGATTGTTACTCACTAATGAGTTATTAGAGTACAGCAAGATTGATACTCCCTAATGAATTATTAGAGTACGGCAAGATTGATACTCCCTAGTGAGTTATTAGAGTACGGCATGATTGATACTCCCTAATGAGCTATTAGAGTACATCAAGATTGATACATCCTAATGAGCTATTAGAGTACAGCACGATTGATACTCCCTAATGAGCTATTAGAGTACAGCAAGATTGATACGAGTTAACCTTACAGCTTAGACATTTATATTTTAAAGCATTTTATTGCAATATTTTCACTTGGAGCAGCTAAATGCAAAAACAAATTTGGAAGTGGAATATTAGATTCACTACTAGCACATGCTGTTGTAAATAGAGATGCTGATGATGACGACGACGACGGTGATGAAGAAAACGACGATCGCGATGATAGTGATAGTGACGATGAAGGCGATGTTGATCATGATTTATATTAGGTAATACAGAAAGCTCTTGGCCCGTTAAACCTTACGTATGACCCTTATCATAACAGAATCGTTAAAAGTCTTCTTTCCCGAAAAAAAATGACCGAAGGAAAAATATGATATGGCTGTAGACCTAGAACACCGTTGCCTATGAAAAAAAAATCGATACCGGTGTCACAAAGGCTTCAAAAAGTGTAATATTCATGCAATAGTGAAAAAAAGGTTCTTCCTTTAATCTTTGAGGTACAACGCTTCGTCAGTATAGGATATGAGGACGGCTTTTATTACACTGAAGCCACTCAGTCTTATGTACGAGTTCGTGTTTAACATATCTAAATATTTATCTACCAGTCTTACTGCTTATGTACGTGCGTACTTGCATACCTATTCCTGTCTCTCTCAGTCTACTATATATACATCGATCCACCCGTCATTACATACATACATGCATACATACATACATACATACATACATACATACATAAATGGACTGAAAGACCATATAATCCCATATTAGCATAAAACTACCGCCCTTTCTTAAGAAAGTGGGAGAGTTCTTCAAAACATGTATGTAGAATTTGAACCTCGCGGCAGTTACAAGAAGAAGTATACTGTTTATGCAGAAATATAGATAGGGCCTCATCAAGAAAGATAGTAAAAAAAAAAAAAATTATTTTCGTGATTGGTCATTTAAAATCTAAATAATATGAACTAAAACCCAATGAGATACGTGTGCCTTTCGGAAATGTTTAACATAATTTATAATTTGTCGGAAAGTAATTAAATTTTCGTTGATACTGGTTATGTGTTATTTAACTTTATTTAAAACTCGTGTCTGGGTTTTGATTCCAACACCTTCTTACGAATCGCCGCCAGACTTGTCAGAGAGCAGTGTTATGTATATTTAATCTGCACACACACACACACACACACATATATATATATATATATATATATATATATATATATATATATATATATATATATATATATATATATATATAACATCTTTTTTCATCTTGAACATCCTTCCTAAAATAAGTTTAATTCTGTTTAACTTTACTTGAATCGAATATATATGCTCAACAGATCCAATTATGTCACAAATTCCGTTCTATTACCTTTGGTTCACCTTTTAAATTTTTATTGATGAACGTGACCGGATGTAAAATTGCAGACAGTATGATTTAAAAAGGAGACCGTTTGTAAGAACACGCTATTCAAGTCAATAATAAATGAATACTCACAAATATTCATATTTGTTATTTCATCTATCAGTCACTCTTTCTATCTTAGCACCAAATTATATGTTTATATAATATATATCATGCGAACACACGCAATATATTTTAGTAATAATAATAATAATAATAATAATAATAATAAAGTAAGAAAACATTATATTTAAATGGAATACACTAACCATGAAAATATTAAACGGTACGTTTATCGCGACCCTAAAAGCACAGCATGTTTATTAATAGCTTGCTTTCCTGTTTTTTTTTTTTTATTATTATTTTTTATTTTTTTTATTTTTTTAATTTTATTTTTGCTGCTATAATAAATAATCTTTAAAAAGCTATACAATTTATGTTACTAAATCACATACACGAGCAAAGAACAGTATGACTGGTTTCGCAGCTCATAATATCACTAGTTGCATGTAACTTTAAATCACGGTTTGCATTCAAGATAACTATTCACAGTCAACAGCACAGTTCGCTACAGACTAATGCAAAACCAAAGTTATTCCGCGATCGTTTTAAAGATTCTGTGCAAATTATTTAAGTGGAGGAGATGCTGAAATTATAAAATAACATTTGTACAAAATAATCAAAGTGTCCATCTGAAAAGCCTTGATCCCTCTAAGCTATTTTGATTCTCGTGTGAATATTTTGTATAATTCTTTCTTCTTAAAATTAAAGATTTCTGTCAATAATAATGTTTGAATAAAATACTCGTGTCCTGAGTTTGCTGGTAAAAGTCATGTCTCCGTATTTACCTTTCACAAGATTGTGCGTGTGATAGTTCTGTTAAAGTGATACGTCTACGGGTCAAAATAGTTTACTCTTAGCGATTTGGACTATTCGGATGATTCGCGCAAGAGCAAGTCGATACATAAGAAACGATCGAATTGAAAGATAACAATCAAATCTCAAAGGCAGGATAAATAGAATCTTTGGTATGCATCAGTGAAGGATAAGAAAATTCCACCTGAGGGTCAGCATTTAGCATCAGACAGAAATATTGATTAAACATTTTAACAGAAAAGCACTAATTGAAAATTTCCAATGATGTTCTAAAGTTAGTGTGTGTGTGTACGTGCGTGTGTGTGTGAATGTGTGTGTGTGTGTGTGTGTGTGTGTGTGTGTGTGTGATTTGGATTTTTAACGTAGCTTTAACAATTTTCAGTCATATCGCTACGATGTCTGCGGTGTATCAGTTTATAGTGATGTCTAGCACTGGGACATCATGCCACAGACCTGTAGCATGATGTCCCAACCCAGTCACATTATCCTGACACGAGGTCGACCAGTCCTAACACTAACCTCTTAATGCTGAGCGTCAAGCGAGGCAGATGTTAGTACCATTTTTATAAGTCTTTGGTATGACTCGGCCGGGGTTCGAACCCACGATCTCCCGCATCCAAGGCTTTAGTTAGTAAGTGCTGTTTCTAAATTGATAATACATGTAGTAGTATAAGTACGTTATTCTTTGTATGATAAACTATTTTCACGATGAATATACAGCCTAACTCTTAAAGAAAATTCAGGCCTTTACTGTAAATGTTCAAAAACTTATGTTTTGACCATTATTTTGTTTATACAAGTTATTTTTTTTTTTTAAATTCTAGCTACCTCTGAAATTCCGTTTGCGTTTCATTGCGTAAAGTAATTCCTGTATATGTTTTAGCATCCCTACTAGTCAATTAACGTAAGGGTTTACTGTAACCTTCTTTCTGATCATGCATGCGGAATAACACAGGTATCAAACACAATATTAAAAATTGTAAATAAGCCAACAAGTCTGTTGAACCAAATATTTCAAACTCATTCAATATTCTATCCGGTTTTCTTGTTTAATTGCGTTAGAAGTTTCGACACTACTATTTATAAATCTATTTAGTTTATCAAATAATAGTTCCCTATCCCTAACATACTATGGCTATTGATGTATACATTTTTTGACAGCTTTCTTTAACCTTGATTTAGATTCGCACGTAGTAAGTATCTTTTGCCATTTTGATCCATGGTTAGAATAGTTTTTCTTTGTCGGAATTTCCTTTCGAATTCTTGGAAGCTAGCAATGTTATGAATACACGACATAGTATAAAAATACTGATTCATTAAAAAAGAGGACCTGTTAATGTCTGTTAGTGATGTCCGTTAATTAGGTGTCCACATAATTCATCACTAATTCATATATTTAAGTATTGCTTTGTTTGATAATGAAAATTTTCTAACCTTGATGTGGATATTTTCATGATACAAATTTGACACAAATTTCTAGCATTGATAGCTTTCCCTGACCTATATTGTTGATTTTATTTCGTCTGCCCAGGCATTAACTATGTACACAAATCCTAATCATAGTAAAATATACAATGTAATGATCTGAAAATATTGTTATAAACGGTCTAATTCTAAGTAATAAAGACTTAAGTTGACAAAATTCACGTTTGCCCGTGTTGTTCACAAACGTAAATCAACCAACACTTTTGTTACCAAATAATGCTCTAAACTAATTCAGAATGTGTTGTTTTGTAAAGTTCTAAAAAGTATATAACCAGTTTTAAAGACCCTGCCTTAGATCTCTTCGACACCTCTAATTATAAGCTAACGGGATATGCGCTAGTCTTTCCGTTCAGGACTAAATTCGGGTCAGTGCGTGTTCACTGTAGCGGAATGACGCCAGGTCTGATTTGATCTAGCAAATAAATGATGCATGTATCTGTACCCTATTCATGCGCAGAAAATTCAGCAACGGAGATAACGAAATGATATAATTCCTAGAGGGCTGCAATTAAAGCATGTATTTTCAACAAATGATCAGAAATTAACTCAAATGTTAATGGATATAATCAATGGATGCAATTGATCAACATATATGACTGATATATGGATCTCTCAACACTGGTACGACTGTAGATCTTACTAAAGCAACAAGTTTTATTTCTCTAAGTTACGATGTGAAAATTTAAGAGACACTTCCAGTATTGGGAATTAAATAACAAATAATCCTAAATATCCTGTAACAAGTCCCAAAGTATAGAAGTTCCAAATGAATTTCAAACGTATTGAATTTTTCGATGTGGCAATACTCTTGAAAGTCCTGACGTAAATGAGCACTTTTAAAAATAATGAATAATTTAAATAAGTAATTCCTCTTACGTTCTTACAAACAAAACTGCAAACTCATCTCTTAGATTTACAAAAACTGATATGAAACATGAATGAATGATTGCTTACTAAACTTCTATAAATACAAGTACCCACTTGACCTATGACACAATGGATTAATATGAAAAACTAAAATTTCGGATAGAAAATTCCACTAACTCTTGAATTTTAATAAACGTCTTGTGTACTACTTAAAATTATGACAAAAGTCAGGTAGATAAATGTTCATTTATAACTCTGAATTACGATCATAACAAACGTTGTCGCAGAATAGAAACCGAGTGGGTCTTTGGACTAAATGATTAAGACAAACACAATGTGAGAAAGACGGAAATTTATGAATGAATTAATAAAGAAAATAATATGATGTAAATATACAAAGATTCTCTCACGCTCTCAACATACGATTGACTCAAATCACTCTACACAACATTCGCACATCGAAAATAAACCATAAATATTAAATCAATATGAAGTACAGATCCAAGAAACCTCATGGACTGCAGATACGCTTCAAACAGTATTTTACACTACAAGAGAGATTCACATAATCTCGAATATGAACTCCTATTAAGATTCAAAATAATCTTATAAACATAACGAAGATTCAAAATAATCTTATGAACACAACTAAGATTCAAAATAATCTTATGAACATAAAAACGCAATTGGAACAACAATTGAACCAAACGTATGCTTCTAGACCCCTTGTACAGTCGCACGATTCCTTGGGTTGGCCCACACTCTTATCGGCCGCTTGCACCCTTTATGGATCCAACACATGTACAGTAGTCATACGTATACACACGTACAGACAGCACCCTGTTTAATTTGCTACGTCTACGTCCGTGGCACAGACATACGTACATACATACATACATACATACATACATACATACATACATACATACATACATACATACATACATACATGCATACATACATATATACATACGTATCGACAGCAGGCAGCCTTAAATACTCTGGAAACTCCAGACAGCTCTAAAGAACTTTAGACAGCTTCAGACAGCTTCAGACAGCTCTAGTCATATTCACAGTCACAATCACAGTGACAGTCACAATCACAGCGACAGACACAATCACAGCGACAGTCACAATCATAATCATGGCCACAATCAGCCCTATGGCTGGAGAACAATGGAGAGCGTACACTCCTTGACGTGATCCAAAAGGACCAGTCTCGGTTTTAGAAATTGATCTTGCTTAAATCCATAGGAGAGCGAGCAAAAGTCAGGGTAAAATACCCGTGCATATCATGTTGTTAATGTTCCTTCGTCACAAGTAATTTCTGGCGAGGTACATGTTAATACAGTCGCTTACCTGAAAAACACGTATTCACCCTAGATAACGTTGTACGCATGTACAACGAGAAATAGTCAAATAGTTCTAAGGCAAAACCAAGTTATTTCTTTGCCTAATTCTGTGACAAACGTCAGGTATGAAAAAACTATATCAACAACCCTCAGCAGACAAAACTCAAGCACAAAATATAATTTCAATATACAAGGCAACTGTATGATCGATATATGTTACATTCATAAAAACAAATATGATTAATATGTGCATATATGCTCAATGTGTGGTTCATCTAAAAGCATGATGCTTCATTAGATTCACTGTCACACATATGTAACACCGACATCAAGCTTCAAAACCTAATCATGCAATTCCCTATTCTGCAAACTCATTCGTATAGAACCTTTGGCCCCTTACACGGGGATAACTAGTATCGTCATTGGGACCAGCGTCATCATTGACTATGGTGTCTGCGTTACATAATCCCAAAGAGTTCGACGACTTTCGCAACGATTTTTCAAATGAAGATCGCTTCCCTAAAGTTCACAGCTTCCTGGCAAGACCAATCTGTATTGTTTTTGACTTTACTTCCCTTCCCACATTAACTTCCCTTCTCTGCCATTTTTATAATTTTATTTTCATTTCAAATGATATCGTTTTTTCCCCGGCTTGCTTTTCTGACTCAATTTTTCCTGCTCAGACTCTCTCATTTGACTTTCTGCCGTCCGATCTATCTCTAATATTTCTCTTTGCAGATCCCTCTCTTTCAATTGCCACATATGTAATAATAGCAGTTACTATCGGCAAGATACAGCGTTTTACGTCTCAATGAGCAAATCATCCTGGTATTAGACAATATAAATAAAAGTAAACATCATTATCCATACCAACGTAACTTGATTTACATTTTGCATCAATCAGAATCACAATAAGCAAATTGAAAACTATTTAAATGTGATTTATTCGTTTTAGTAAGAGATTCAGTCCCATCACAAACACTACCCACCCTTGTCACGGAAAAGTGCAAGAACAAAACTATATGTTGCATTAGAACGAGTATATGTAGTTGATTTCATCGGCGCGTATTTGCTAAACCTAGTGTAATGTTATTTTACACTTACTAATTAAAGTATAGAATAATAGTCTAAGCTCATTGTAGATGGTTTACAGCGAGACACCAATCTTGCTTGACATACACGGGGACATGCGCTTTCTTCTTTCATTTATAGGGTTATGTTCTACAAGCTGTTAAGCAGTACTAATTTTAATGACAGTTTCCGACAGACATGGAAATAAGCACATTCCTTCAGACATGGGATAAGCGAATTCCTATAGAAATAGGAATAATCACATTCCTACAGATACGGGATAAGCAAATTCCTTCAGACATGGGAATAATCACATTCCTACAGATATGGGAATATGCACATTCATTCAGATATGGAAATAAGTACATTACTACAGACATTGGAATAAATACTTTCTTAAAGATATGGGAATAAGCACATGCCTACAGACATGAGAAAAGCACATTCATACAGACATGGGAAAAGGCACATTCCTACAGACATGGCAATAAGCACATTCCTACAGACATGGCAATAAGCAAATTCATACAGACATGGGACAAGGTACATTCCTACAGACATGGAAATAAGCACATTCCTACAGACATGGCAGTAAGCAAATTCATACAGACATGGGACAAGGTACATTCCTACAGACATGGGATAAGCACATTTCTACAGACATGGGAAAAGTACATCCCTGCAGATATGGGAATAATCATATTCCTGCAGCCACGGGAATAATGACATTCCTACAGACATGGGAATAATCATATTCCTGCAGCCACGGAAATAAGCACATTCATACAGACATGGGAATAAGCACATTCCTACAGACATGGGATAAGCACATTCATACAGACATGGGAAAAGGCACATTCATACAGACATGGGAAAAGGCACATTCCTACAGACACTGGATAAACTCGTTCCTACAGACATGGGATAAGCACATTCGTATCGACATGAGAATAATCACATTCCTACAGATGTAGAAATAATAACATTCCTACAAACATGGAAATAAGCACATTCCTACATACATGTGAATAAGAACATTCCTACAGACATGGAAATAATCACATTCCTACAGACATGGGTATAATCACATTCCTACAGACATGGAATGAGCATGAATTTGCCTAAACATATTTCTTTTTACTAAATGTCTTCCTGCTTCGAAAGGTTCACGTGAATTTACCATTTCTGTTTTTATTCTCAATGATTATTTCTCAACAATTAGACTTTCAGGTAATTATACCGTATTTAAGATATGACTTAGACTCAGTTACTGTTTGATATTTATATTGCATCAGAGTTAACTGCATTTAATGCGCTTTTTGCCATAATGATAATTATATTTTTCCTTTTATTGTTATTTTAAAATTACCGCATTGACGATTATTCTTTGAAGCACATTAGCCAGTTTTTGGTTTATTTTTAGTTTATAAAATAGCTGGCAAATGGGCATCCTGGTTGGCAAAAGGGCAGCATGATTGTCAACAGAGCAATATGGCTGTCAAAATAGAGACACTTACATGGGTAGGTAAATGCTGGGTGGTGTGATCTGGAGAATATATGTCGAAACAGATACCTCGACATTTGGAAGACATCAGCACTGGATACAGACTTTACTGGAATTGCAAGGAACCGTTAACATTGGAAAGAAGGCGGAACATCACCTGGATAAGTTCGTTCAAATTGAACTGTAAAGTTTGAATTTTAAACTGTCAAGCTTAAATTTGAACAATACATCTTGTTATATGAGCCACGAACATTTTTATTACAGGTATGTCAACATTACGATAAATGCAAAACTGTACGAGTTTTAAATGACGACGTCACTATCACTTAGCATATCCCAATATTATCCAATGCATTTTTCTATACATTGCTGACAGTGTATAACTACAGATTTGGTGTTTATGTCTTGTTGATTGCATATATATATATATATATATATATATATATATATATATATATATATATATATATATATATATATATATATATATATGCCTGTCATGTTTAAGAACATTAACACTTTGTTTAAGGCAATAAATATTGTGTTCCGATTTTATGTTTCGGTTGTGTTAATGTTTGTTTTTATTGTTTAATTATTGTTTTCAAGCTCACATTGAAAACCTACTGACTGCGCATGGACCTCTGACTGGTGACCCAACCTCAAAGTGGAACCAGCTCAGTAAGTCTGCGAAGGACATCCTAAGACCCAAAAGAAAAGTCCACCAAGACTGGATTTACGAAAATAACGAAGTGATAAGCACCCTCCTTTAATAAAAGCAGGAAGCCGATCTAGAATGGCAGAACGAGGTTGACTCAGTCTCAAAACGTGATCGCTTTTAACAACTACAAAGCGAAACTCAGAGAAAATTCCGCATTATTAAAAATATCTAGTGAGGACGCAAAGCAGATAAAGTTCAGCATTTCGCAGCAACTAACAATTCGAAAGAGTTTTCCAGGTCCCTGAAAGATGTCTTGGACCGTTGAAAGCCTGCAGCACCCCACTAATATCTTCTGACGGCACCACTCTGCTCAAGAACAAAGAGAGTATCTCCGAAAGGTGGAAGAAACACTTCTTCAACCTACTGAACATACCCTCCACCGAATAATCTGCAGAGTTAGACGCAATTGTCCTGAAGCCAACTATCTCGGACCTACATATGCCCCGTAACACGGAAGAAGTTTAGCAAGCCATCAAAACGATCAACTCTGGCAAGGCACCAGGCGCGGATGAAATTCCTGTTGAACACTTCAACGCAGCTGGTCCTAAGGTACTTGAGGCACTGCACAGCATCCTGATCAGCATTTGGGAGGAGGAGTCCATGTCAAAGGGGTTCAAAGACGAAAAGATTGTCACATTATGCAAAAACAAAGGGAACAAAGCTGAATTCAGCAACTTCGTCGAGATTCAGAAGACGCTGTCTTTCCTTACAGCGAACTCCGTTACCTCTCGCATTGCCATGTTTCCCAAGATGCAGACGTACGTATCTACACCGTTATGAGTGACAGCTCTTGTTGTTAAGAGAGCCTGAACTTTTTCTTCTTCTCTTTCTCTCCTTCTGGCCATGAAAAGAGCATTGCTAAAGGTTTATGAGAAACAAATCTCATAAAGGTACCATATTTTATTTAAAAAAGTATGGTTCTGCCGAAGATTGAACCTGCCACCCCCCGCATACGAGGTGGAGCTCTACCATTTAGGCCACCGGAGCGGTCTAGTTACATATTAAAATTTGAGAAAACAAATACAGTATTTTCAAGAGATTCCTAAAAAAAATCCTGAAAATGATTACTGTTGATACAAATTTATATAAACATACATAAACGAATTACAAATGCTTGCTTGTCTATGTGTTGATCGTTGGTTTGTTTAAATAATTAAATAGTTCACTTTTGGAAGTTATTTCTATTCTCCCCTTTTTCAAAGTTAGATATCCTCATGTGACTTTCTAAAAATATTTAATTAATGTAAGTTTTGAGAGGGGGAATAAGAATAAGAAATGCAAAGACTTTACAGGGACGTTATATACTAAATATTTATATCAACAAATATATAGGAATCAGAAATGTTTGCTTTGTCTGTTTTGGTCGTTTTTTTCTTTCAGTAATTAAATATGTTCAGAAATAATAATAATAATAATAATAATAATAATAATAATAATCATAATAATAATAATAATAATAATGAGGACTTTGTATAGCGCTTAATCTTTAGAAGCTCTAAGAGCTTTACAACATTAGACAACACCTGTAAGGTAAAAAACATATAATGATATGATTACAAAAACAAACACCATGAAATTAGAAAACATAAAAAACATGCTGAGAATGTTTAAGGTAGGAAACATTATTAAGTCTTTAAGTTTGTTCTTGCAGTCGAAATAAGTGAGTTTTGAGAGCACTCTTGAATGGGATCACTGTGTCTTTGTGTCTAAGTTCAGTGGGAAATTCATTCCACGTTTTTGGGCCCTGGTATGCAAAAGAACGCTGTCCATATGACTTTGTTTTCATAGTGGGAATAATGAGTATACGATTTTTAGAAGATGAGCCTCAGTATCTTGCTGGTGTGTACACATGGGTGAGGTCGGATAGGTATGTTGGACTAGAGTCCGACAGTGAAACGTAGCACAGAGAACAAATTTTGTGTTTGATTCTGGATCGAATGGATAGCCAGTGTAGGGTACAGAGCAGCGGGGAGGCGTGCTCTGATCGTGGTACTCTAAGTATGATCCGAGCAGCTGTGTTTTGAACTTTTTGAAGTTTCTGGAGCAGATATTGAGATGAACCAGACAGAATTGAGTTACAATAGTCCAGTCTTGAAAGTACTAATGAACACATATGTGTTTTAGTGGCAACAACTGAAAGATATTTGCTTAGGAGCTGATGCGTCTCAACACAAGATATGCAGTCGTGCATATGTTCATGACATGTTGGTGCAATGTGAGAGTACTGTCCAGAGTAACACCTAGGTTTCGTACTGATTGTATGAATTAAATTTTGTTTTGCTGATATTTATTGTTTGAGGTAAAGGATGTGAATGAGAAAGTCTTTGTGTTGTGATCAGAATGGTCTCAGTTTTATCATCATTCATCTGCAGCTTGTTACATGTCATCCATGATTTCACATCATAAATGCACCTCTCTTTACCTTGGACGGTAGCATCAACTTCAGTTGGGTGGCTAGATTTGTATATTTGGGTGTCATCAGCTTACAATTGGTGAGACACTGGATGATAGTCTATGACACGTGAGAGCGACTGAGTGTACAGAATGAAGAGAACAGGTCCAAGAACAGACCATGTGGAACACCACAACATAGATCAACTGGGCTGGAGTGTATTCCATTTGCAGATACAATTTGTGTCCTGTTGACCAAGTAGGACTTGAACCACAGTAAGGCTGTATCATGAATGCCAAAATACATGCTGGAGACGGTGAAGTAATATACCATGGTCTATTGTGTCGAATGCTGCAGACAAATCAAGGAGGGTGAGGACTGTAATATTTCCGCTGTCCAACACAGAGACAATGTCATTAACTCCTGTTAGAAGAGTAGTCTCAGTACTGTGGCAAGGGCGATATGCAGATTGTACATTGCTAAAAAGACTGTCTGAATTCAGATGAGATACAAGCTGGGATAGAACAACCTTTTGTAAGATTTTTATATGAATGGGAGACTAGAATCTGGGCGGTAGTTCTTTAAATCGCTATGGTCTAGTGTTGGTTTCTTCAGCAGAGGCTTTACAATGGCAGTTTTGAAAATGATGGGAATTCCCCGGATGAAAGAGAGGTATTAACAACATCAGTTGGTGAAGGCAATACTGGATCTAAGCACTCAAGCAGCAGTGATGTTGGAATTGGATTAAGTTCACATGACTTTGGTGCACTCTTCATCATTATTGTACGTACGAAATCCATTGAGACAGGTTCAAATGCTGCTAATGGTTGCCGCTCAAATTCTGTATCCAACTGTATGGTAACGACGAGTCAATTGAAATTGTGGTATCAAGCTTATCTCTAATGGTTTGTACTTTGTCACGGAAGAATTTTGCAAACATGTCCAGAAGGTCGACTGGAGAGAAGGTAGTTGGAAGTGGTGTAGATTGGTTCCTTGACATTAGCTTGTTAGTAATCTCGAAGAGCTCTTTGCAGCTGGAACTTTCCATGATCTTAGTAGTGTAGTGGGCTGATTTCGCTGCATGGACTATATTGTGACATTCTTCCTAGCGGCTTCATAGATTTGTTTATGTGAGTCTGGTGGAAAGCCAAAGCCTCTCAGCTTTACGGCGGTCTCTTTTAGCAGTGCGAAGCTGGTCCCTAACACTGCTATACAATGGAGAACACGTTTGAATTGATACTCTGCACTTGGTAGCTGGGGCATGTTTGTCGAGCAATGAACGCAGGCAGTTATCGAGTTGTTCTGCTGTAGGAGGTAAGCACGTTGTCAGGTTTGCTTGGATGTCGTGCATTAGTTTGGTTCTATTTATCATACGGAGGTTTCTCTTAGTAGCAGATAAAGATGGAGGGTTAGGGACTGATACGTCTAGATGGCATAAATCGCAGAGGTGATCTGATGCAAGGTCATGGGATACCAGGGAGGACCGTAGAATGTTATCATCAGGTCTATGAAGAATCCAGTCTAAAATGTGACCATGTTTATGGGTGGGTTGCTTAACGGACTGTTTGATGTTGAAAACATTAATGGAATCTATGAGTCTTCATGTGTTTGGGTTTCTGGGACAGTCAAAGTGAAAGTTGAAATCTCCAAGAATAATCAGGTTGCCACCTATCTAATTTCCTTACTCCAGGAGATTCGGAAACTGCTCTAAAAAGAGAGATTCGGCCAGCTTGTTTTTTCTACTAGGAGGGGGACGGTATAGGCCGAAAAAATGGACTGACCTTTGCTCCAGTGTGAGTGTGGTTTGGACTAGTTCAAAGGATGTGTGGTCGAAATTGAATGTTGTGGTGTGGTTAAGACGTTTGATCATGGAGTTCTTTGTGATGACAGCAATTCCACCTCCGCAAGAGTTACGGGGGAAGGACTTGATGGAGTAACCAGTGGGTGTTAGATCCGCACACTTGGGCTCATCGCCTGATGTTTTTAGCCATGTTTCTTTCAGGAAAACAACGTCAATATTCTGATCGTTGATAAAATTGACTATTTCTGTGCGCTTTTCCGGTGGTCCTACTGACTGGGCATTGAATAATGCAATACGGATAGTTGACACAAAGGTTGTCGATTTAATAGGGATTTGAATTAGGTTATCTAAATTAACGGTCGATTTTTTTCCAATTGTTGAGCCGAAATAAAGGATATAACTGGAATTCTTCTTCCTGTTCTACGCCGGCCAGCTTTGAAACAACGTTTCTTTTTTCGCTTCTGTTTACATTTAGGTAATGATGAATGTAGTCCCAGTTCATTTAGTCTAGAGCACAAGGAGTGATCATTTAAAGCAATTAATGAGATCCATCATAGCATAAACGGGTTGACTGGCGAGTATCACGTGATGGCGGTTTGTTCAAAAACAGTGGAGCAAGACAGCTGAGAAAAAGTCTAATTGTTCTCATTTCCAAAACAAGGAGATGAAGAAACACATACGAATTGAACAGCCAATACATAATGAACACAATAACGTAGATGAAGACAGGCAACAAGCACAGATATCATGAAAACGTCACTAAAAAACGGAACAGCTGCTTCAAGGCAGTTAAGCGATAGCGGCCATCTTGTTTTGTTTCTTCTTCCAAATAGAGGTTGAATTTTCTTGAACTTGAGTTGTTACGTCTAATAGTTCTCTTTCTAATTGATCGTGAGATGTTTTCGTGTAAATTTCGAAAAAATTAAATTACGTTAAGTGTTAGGGGAGAAAAAGGCAAATACAGACAAATACAGGGCAAATACTACTTAAAACATTATCATACTCTCCGAAAACAGTTTTGACTACCAGAAGCCATGGCAAAAGAAAGAAAAAGAAAAACATTCTTGCTTGTGTAGTGGTGATATGAAAACAGCCTTTACATGAATCACAATAATATAATCCAAGACGTCCTTGTTTAAATTCATAATAATTCCAAATTAATATCTCTGTCCAACAATAGTATTGAGCACTTTGTAACTCCAGAGAATAATTTCAATAAATCATTCCAGCCCAAATCAAATACAGAACACAAAACTAAGACTGATTCTGCTTCAAAATGCACGTCATGAATGAATATTTTCTAGATAAAGAAGATTATAAGCCTACTTGACCTAGGTCACAATTTAGCATTGTCTGGATATACTATGCCTTCATGTAATTTTCCACTCTAAAACAAGCTGTCACTAAAATTATAATCTAGAATTTGCTAAACATCAGGTGGACTAGGTATCCTTATTCGGGAATTCCAATCGCCATGACCCAGACCGTAACAAAAATATGCTTAAGTCTATTGATAATGATCCTAATATTAAACCGACACTCATGGAGAAGATAATGTCAATATAAAATTTGTTTACTAAAACAGAAACATCATCAGTTTCTCTCTAGTCAGGAACATATTGAACCTGTATTTTTGACAAAGTCCAGTACAAAATACAATTACGTATAGATTATAACAAATTAATAAGGTCTAACAAACAATGCAAATTAAATATACATAACAATATCCAAAAGCCAATGGAAAGCTTGACAATGCAGCAAAAGAACAAGAACATAAAATTCCACTGAATTCCGTTTGAACAAGATATATATTCATTACGGCAAAGTACGAATCCCAAACCATTTCGTTTCGTTGATCAGAAGGAATGACAACACAAAACAACACTGAATTGTCTGTTGATTGGACTACTTATTTTGAAATGAGATTATTTACAATCTAATACAAGTGTACGACTTTATTTTAACAAGTGACAAATATCAACACATACATTATATAATTGTATTTTGTATTGCTTTAGATAAATTATTGACAGTTGTATATCAGAATAAACTATTGCCAGTTTAAAACGTCTATGTGCTGCCTTTTTCATCTCTTTGCGTGTCTTTTTGTATCTGCATTTCCCACTAATCCTATTCTCTCTACCTTTCTTCGTTTTGCATTTGGAATTTTATCTGCATATCTTTTTCCTCTTTCTGAATTTGCATTTGTCTCTCTTTCTTCTCTTTTTTTGAATTCGTCTCTCTCTCTCTTTCCTATTTTTTAAATTTATTTCTCTCTTTCTTTCCTCTGAAACAACATTTGAATTTCTCGTTCCTCTTTTCGATTTCGTCTCCCTCTTTCCGATTTCTGCCATTGCAGTTGTATTTCCATTTCATTTTCTTATGTATGAAGCTGAAGTTTTCATAATTCCGTTTCCATCTTGTCTTTCCATTTTGAAGTATTTTAATTTACATTCAGAGCCATATAGACTTACTACATAATCCTAAATTATTTGCATCAAACCTTCATTTTCCAACAAATAATTGATCAAAACAACTTTAATCTTCTATTTTAACAAAGACGATTTTATGACTGAAATTCATAATTCCTTAAACGCTCAAAAAACTTCCTTGGTCGGATTTGAAACCAACCGCTGTGACCTAGATGACATTGTGAAACCCTGTTGGTTTCACTATAGAGAATAAGAAAAACAAGTGGCTAGGTAAATTACGAAAACAAAAAATGAATTCATATTTCAAAATTATTTATTTCTCTGAAATATTTATGAAATTAGTATACCAAAGGAGCCCCCAATTACCGCTACGACTCTATGGTCAAAATCTAAGTAACAGAAAGAAGCAAAGCCTTTATTTCTTGCAAATCTTAAGAAACAATATAATTATCAAGTTATTAATGACGATGTGAGAGGAACTTAGTATGATAAAGTGAATCCAAAATAATTCTGAAAATATTCTACTAAAGTCCAAAGGAATGAAAAATTCCGTACAAATTTCAGAACCGGAAATATACAGATCCGCCAGAAATCGTGATGATTGCAAAATAACGTTGTCCATAACTCCTTTGAATAATTCGCAAAATAATAGTATTGTCCAATGAGCACGAAAGTCCACTGAACAGTCCAAACAAACGCCTGTCTTCTCAAATAATGTCTAAGTACAACATAAAAACTTGTGCAGACGATGTCAAAACAGGAAAAAAGAATGTCTTCAATGTAGGAATGAATCGGATTGCTTAGTTCTCTCTTTATATACACCTTCAACAATATATTACGTCTATATGTCACATTATATCTCAAGTGACAGATCTTTATGCTTAATCGAATATTTCAAAACACCTCGTCATGTGACCAAACTCATCAAATAGAAATTAACTTAATCTTTCGAAGATACCACATGACCAGTCTGTCCAATCTTAAACTGGCAAAATCGCTTAAATATATTTATAAAGGGCCTAATTTTATTATCGAAATGAAATTGAGACGTATATAGTTACCGTGATCCAGAATATTACGAAAAAGTGATCGTTCCTACGGACAGCATCAATTTATTCTTCGGATGACGTAAGTGATTATTTTGAACGTAACTTTTATCACAAACTAGCCCCTAATGCGGAACATGTGGTCCAACTGAGACCTAAACTAGTGCAGATTGCTCACCATATCTAGAAAATGGCAAATTTCAAGAAACCTTTATTGCAAAACCAGACTGTACCATTTAGATGCATGTAGATTATATGAAACAATCAATATACGAACATATGTCTAACGCGGTGAAATAGGAATACAATTCTTCTTGCAATTGTATTTAGACAAACATGCGTGTCCACGAGATTCTTAGAAAGAAAAATCTTTCAGCAAAAGATCTTCAACATGTCCAAATTGAAAAATAATAAGCATAATTTCGTGTACTTGATATTGCACAAAATGATCTAATCTTCCTATATTAACTTTGATGATTTTGAAAACCATCAATCCCATTTCATAACGTTACCAACCTAAGAGTTAACCATGAAATAGTTTCGAATTTTCTGAGTGATTTCGAAACACATGTGGCAAATATGAATATTATTTCTCAAAGTATCAACAATAAATCTAGCTACAAGGAAAAATCGATGCCCTCATGTGAGTCAACACTCTGGAAAAACCTAATTGATACATGCTATTTAACACGTAGTCCAAGTATGGCCTTGATTCTACTTTATGAATCTTACTCTGAAAAAGAATTAAAAACTTAAAACTTGTTCTTTTCTACAAACTGTCACTGGTTCTGAATCAAGGTCAGGAACTAGGACATTATTAGACACAATGTTTCTATAAAATTGTGTATGTCAAAAATAGAAAAATCAGTCAGAACTGAACTATATTCCAGTAAAAAAAAAGTTACATTACAATTGCGTGTAATGGAGTAAAAAAAATAAAACTAACAAGCAAACAGTTAAGTAAAATAAAATATAAACTAAATCAAATATACTTAAAAACATATAAGATAGACCTCTTTATTGTTAATTGTAGATGAGGCTTTAATTGCCATAATGCCATAATATGACTGAAACTGATAATACACTAGCATGAGCTGTTATAGCCCTAGTTAAATTTTAATAATAACAATAATAATAATATGTATAATAACACTTATTGACTGGTACTCTCCCATTTACACCGGAAATATTCCTTAAGATTAATTTTAGTGAATCTTGTACTGTTAATCTTAAAAAGCACACATTTGCATGTGTTACGAGAAGACATTTTTCTCGATAGCCTATAATTCGATGTTTTAGAATTCTGTACATCTTAAAATATGTTTGAGGCAGTTTGACCTAATTGTACTTGTATGCAACCTCTTAGGCACTTATTAGACTGTATTCACTTTAAATAACGAGAAATCTTAAGCCCATATTGAGTTAGTTTTCTTCTAGTATCATTTTGCCCACAACATGGGAACCATAGTCAAAATAATATATTAGATATCATTTTGTAAACTTACTTTATAGTGTTAAAAAGAAGCGTGTTCTTTCAGCACTGAATACCCCTTCTGTTCGTATTGAGGTAATTACACTATCTGAGATCTAATGTGCAATAACAAGACAAAAGGTAGGTAAATGTACAGGATCAGAATTTTTTATATGTGGAACATTTTAAATTTTCAGATACTAGACTTCATGTGCTTATGATGATTTTATTTAATTGTATGTTTGTACATAACTTTGTTCCATATACCTTCACAAAACGTTACAATTATATCGCTACTGAAAAGCAAAACTGGTAACCTGGCGGACACAAATGACTATAGATATATAGCTCTTACGAATTTTTTTTCTCAAAATTATTTAAATCCATCATACTTTGCATCATTCCACAAAAATGTGAAGTCACAATCTCTGATAACCAGTTTGGTTTCAAAAGCAGCATTCAACAGATTTATGTCTATAAGCCCTTAAATAAACTGTCTGGTATTATGTAGAACATGACAGCACTGTGTTTGCATGCTTTTTAGACGATATTAAGGAATTTAATAGGGTCAATCATTGGACACTCTTTAAAAGGTTGCTAGATATTCAAATACCTGTCTACATAGTTCATACTTTAGTTAACTGGTATAGCAAACAGTTATACTATGTGCAATTGGGAAGTGTAATATCCAGTTTGTTAAAAGTAACCAATGGGATGAGGCAGGGAGGTGTTATTTCCCCTTTTTATTTATTATATACATAGATGAATGAAATCGTAAACTAGGCCAGTGTCACGTTGGGTACCGTCTGCCACCAAATGTGTTGTTTCTTAACAATTTTTGTTTTGCTGATAATATGTCATTGGTTAGTCGCATTTGGGTCATATTTTAAAATCCAATCGATCAGATAATGAAGATATGATAAGATATTACAGATTTTTGTG
The DNA here is from genome assembly GCA_028554795.2 of Sinohyriopsis cumingii. Lineage (NCBI taxonomy): Eukaryota > Metazoa > Mollusca > Bivalvia > Unionida > Unionidae > Sinohyriopsis > Sinohyriopsis cumingii. The sequence goes on along the minus strand of CM068830.1, from coordinate 25,808,888 downwards.
TACTTGAACAAACATGTATCTAATTTAAGAATTGTTCATTGACTATCAAAATTAGATTATTCAAATCTTATTGCTGAACAATGTATTGGGCTCAATACATTTTTTATTAGTTCTTCCTAGACGGAACGGTGCCACCAACATCTTTGTAAATTATAATGTTTTCAGTTTTGATGAAGTAATGAGAAAGTATGTATTCTCAATGATTACAAGAATATCTAATAGTAAGAACTATATTGAAATCTCTTTGCTACTATGATATTCAAGTAAATTCTCTATTGGTAGTAGATGGAACAAACTGGTCTTTAAATGCGCGTCTTAATTTCATTCGTAAGGATACATAGCACAGCCATTGTTGTAGATGTGTCTGTATACTTGTACATATGATGCATATGATCTTTTATGTTTACATTGTTTTTACTTTATATCTATATTTTAATTAAGATGTAGGAGTTATATAGTCTGAAATAATGAATTCTTATCCTATTTTATCTTTAGCTGCTTATTTTACTACTCAACCTCCACGTATAATGTTACAAAATCCATGTTTCACGACTGGCTAAACCTGCTCCTCTCCATCCATCATAAAGTTTACGACAGCAGGTGACCCTCTTTGCTTACCCATTGTGATTAAACATATTTAACAAATGTAACCTTAAAAACTTTCCATGGTTTATAGTATAATCTTCTTAATAATTGTTCACATTTATTATTGTTATTACGCAAAACGTTTTCGTACAGGTGCACATGTAATTTCTTTGTTTTATTTATTTGCCTCTCATTGAAACTACAGGAGCATATGCTGTCTCTTTGTAGGACTGGTCAGGCATCGAGAACATGTATGATGGATTAGCATGGATGCTCCCTCGCAGTCTGGTGATGGTGGCAAGTTCATATTTACACATGTTCACATTTTTTTGGCAAAGGTCAACAAGATTAATTCATGGATATAGGTCCTCATTTATATTTCGCAAGGCTCTGTCATAGAGATATGAACGCCATTGCTTAGAAAAGTAAAGGGCATATGAAACTGCCATCTTTGCTCTTGGTGACATTGAAACACTGTTCACTGTTGTTCTATTATACGGTGGTGGCGTCATCACTATGAGTAACTTGAGTGTGCTGTTTCTGTTTATTACATCCAGCTGATGACCTAATTATCAAAGGTTTCATTGCTTGCACATTTGCACCATATTTTCAGATAGAACATGCAATACACTGTAATTAATTTTTTTTTCTGCTTTAGAAAAATCGTTAGGAAAAAAAGACACGACAATTATTGTTGCGAGGTCTTAAAAATGTATTGTCCAAAAATAGTACCATTAAAATCGACAAGGTGAAGTTGAATTTGCCATTAAATGTTGGCATGACAGGCCTCAGACCACAATTAGCTTCCCTTAAGACAGGTTAAAACCATTGGTGTATTCTGAAAACAATATTACCACGTCCGATTTGTTTATTTACAATTTTATTTGTTTTAAGCTGTTGCAAGCGATTTTGGTAACAAAATCATTGATTTCATAACTTATACAACTTACTCGTAGCAATGAACGCGTTGGTATGTAAAATTGCACCTAATCAGGTTTAAACTTTTACCTCTTTCACTTATTGTAACAAACCAAAATTATTTATACACAATTGCTGATTATCGATGTCATTGATTTGTATCATTTATAAATGAATATGGTGAGATCTAAATTTCAAAATTAGTTACCAAATTTGCCATGTTTTTTACTTGTTATTATTAAAGGTGAAACAATAAAAACTTACACGCTTTAAGAAGTGACTGTCCCATAAAACAAAGGCATGATAATTTCGTATGACCAAGACTCTAAAATGAATCAGTATTCCAATAAGCCATCCAAAACCGTACAGTAATCAGATAAAAATCAATGATGATCCAGATAATCGTAACAAAGATGTTTAACCTAAAATCGAGATGTAATTGTTATTAAGATGTTTCGTCCGTGCAATTTTTAAAACTAACATTAATTATTTTCTTTTTCTTTTTACAAGGAATGCGACTGTTAGACAATAAAAAGGTTGTGGATGTTCATACAGTGACAAACTACGTCAGAAATCAAGTCTGTATTGTCAACTAAGTGTACTATATATATATATATATATATATATATATATATATATATATATATATATATATATATATATATATATACGAAAGTAAGTACGTTTCGATTGGTTTTCTGGTGATTTAACAATCAGCAGCAATGAAGGTCCTTCGTCATGGCATTATGACACGTTCAACTTAACAATACAAAATGAATTTAAGTAAATAGAGGTATTTTACAGAAAATCAAATTTACAAAAAATCTAATTTACAAAAAACTGAATGGAAGTAAAAAGAAGCAATTTACAGAAAATCAAATTGCCGTTGTCGCGAAATTGTGTTTACTAAAAGATTTCAAACTAGTTAGTTTTATTCACCCACTGCCTCACAAGAAAAATGTAGTCGGTGAGAAACCCGATTAGCTCGAGATCTCTGGCAATAGATTTCTAAGCTATTATTTATTATATGTCATCAAATGTACAAAATGTTTAACCATACATTAGAAATTCGCTTGAGAAGTAGGAGCTTGCAAATATTTTCTCTTTAATTTCATTATTTAATCAAATTTCCCTAAGACATTATGGTTAAAACACTGTTCAATTTGACTATGATTGAAAGAGAAAGGCTGCTTGGAGCAATAAAATTAATAAGCATCACCTTAATTATGTACGAATTCGGTGTCTGGAAATGTAAAACTGCCTTTCCATTCTGTAATACACTACGCTGAATAACTAGAAAGGTAGCTCACTCAGTTTTATAGCTGTGGGTATTAAAGCATGATCTTGCTGATTCTCATATGTGTCACATTATAGCCTGTGGTCACTTCGTGTTCATTAACAAGACAAGATGTCAACGACTTTCCTGAAACAATATGTGACAAGTATGGACGGATCTAGAGAAAAACTCGTCCAAAAGTATAGGGTGTTCATTCCAGTTTCTCGTCCTTTGAGCCCTAATGTATTTTTCATTCTGATGATTAAACGTTTTCAACGAAAGCTAAAATTCCCAGATATGGTTCTACCAAAAATTGGGATCTATAAGATTCCATTCCAGACAATAAAGCCTTCATCATCAAGTGACCCTAATTGCAATAATAAACTTTCCTTGAGAGTATGAATTCTAAATATTTGCAACATCTATGTTTGCATTTACAAGTTTATCCCGTTTGACCCTGCTTCATACGTACTAGTTCAATAATTGTCATTGACTTTGCGAATGTTTGCCGCAATTATTTATGTAGAAAAGTACATTTTTTCTGTTCCTTTTATATTGGTAAAGTGAATGCTCCTGATTGGGAAAATAGAACAAATTTATGTCATCTACATGTAAAAATATGTGAACCTTTGAATCTGAAGTGCAATCAAATGGTAGTCCTGTTATCAGTTCCATAGATAGCATAGAATGACAAGATGTCAATAAATACTCGAGGGACTGTGGACACCATCCATATCACCTCGTGTTACCCTACAAGTACAAATTATGAACAGTCACATTCTTCAACATAATTTATACTCATGTCCTGCCTTCACGAGATATCAGTTTATACTGTTATCTTGACACAAAAATCGTGACATTTTTATTTTTCTGAATGTTTGTAGCTTTGTGTTGTTTTCGAAATCTGAGAGACTGGTAGAGGGAGCGATCCAAAGAGAGAGAATGTTTATTTTTGCACATGGTTCTCAAAGAGTGCCTCTATAACAATGCGTAATTTGATAAACAATAATTCCAAGTAAAATAAGCATAATTAACTATTCATAATAGTACTAACAATGGCATTCTTTACCTTATCATATGTCGGTCCAAAATAAATTGTGACTTAACGGGATAATTTTACTTAGTGTATGCACATTTTATCTCTTAAATTATGTAAAGGGTTAAGATTTAGGCCAAACAGAAATACTGACTATTAGCGTGTGCTTTTGAACCATGTGTTGAATGAATATGAAAATATAAGCGATTTATCCTTACATCACACTCTTTATCTTTATATCACACTCTTTATCCTTATATCACACTCTTTATCTTTATATCACACTCTTTATCCTTATATCACATACTTTACCTTTATATCACACAGTTTTATAAGGGATTATCACTCAGGTGATTGTACTGTTTATCTTTTTTAAGCTGGCTATAATGGTTTCTGTTAATAGCATGAACAATTGAGGATTTGCGATTTCAAGAACGATAATAGAAATAATCGATATTGTTTAGTTGGATACTGTGCTTTCTAAATTTTAAGAAATAGTTTACAATTTCGACATTAGCAGATATTCTATTTAATATGTGAATAGAAGAGTTAAAGAAAGATGTTTTAGGGTATATCAAGTCATGCATTCAATCCATAAAAGTTTTGACTATTACTTAAATTGTATATTGATTATTCTCCCAAAAAATGAAGACGTAGTTCCTTTAAACAACTAGATGGAGCAATATCCTTATAGTTATTTATTTTGCATTGCTTGTTAATTAGATTTTTTAATTGTTTTTAATTTCATTATATGCTATTGTAATGTAACATTGTCCGCAGAACTTTGCCGTGTCCAAAATAAAATATATTTTCTACTTGACCTGAATTATTGATTTTTTATTTTGTTCTGTAAACAATTAATACATAATTAAAATATTCTCTATATGTATGTGTTTATTATCAGGATCATTATTAATAGAAATAAATATGTTTTTTTATGTCTGGGTCATTGTTATTGAGATTTCACTACAATTCGCCTTGTGTACCTGACATTGTCCAGACTATGTATTATAATTTTAGCAACAGACTGCTAATTATAGCTAACATATTTGTAAATATTCAGAACGTTCTTAAAGATCATTTGCCATTAGATAATGTGTTTAGAAAATATTAATTGTGACGTGACACAGCTAAGACATGAAATGGGTCTCTAATTAGCGGGATAATTTTTGCTCTCTTTCTTGTATATTGCTAATACTATCTCCATTTTCCTAAGGTGGGGGCGATTTGTTTTCATTAAGAGATTTCTTTAACAAAATACAGAAAGGTCTTATAAATTGCTGGGTCTGAGAAAATCTTAAATTGTTTTATTTCCGTTTCAGACCATACGTTGTTAGCAAGCTACAAAAATAATTGTGTTTCGAATACCTTGCAGCTTTTTTCGGTGTAAGCAGAACACGTTTACATGCATTATTTGGGAAGACGAACAGAGAGAAATTAAGCATTCATTGTTCACATTGGTATACTCAGTTTGTTAAAGGTTTTTCAAACCTTTTATGCTGATTACATCAATATGACGCATGGGTAACAAATTCATAGTAAAGGAGAGAAAGATAGTATATAATCTTACCAAAGTATTATCTCGTTTTAATTAGTGACATAAAAGCACAATTTAATTTACAGCCATTTTTTATCGAACATAACCAATAGCATCTCCGAAAGATGATCCTTGCACATATACACAATCAAATATATCTTGTATAATAGAAAATACATTGAACTGACTGCTAATATAAACAACTAAAAGAAATACTATATCGAAAAATGGAGAGTTTCTAAACTCATTTCTTATTGTAAATTCTGTAAAATCAATTACACAGTTGTTCCTTGTCATATTTTGCGCAGCATTTGACAGTTTAACCAGTGTATAAATATTTCTATTTGAATAAAGTAACTTAAATTCACAACATTTGGTGCAATATTAAACTTAAGTTGCTTGATATGAGATATTTTACTAAAATGGATAGACTTAACACATTCTGTTTTTCATCACCAATTCCGTTTCTCTAAAAAAGATGACACTTTGAGTTGTGATATATTATATTTACAAACTGTAAGGTCTGCTTTTATGACCAAAACCTTAATAAGCATAACATCGGTAAAACTGCATTATCTAAACATGGGTATGTGCAAGTTACATATTCTTTTAGAAAGCAGATATGTTGTTTTTTGTAGCTTGTTCAACTTAAAATAATCTACTACTTTGGAGCCAAGACACTAATGAACTTTAATTCAGCTCATGTCGAAATTGTAGTTTTTAATATTAATTGATCACATTTACACTTAGCAAATCTCATGATCTTTGCTTTGTCAAGTTTCCATAGTTTAACAGTAACATAGTAAAAAGCATTAAGTTTCAATAGTTTAACAGTAACATAGTAAAAAGCATTAAGTTTCAATATTTTAACAGTATCATAGTAAAAAGCATTAAAATAGGTATCTCCATCAGTTCTGAATATCATAATGTCGTTACTCTATAACAAAAAGAAACACATTTCTAGAGATAATGAAGATGATAGTTACGAGAAAACGAAAATGGTATTGACTAACATTTTTGCTGCTTAACCACAAAAAAATGAAAAAGATCAGGCTATCCAAACAAATTAAGAACAATTCAATTAAGTTGCCGTTTTTTTGGACAATTTAAACCGACAGATTTACATGTATACTAGCTTTAGTTTTCTGAAATTAAAGAAAATGTAAAGTCATATCGTGCCAAAAATGATCCATTGGTGTGTGTTATTTTGTAAGAACTAAGAAAATTAGTGATTAGTACAACAGGGAACCCGAGGCAGATGTAAATTGCACTGGACGATAACTCTCATGGAAAATTAGAACCCCACTACATTTACGAAAACGTCTAATAACTCCTTCTATCCATTAATTTGAGATTATTCCTTCCTCGAGTAGATATCATTATATCTGAGGTATATTAGATATACTAATTGATAATTTTTTCCTACATTCACCTGAACATCATCATCTCTACCAACATTTGTCTAAATATTTGTTATCATTTTCATCATTTTTACTAGTTTTAATTTTGGGCACAATTTATGCTGAATATTTTGTTGTGCTTATTTGGTGTTTTTCTTTGTTCTAATAATATGTTATGATTAATTAGTGTTGTTATTTGTTCAATTATTTTGTTGTGCTTGTTTAGGTTATTATTTGTTCCGTTAATATTGTGTTGTGCTTGCTTGGTGTTGTTATTTGTTCAATTAATATTGTGCTGTGCCTGTTCCGTGTTATTATTTGTTCCATTAATATATTACGGTTTATTTTTATTTATTCCGTCAATATATTGTTGTGCTTGTTCATTGATGGTGTTATTTATTTCTGAAATTGCTTCAGCAACCTCATCATAACTAATGACATTGACAAAATTGATCTTACTTTTACTTTCCGTTTAGGCTTCCCAAACTGTATTTATTTTTTAAAGATTCGTTTTAGATTCGTGCGAATTAAGGTATTCTTGTTATAAGTGTCGGTCTGCAAAAAGTTATTCAAATTCTGTTATACCTAAATTAGCAACGTACATTTGAGCATGAAATTCTGCTACTAAATGATTCAGTCACTGAAATGTGTAGGAATGTCAAAGCTCCTTTGTTTTTACGTCCGTCACATGTATCATTTATAACTTAAGAGTGCTTTCACTACGGTATCATTTTCTAATTGTTTGATACAGTATCTTGTAAAAATCATAATGCGTCTGGTTTTGTACGAACCTATGAAAGCATGTACATAGGATTCGCGTCACTGAATTTCAAATATTATTTATTCCTGGGTCAAAGCAACTCATTGATTGGGTCTCGTAGTATCTACCCACGTGGAATGGGCAACCTTCGCACATACATATACATTGTTTACATGTGTTGGTTTAGATTATACCCTTAGTTCATTTTCTACTCCTTCTAACCATTGTTATATCTGCTGTTCTAAGCTTTATTAAGGAGATACATGCAGATAAGAAATATGTAATCATCACAAAAGTAGGTCACTGTGGATGATTTATTATAATTTCTTAAATTCTTCTCATGCTTTATTCGCAAAGTCTGATCATCGCAGTCATCTCTGGTAAAATTAAACACTTATAGAAAAGGAAGGTTAATGTAGCATGTATTTAATGTTTTACTGGCTTAGGTTAAGTGTTTCCACTTGGATCATTATCAGATGGGTTTCTCTTTTCTTCGTGAATGTTGTTGATGGCCTGTGTATCGTCGAGTAATACATCCTAATACATATGTAGGTCACCGGGATCCATATATCATGGTTCTTTGACTTTAATTAAATTCATTGTTTTATTGCAAAATCCAGAATGATAAATCTAGATGACTATATACGTCCTTAACCTGACCAATGCAGTTGAAACAAGGAATAAATATGTTTATTCAATGGTAAATTATATGAATCAATGACTGTCATTGTACATTGTATATTTTCCTAGGCTACTCACAACGGATTAATAGCTGTGCTTGAAAGAGTATAGGAATAAGACGAGTGGGTTGCTTGAATTGTATACGAGGCTTCAGCAATAGTGGTCATTCAAGATAGTTACCGCGGCATGAACTATACTTCCAGAAGTAGTTCTCATGGTTGTCGGTCCAAGGTTTTGTCAAAGCTCTTGAATCCCACCCAGTAAAATTTGGTTTCTAGGGGTTGAACATTTTTCCTTCATTATTTTATGTTCTTAACAGAGGATAACGTTTCGTTGTAACGTTAGTTTGATTTTGTTCTGAATGATATATTGCTATTAATAATGGATGCATCAACACTTTGTAGATTCGTGTTCAATAATAATTTATGACACTGTACTTTAACATGCTGATTATGGTAAGATACCTATGTATTTTTGCATATGTCAAGAAAGTACAAGTACTCAAAATACCACTTGATGGTTGTTATGATGGTTACGTTAGGCAAACGATGATACGTGTAACTATTTACCCAATAGAAAGGAATATGATAGCAAACATACAACTCCTTCATACTAAAGAGGGAGTTGAATGTAAACTTGACTTCGCATCTCATTGCTTGCAGTGTCCATGTTGCGGTGTATATGTATTTGTTTCCTACGTCATACAAATGACATTTTATTCTGGTTTTATCATGTTGGTAGATACAATACAAAATTGTTGTGTTAACTATGTTCTAATTGCAGCTGCGTTTATGTTGACTTTTTTACAGTGAACAGAAACTCATTCAGTGACTTGCGCACAAAAGGACAGTTTACTTGAATTCTTTCGTATATTAAAATTTAGCCCTGAAAAGTGAATATAACAATAAGCAATCAAATGCAGGGATTTATTATCGCATCTTGCTAATTTGTTAATTTTATATATATAACATATATTTATGTAAATTGATAAGCGTGCATAGAAATATATTTCCATAAACAAACTACATACATCCCTAATGATGTTGAATTTATGTTCTATACTTGAATAAACTTTTACGCTATATGACACTTACGTACGCGGAGTTCACTACACCCGGATGTGCGACAGTATTTGTGAAAATTGAACTCTTTTTCACACGGAAGATGAGATCTGCTTCACAACTGCCTTTTAATTCATAATGTATTTCCTTTTAACATATTTCACCTCTATATCTTTCTTGCCTTGAAGAGACATACAAGTACTGACATAATATCTCGCTTATGGATCTTTTTGCATACCTGTGACAACATGCAGTATGGGCATTTTTTTACATGTATCAATACAGAGTTTACTTGTACACTTCTGGAATATATGCAGGACAGGGACTATACACGATTATAATACTATTCCTTTATGCCATATGCCTTACATACACTAGTCTGATGTCATCCAAGATTGAACACACTTCCAAGTACATAACAGAAAAAGGACTTTATATGTACTTGATAGAATTTAATGCTGTATTCATATAAAAATCTAGGGGCATGTGTCGTTGCTGATATTCAGAATGTGAAAATAAATATAATTTTCCTACCGAATATTTTGAAACAGAGTTGGTTATGACCACCATTACCGGCAAGGGATATTTCTAGAATAACAAGATGACTGCATAAATGTCTCTTGTTTGGATAGGCAGGTTCTCATCCAGTTTGTATAGTGTATCAACAATAAGTATCTCAAGAACTTATATTTAAAGTTACACGTTTTTATTAATTCATCGTTCTGTTTGGAAAGAATAATAATCCTTTTTTATACACTTAACTTGTACGCTTAACTCTGTGTGTAGAAATTGAAAATCCGAAGCTTACAATGGATATATTAATACTTGGCGGAAAATATAAAAGCATATCAGCACTGATGCATAGCATATCTGCACGCTTAAAAGCCTCGAGGGATGAAACGATGGCCTATCAAGAGCATGACGGAAAATGGCGCCAGGGACATCTCTGTATGTAACTTATCTTGTCCTGAAAGATGTGAGGCATCAAACGTCACCCGTTTGGCAGTAATTGTGTATAGAGATCATAGGTTTATAAAAGGCTGTTGAGGTGGTCTCTCTACCCATATGCAGCTACTTTACCCGGATTACATAGACACGTTCGCTAGTCTTCTATCTTTGGTAAGTCAAGAATTAACAAATTCAAAACAATATTTTTTACTTCTACATATTAACTATGAATCACAGTCAACTTCCGTAACAGAACTGAAATATTCATTTTATTCATACCTTACCTGCATAAAAGTTATACTGTAGGTTTAACGTTGGTTTAGTTTTAGTGTCCTTGAAGCTGTGTCGTATCTGAGGCGCATGCATTTTATCTATTTTATTTTCAGCTCTTCTTGTTGTAATGACAGTATGTACAGATACATGTAATACTCTTCTCTGTTTAAATAATTTTCCATGTATATATGTAAAACGTCTTAAAATGACAGGACTATGACATTTTAAATACAGACCAATATCTTATTGTTCTGAAGTAAAGTGACTTTCTTGTGATGCACACTCATCATTTATAAATTAAACTATTGTTAAAGGTACAGGCCATTAATCTGGCTTGATTCTTCTTATAAATCGTGAGAAAAATACTACATTGAAGTTTTTTTAAAATTCTTCAAGCAATTCTTGGTGTCAGACGTTATATTCGCATAATAATGGTCTGATTGTAATCTTTGAGAAAATATTTGCGTAATAATCAAAACATTTAGAGTGAGATTGTTTGACTTAATTCATTTTTGTTCATTTATTCACAGATATTGAAAAGAAAACTCAGTATTATAAATCCAATGAGCCTAAACCCAGTCTGGTGTCACTAGCATGAGGAGAAATTTGCGAGTTTTTCTGTACTTTTCAACATGGATGTTTCTCGCTTTAATTTGCATCGTCTTAAACATCATGAACGTTGATTGGTCGAAAACCAGCATCGTAAATGGAATATTGTACGTATTGGTTATAAGCGCTTTACAAAGCTCCGTTTTAGAATTTCCTGTCCAAACCATCGCAACACTCCTTATGGGGGGTGAGCGAAGAGAAAGCAAAAAGGCTCCAGCAGATGGATTGACGATATTGATGAACTACAACCTTCTAGCAACCAGTGAAGATGACATCGACGAATGTTTTGAGAAGATGTATGAAGCGTACACCGGCAATCTTGGACCAAACGTTTCTGCTGTCTTAGTGAGCGTAACAAGCGACGAAGAACTTAAAAATTACGAGTTAAAAACACGAGACACTTACAGATCAGTAATTTACAATCAATTGTTCCGTGAAGGAATAATGTTTTCCAAAGGGGATCACGAACGCATCGACTCAGGTCGATTGAAAAATGTTTGGCAGGTATATAAAACTCTAGATCCGAATGTCTTTGTTCGTGAATACTTAGACGATATATGCAACAAATATGCACAAGAGTTCATGGTCGTCCATCGTGTGAGTCGTGTTCTTCGAAAGTGTGGTCAATATCAGGACCTGATGTTGTTATCAGAAGGAGTTTTTGAAGCATACAGCTACTGTAATCCGGAATATTACGGAAAAAGTGCTCGTCCGTACGGGCAGCCTCTTTTTCATGCTTCTGCTGACGTCGGTAATATTTTTCAACGTAAATTTGATTACACACTCGTCCTTGATGCTGACAATGGGGTGCCAGCTGGAATAGTGCCCGAACTACTTCAGATAGCGGCAGCACATCCGGAAAGGGGCATAATTCAGCCTGCAATAAAGATTCATTGCAAACCAGACGACACAATTTTCATGCATTTGGAACATCTGAAACAAGGTATATACGAACCGATGACAAACGCTATCACTGCCCTCTTGGGTCAATCGGGATTCTATGGGAAGGCACTGATACAAAATCGTTTGTACATTGAAAATGTAATTGGCACCAAAGACAACTTGATTGAACGCGTTCCGGTTGATATTCTCAGTCATGACACATTTGAGGCAGCCCTATTGCAACCTCTTTTTGTTGGATCTATTTATCTGTTAGAAGCGCCATGCTCTAACTACATCTCCTGGAATATTCGCGAAAGACGATGGAATAGAGGTGAAATTCTTCTGGCTATATATTTTTGGCCAAGCACGTTTGGCAAGGCAATGAGATTCTTACAAAAACTCTTTCATGGTAAGGACTTCAACGAAACTAAATTGAGAACACCCAGTAAACTCGATTTTGTGAGTTCTTACATAGCTCATTCGGCCTTACGGCAAATGATTATGAAGCCTCTTCTTCTCTTGTACATCATTCTTCAAATGAACACTCATCTTTTTTATACCTACCCCTCCATAATTATCGTCATGACCATGCTGCTCGTCATGCCAAAGATTGCAACATGTACCAGGAAAAACTACAAGGTCGTGCTTTTTGAGACAATAGCCTCAGTACTCCAGTTCACTCCAGAGGCCATGATCGGTACAGTTCGTATTTTCAGGGCCTGGATTGCCAATATTTCACCTAGTGTTAAATGGATTCCACAAAGGGCTGTGGAAGAGGATTTCAAAAACTCTAATCCTTTTGTTTCCAGTCTGAAACATCTATGGGGATATTCACTGTTTGCTCTGATAGCAGGCATTCTCGTAGGTGTATTCTTTGAAGCGGCACTTCTAGTTGTATTCATGCTTGGAACTTTATTCATTCTTCCGCTTTACACCGGATTCACCTCTCTTACCCCAAGCATGGTTAAATGCAACTGTCGACGCCAGCGACAGCAAATATACCGAAAAAGTATTCTGGATAGTCTTTCAAGCATGACAACAGTAGAACTCACCAAAGCTTGTGAACTCTGATTAATTGGTCGTTTAGGTATGATCAATTTATTCCCGAAGACTCAAAGTCAAAGGGTCATATTGAGAACGATTTCAAAAGAAGAAAGAAACAACATATGTTTCGATTGTTAAGATTTAAGTTATAAATTTGAAAACCGTTGTTGAAAGATTCCAAGTCACAGATTTCAGCATATGTTTGATCGTAAAGAAAACTTCCCGGTTATAACAAGCTTCAGAATCTCTAAGGATTTACATAGGATGCACTTAACTCACACATCTCTTTGGGAAAATTAAATAATAAACAACTAGGCAACAAACAGAGTCGAAATGACAAAAGCAGAAATTAAACAATTGCTTAATTACCTCTTATTTTGTCAAGTCAACATACTGTGTTTCTGAATGACAATCTTATATAATTATTTCTTTTTCGGATTTCCATTTCTAATGATTATTCTACATGTGTAAAAGTTAAAACTATGACACTGTAACAAGTGTCCAAAAAGCAATTTTGTATAGCAAAGCTAAATGTCACACTGGTTAACAAAGCACTTAAATAAAACGTGGCTAAGAAAAGAACAAACATTAAACGTGTATCTAAAATTCGTTCAGTGACTAATTGAGGCATATGATATAAAACCATTAATTACAAACTTCCGGGCCATGCTAACTCAATTATATTGAATTACAGAAGACCTAAGTAAGCCAAACAACATTATTAATTTTGAAATACCAGCACAAACGCAAATTGTGAGTTAATCGGGCAGAACCAGGAAACCCAATAGTTTCATACCTTAGTTCCCAGGTGACAAACTGATACACATAATAACGTAACTGGGCATGTCAGCATCCTTTTGGTGTTAAAGATGACCTGTCCGTCTAGGCTCCACGGTTATGACAGTCATATATAGATTCTGAAACAGACTCGTCCTGCCACCCAAACACGTTTACTATGTTACTCTTTCTTGAGACTTACATAGGTAGACAAACTCCAGAATGACACCAAAGGAAGAATGAACAACGAGCAGACCCGTTTGTTTCCCCCACAGCACACCTTTCTTCCTAATGCACGCTAGGTATATGCAGGCACGAGCAGGTAGAGTTTCAAAATTCACAGTCGTTAGCATCTGATCATTTAACTCTCTGGATGTTGCTAGTGGGCCTAGGATTTTCTTTCGATCTGGATATTTTGAGACAACATATGTGATGTAGTTCATCGTCGTCGACAACCAGCAAATAATTCCATTACTTTTGGAATTACATTCATTGAAACGTTCGCAAGACTTATACCTATATATTGTGTTCATTTTGTTATAATAGAAATATTGAAACAAAGGACATTGCAGAAATTGGATACAGATGACAGCGTTTACTAAAAAATGGTCCTGGAACAGCATAAAGGACAGTGAGCAGTCTGGTTGTTTACATCGACATGGATATAAATATGTTTTTAAATATTTTTGTGTTACTATCCACAAGATTATGAACTCGAGGATATTACTATACTGTCCAACAATACGTAGGAAGAGCTCAGGGAACACTGTACTGTTCAACGGTACGTATCAAGGTCGGTATGTACCAATGATAAATGAAATACAATGCAGATTATTCGATAGTTTGTCAGCCATAGCATAATTGTCTTTATTCATCGTCTGGGTCATTTTAAACATTCTCGTCTGTGTTATTATCCACAAGCTTTCGAAGAGCTTGAGGATATTGCTATACTGTCCAACAGTAAGTAGGAAGAGCGCAGGGAACACTATACTGTCCAACAGTAAGTAGGAAGGGTTGCGTGTAGGTACGTACGTGTGTAATGTCCTTGAGCAACTCCCTAACTGCAAAGCGAGAAACTCGAACCACGATACAATGACTGTAGTAGGTACTCAAAAGTCTTGTTTTACCAAACAAAGAGGGTATCACTAAAACACGAAATTGAAAAATTTAACGCAATGGAGATGAACAAATTGTCTATTAACACTGCTTCACTATTTGAACTTAAGATGATTTTCTGGTGATAAATTAAAAGATAAAAATGAATATTTATTTTAATTAATTTCTGGTGAGAAATAGACATTAAAACATAAAAATGAATACTTATTTTAATTAATTGTGCGAATTGACTCAAATAAATTTTCACTTAAATGTGACCTATCCGCTGCTCAGAGAAAATCATTGTACGCGATTTCGATTTCAGAAGTCAGTGAATTAAATTTAGTAGTCTTCATCTAATTAACTTGGCAAATGTTTAATTGGTTAGTTTCATATTATTAATTTCATTCAGAAATGGTGTTTCATATGACAGTGGAGGACCAGATGTGCAGTGGAAATCGACAAATGCAATGGTACTATTATCTTGTGATCCCTCTCTGAAGGACATTACGAAATACGTTATTAAGTTCAGATAGATAGTTTGAATAATATGTTTATGTTGCGGTTTCGTGTGGAGAAAATTCAGCAAATGGAAATGATTATTCATGAAATAATGTTTGTAACCTTTTTTTTTCATAGTATAAAGTTTTAGAGTAATGGAATCAGAGAGCGCAATGGAAATGATTTATTTTGTATGAACATTCATTCATGATTATGCTCTACATTATGCAAAACGCTTAGAATACACATCCGATGTTGAAATGCTTCTGTTAACCTTTTGCAATTAAAAAATACCCCAAATTTAAAATCAAAATAAATCATTTTCATTGCACACTTTGTTCCACTGCTCTAAAGCTTTATATAATGGAAAATTCGGTAATGATCATTATTTTACCACTCATCTTTTCCATTTGCAGAATTTTCTCCACAAGAAACCGTAACGCGAATATATTCAAACTATACTACATAACGTAGACATGTATTTTCTTAACATACTTAAGGGATTATAACACAAGACGGTTTCATTGTATTTGCCGATTTATACTGCCCATCGGGCCGCCATTGAAGAAAAAAAATTCCAATTAAGTAATTACTATTAAAATATATTAAAATAATGATCTATATTTCGAGATAAAGACTACAAAATAAAACTTACTTCTGAAATTTCCATTACATATAATGATTTTCATTGTGCAATTGTTCGGTCACATTAAAGTGAAATATTGTTTAAGTAAATTTGCACTCTAATTTAAAATATGTATTAGTTTTTAAGTTTTGATGTAACTTTATCATACGAAAAACTATTTAGTTCAAATAGTGAGGAAATGGTGTTAATATACAATTTATTGATTTCCATTGCGTATTTTGCTTCTAATGTGTTCCATTGTTACATTGTGCATTTAAATCATACTGTAAAAAGAGCGTGTTGTACGTTAAACCCGTATAGAACTTACATAAATAACAAAAGTATTAATAACCACTTCCATCAGTGGATTTAGAGTAATGTATGGTCAAAATCGTGATTGAACGAAATCCCAGCTTTGGAGGGCCATATGTGTAAGAAATACTTTATGCCAGGACGTTCCAACTGATTTATTTTTCTTTCCTGTATACGCAGATTACATTCATTGTAGATGTCTGCATTCTCAAATAACCGAATAATATGACTTTGAAAATGACGATTTCATCCATTTGTTAAAAGACACACCCCAAAAAGATACATACTTATCCTTATTCAAACACCTAAATGTATTAAAAAATCTTTACAACATTCAGAATTATATTAAATTGTATTGTACAGCAATATAAAACGCAAATACGTTTAAAATTCAGATATCGCCCAAGAGGACATAGCTGCCAAATAAAGAATCCGATGCGTTAGATTTTGTAAACTATAAAAGTTCCCATCCTAGAACCATATGTTTCCTTTAAGTCAATGAACAGATGAACCCATGTGCGTGAACAATATTTTATTTAGGACATAACTTCTGTAGCCATCAAAGAATCATTACGTCATCATATGATTTTAGCGGAGGGAATGTCCTAGTAATCCGAATATATTTATAATTATTTGTCTGCTTGTTTGTTTGATGTTTTTGAATAAAGTATTTTTGATTATGTGACAGAATCGTACATTGTGATGAATCTATGACATTATTATATTTATTTCGATCTTTTTCTATACAAGATTCGCAAAAGAAAGAAATTATTGAACTCATTCGATAAACTTCTTGAAAAGGTGAATCACATCACGAGACAAAAAGACATCTGTACACCAAGTTACACTTTACACTCTTGAATCCAATGAATTTGTCATTTAAGCTTCTGGTGCGCATGATCTAAAAAAAACAAGCAAAAGCACCCAATCATTATCAGTCCATTAAAAAAATCGTGAGTGCAAGAGCAGATGCAAAAGAAATCTTCCGTGTTTAGTAGCAACATTATTTTGACAAAATAAAGGTCATAACTCAAGCGCAGGTATAATTTCAACGTAATCGAGGTCTATTTGGCATACAAGGCGATTAGGGAATTTTCTGTTTAAACCTATTTGAATCTTCCATATCTAAAGTATACGGTTGTTTTTTTTTTATAAATTTCTACTGCATAATGTACGTGTACTTAAGCGACATTAGATTGAAAAAAGAAGTCGCCAATGGTGAAGCTTAAATAATAATAATAATAATAATATCAGTAATAATAATAATAATAATAATAATAATAATAATAATAATAATTATTATTATTATTATTATTATTATTATTATTATTATTTAACGAGAATAATTGATTATTGTCAGGAAAGATCCAAATCTGCTACGTGATCAGCATCGTAAAAATAGGTTATGTTGTCATTAAAGGTCGCCACATCCAAGTTGGTGTTATGAACTCTACTTTAAATGCCGAGTTTTCTGCAATATTGCAAATGTGGACATGAGAGAGAGAGAGAGAGAGAGAGAGAGAGAGAGAGAGAGACTAGATCACGGTTATTCAGGGTACAATGTAAAATGTGTGAATGCAAATTCGCGTACGCACTGCATGGGGAAAGAAAGAAATGAATATCTGAGTTATAAATTATGGCCCCGATAACTCAACAAAAAAAAAAAACTTTATCAAATAGTTAAATTAAGTTAATGAGTAATTAATTAGAGTAAAACTATCACATTACATGAAATAAATAGGTAGTTTCTGTGGCAGACCGACAGTCAGATAGACAGATAATAGAAAAGTATCATAAACACTACACCATTATATCTTAAACCTTTCAACAAGGGGAATAATGTGGTTACTCATTCAAATAGTTTGGTAAATTTAGATATTTATTTCTAGTCCGGAAAGGAAAAAAAAAAAAACAAACAACTGCAACCTCGGTGTAATTTTACGATTTTATTCCGGTTTACTTCCCTTGGCAAGCAGACGATCTTTAACTCAAAATGGTAATCGATGGTAATCACCTTTAAAAGTGACAAAACTGGGACTATTTTTTAACAAATGGTGGAGACTTAAGCTTTTAGGTGTTTACTGATGGACGGCCAAGGAATCAACTGCCGGAACGTTCAAAACGTGTCCTTTTGTATCCATAGCAGCCAAACGACCGGAAACCAAAGAGATATATCCATCTGAACTGTCAGACTGTTCCTGAAGAAGCATGAGACTCAACAGTGCTTAGAAGAGATCTATTTATCCTTAACTGTTAAACTTGGATCTCGCGCTTGGTAACATCGTGTATACGGAAAGATCAGAACATACCCGAATGATAACCTAATTCGCTACGAACAAAAATGGTGGCAAATGGTATCAGGTCACATTTAATTTTATTATTTATTCTTTACATTTGACAGCCATGCATAAAAATTACACATAATACTGACAGTTATGTACCATTAATTACCAAAATATAGAATTATTATATCCTCATTTTTGTTCACCCTTAACTTTACATTGTTCTAATCGTGCAGTATTTTTCAGTATTTGTTTATATTCCACGACATGTGTGTCTAAAACTAGTATAAAATAAGATAATAATTCTTTATTTCAGACTACATAGTCCATAAGTATAAATTAAAATATAGGTATAAATTAAAAACATTGTAAACAAAAAAGATCATATATATATCTTATGTGCAAGTATGAAGACATATCTACAACAATAGACTGCTTTGCATTGTCAAGAATGAAATTAAGTAGCGCATTTAAAGAGTAATTTGTTCTATCTACTAATAGTGCGAAAATTAAATGAATGTCATAGTACCAAAGAGATTTCAAAGTTTACGTCTTACTATTAAATATTCTTGACATCATTGAGAATACATATTCTCTCATCACTTCATCAAAACTGAATAAATTCTACTCTACAAACATGTTGGAACGTATGTCCCATCTTGAAAGGCTTAAAAGAAAGCGAAAACTATTATTATAACAAATAATTAGTTTTCGTTTGATATATCCACTAATATTTGTCCACAGACGAGCTCATTACATTGTTCAGCCAAAAGATTTCAATAATCTAATCTTGATATTCAATGAACAATTCTTAAATTTGCGCAGAAGTATGTTTGTTCGAATACATAAAAGTCTGTAATTTCTCATCATGAATTCATTAGCTGACCCATTGTATTTTAAAATATGACCTAAATGCGCATAAATGTTGATATACGCAAGAACCTTGCCATTAAGATGTACAGGAGGATGAGATGGTAATTTGAAAGAAGTTGACTGAAATACCATGCATTCAGATTTTGTTAATGTATTATATATGATATCATTCCCTAATGCGTATTGTTCACATATCTTTAATAATTTCCTTAAACCTGCGATAGACGGACTTATCAATGACATATCATCAGCAAAACTAAAACTGTTAAGAAACAACACATTTGGTGGCAGACGTAACCACACGAGACATTTGCCTAGTTTACGATATAACCCATCTATGTATATATTAAATAACAATGGGGAAATAACACATCCCTCCCTCACCGCGTTGGTTACATTGAAAGCGCTGGATATTACACTTCCCCAACGCACATAGTATAACTGTTTGCTATACCAGTTAGCTAAAGTAAGAACTGTGTAGACATGTATTTAAATATCTAACAACTTTTTAAAGAGTGACCAATGACTGACCTTATTAAATTTCTTACTATCGTCTAAAACGCATGGAAACATTATGCTGCCATGTTCTACATAATAGCTGACAGTTTCCTTAAATGCATTTAGGCATAAATATGTTGACTGTTGCTTTTTGAAACCAAACTGATTATCGGAGATTTTGATTTCACATTTTTGTTGCATTCAAATAATTTTGACATAATAGTCATGCTAGCTATAGGTCTATAGTTATTTTTGTCCGCCAGGTTACCAGTTTTGCTTTTCAGTAGCGATATAATTGTAACATTTGTGAAATCATCTGAACAAACTTATGTACAAATATTCAATTAAAAAAAAAAATCAAATGCACAAGAAGTCTAGTATCTCAAAATTTAAATGTTCCACATATAAAAAAATCTGATCTTGGACATTTCATTCCTTTTTTATTGTTATTGCACATTGGTTTACAGACAGTAATTATATTATATATTACCTTGATGCGAGGAGAAGGAATATTCAATGCTGAAAGAACACGCTTTTTATTTTATTCGTTTTTAACGCTATAAAGTAAGTCTTTAAAATGATTTTTTCACATGGTACATATATTATTTTGGCCATGGCACCCCTCAAAACAAACTGGTAGTCTATTGGGAGTTGTCATATTATTTTGTTTAACTTGCTTACAGAATTCGCGTTGTTCGAAATTTTCAATGTTTTGGGCCAGTGACTCTGTTCTATGTTTTACTTCTTCCTTCTTACATAATCTATGAACATACTTAATTTGTACTATTGTTTGGCGCATTTCGTTACTGGGATGACCATGATTAGGTTTACTGTTATCGCACCACATAAGGTAATCATTTCGTGCAAAGTCGTGTAGTTCTTTGACACAGTCATTCCACCTAGGTATAACCCGGTGTCCAAGTTTGGATTTATTAGTCCAGCTATTATCGGAGTTCAACAAAACTTTTACTATATCTGTGCATAATCTATTAATTTGTTTTATTTGCACCAGATTAGTACAACCATGGTCATTACAGACAGCAACACAATGTAGGATCTCAATCTGGATTAATAGGAATGCAGATGTCTGAGTATAATTCAAGTTATCGTCAGCTCTTAGGTCTGACCAATTGATTTTGAGTTTCAAGTTTAAGAATTCACTGGGGCAAAACTCAGATCTAGGAAGTAGATCAGTATTGACAGTCATTACTGTAGGACGATGGTCGGATCCTCCAAAGGTCTGCATTATTCTCATATCACTTATAGCAGAATGAGCAGATTGTGTAGAGACTGTATTGTGTAAGTCACTGATATAAGTAAAATTTGTTGTATGGTCTACTACTAGTTTTAGGTGCGATGTGATATAACCATATTCTTCACAAATAGGCGAAGTTCATCTCCAATGGGAGTGGATTTGAGCGTATTAGCATTCCAATTCCTATTACATAAATATTTAGAGTATTAGCATTTTCTACAATAATATTAATTTTGCCCAAATAATCTTCAAATTTCCCAAAAGTTTCCACAAGATCACAAGGTAAATAGATATTGACAGAAAGCAAGAAGGAATCCCCTTTCTTGATAGTAATACATGTTAATCTCGGACAATCGAGGTGTTGTAGCTCTATAATACTTTCAAGAGATTTACGGTATAATACCCTCATACCTCTGTAAGATCTATCTGTATGAATACCATTAGAAGATTCAATCGGCGATTCCTCTGATCCATAAAACTCGTCTTGCATAGATGAGAGACAGTCTAACTCTCTGTCAAGTAACCACAATTCTTGTAAGAAACAAATATCGGAAATATCACATAAAGTCCTTACATTTGTCAATAAACGACAGTTATAAAAAGAAATGCGTAAAGTATCCATAATGTATATTTGCGTACAATATAGTCCAATTTGTGAATATTATAGTTTACTTCCGACTTGGATGGTATATTCTAGCTAAATCATTTCTCGGCCAACGCATCCACGATCAGCATCGGATTGTATGCAAGGTTATCACATGCGATTTTGAAGCTGGCATAGGTTTTATATTTCGTATGTAGTTTTTCCACCTTGGTTAGATTAACTCCAGAGTAATGTTCAATATGCGAGGATATGCCAGATTCCTGCGTTTTGGGGGCAAGTCTTGTCACGAATATGCATCGCTGTCGCATTGGACGCACTGTACGCAAATTTGAGGACGCTGCCTTTCCTATGAAAACACTTCCACGCCTTTTTGGAAACTGGTGTGTGAACTGGACATTTGTTAACTTATTAGGCCGTCGTTAATGCAGATTTGTGTGAGATGTTTAATGTACAAATGCAAACCAACAGAGATCGTTGTTTAGTAGTCTATTAGGAACTACTTTGTAAACATGCCATGTATGCTCATTTAGAACACGCTTTAAGTTTTGGTTTATTAAATTTGTTTGTGGATGAACTAAACAAGATGTTTCCTAAAACTGAAAGTAGAGGCGATAAAGTTAACAATATGGACGAATTCTCTGAGTCACAAATGAAACCTTTAAACAAGCGAATGAATGAATGTGATATTCGCAAAGTCAACAAAAGACGTGTTAAACGCAGTAATTGAAAATATAAATTCTGATTATTTAAACAGTTATTTAGGAGAAATATTTCGCAAATACAATGGTTCAGATTATGATCAGTGCTCTAAAAATAGCAAAGAAAAGCATACCGACGCCAAGGGCTACCGGATATCGATCAGAGACGTACCATTTTACTAGCCAGTCAAAACGCTAATTTGAGCAAAAATGCAATTTAAGGTTTTGGTAGGAAACTAAGAGCATCCGAGCTAATAAGCCAAGACGACGAAAATGGACTGTCATACAAAAGCTGCTGTGCAATTTTTCCCGTTTAACTATTTTGATATAATGGTAAGCTAGCGATAGAAGACACACACTGAATGATACATGTCATAGCTGGGGTCCCTCCAGCAACGAGCATACAAGTGACAGGGCAAAAGCATGTCTCCTTTAACTGTTAATAAGAAGGGTAACAAATATACTTACATTTATGGATCTTGAATTTCCTCAAATTGTGCTTTTTTAGTTGTGCAAATCCGAATGGTATGATCCATGAGTAGTGAATGGCGCCACTTTAGCCTCAATGGGACTTAGCATTAAAAACACCCCCTGGGCCACTATAGCCTCAATGGAAATTTAACATGGAGAAAAACCCTGGGCCACTATAGCCTCAAGGGAATTTAACATGGGAAAAAGTCTTGGGCTACTCTAGCCTCAAGGGGAATTGAACATGGGAAAAAGTCTTGGGCCACTATAGCCTCAAGGGGAATTGAACGTGGGGGAATAAAGTGTGGGTCTATTTAGGGACAAGGGGAATTGAACATGGGATTCTTTTTTTTTTAAGTTTAAAATTTTTTTTTTAAAATTTAAATTTAAATTTAAAAAAAGGGGTAGGCAATTGAAAGTCATTCTCTTTTCGAGAAATATGGGTGGCCCTGAAAAGGGCCTTTGGGTTTATGTTAATGTATCCATTAACATAAAAGGCATCTGCGGCATCTTCTTGTCCTCAAGCTGCGTCTTACTCGAGGGCCATAAATCAGTGTCCTCTTGAGGCAACCTTGTCTTTCTACGTACGATCTTCGTATCCACAGACTGGTGTCTGACTTGTCGACAACGGTCCACTTGGACCGGACATAGATGAGCATGTCCGTCCTAAACATCATGGAAGACACAAGGGTGGATGATTCGTCTGTGGTCCACATCTTGAAACGACGAGAACAGGTGAATCAATGCAGTGAACTGCGCTTATTTATAGGTAGAGGAAGGATTGAAACGGATTGAGTTCATTCACCAATCCAAACACGCGTTACAAAATTCAGTCAGCCCGCATCCAATCCGAAGAGAGCAGTCTGTGACGTCACGTCGTCTATATAGATTCGCTAGCGCTTGTGTGCAGTCAATCTATGCGACAGTGATTCAACATGACGGAAACTTAGAAAACGATCCATTGGGGTGCACCAGCAGGGGAGACTGCCCAAGGGAACCCGGACTTACTTTCAGAAGAGGTAAATTGGGATTTTGTGGATTTTCTTACCTCGCAAGAATTTGTTCTGGAACCTTCGTTACCTTCTTCATTACCGCAAGTGGAGAATTTTAGACAGAGACAGAAAGAAGAATTGGAGAAATTTATACAACGACAAAAGGAAGAGGAACAAGCTTTTCTCCTACAGCAACAGCAGCAAGAAGAAGAGGTAAGAAAAAAACAACAGCAACAACAGCAAGAAGAAGTAGCAGCAAAGAAACAAGAGGGTGAAAATCAAACGGTTACGGTGCTGTTGGACATTTTAGCGGAGTTAAGAAGTCTGAAACAAATGTATCAGACTTCTTTATTACGACCGAAGAGAATACGACCTTCCCGAGCTAAACACGTTAACCCTGTGACTAAGCCTACCGTACCACCCTTAGTGATTTCAACCCAATCATCATCATCAACATTACGCAGTCCAGAAGTAGGCCGTGGCCGTGGCAAAGGCTTAAGGCAGTTAAAGTTGATTGCTTAAACTCACCCCTACACCTAAATAAAAAGGCCCTTTTCAGGGCCACCCACATTTCTCGAAAAGAAATACAATTTCAATTTGCCAATAACTCAAAAAAAAAAAACAGCCCATTTTACTCTATAGTACGTGTCTTTGTATGAGTGCGTGAGTGTAGCTTCTTATTTTAAAATCAAAACTCAAAGACACTTACCTTATATCATTAATTTATTCTTTTATGCATTGTTAGAATCCAATTCACAATTCACAACACAACACTTTAATAAAAAGTTCATAGACTTCTTCTGTCTCCTTGTTTAGTCTCTCTGTTTTTTAAATTTCTTCACCGTCACACTCTTTTCCTCTTCTTCCTCCTCACTTTCTTCCCTTCTTCTTTTCTTCTCCTGTTTCTTTTTCTTCACCTGTCTGCTTTCTTCCTCTGAAAAATCCCTCTCTTCTTCCGAAGAATCCCTCTCTTCTTCTGAAGAATCCCTTTTTTCTTCTGACTCTTTTTGTTTCAGTTTTGGGCAATCTGGAGACCAATGTCCTTTTTCTTTACAATAATAACAGGTATCTTGACTTTTGTCTTTTTTAGCCCCTGTTTTTGTTCTTTTTTGACGGTCTGGACACTCTGAAGACCAATGCCCTTTCTTCTGATAGATATAGCAAGTATCTTCACTTTTATCTCGAAAGGAAGGAGAGTAGTCCGTGGGCTGGTCTGAAGAGAATTTTCTAATGACCCCTCGCAAAGCTCTGACGAAACGTTCGATTTGGCTAGTCTCTTCCATCGTTGTGCTCGGCTTGAGAGTGAAATGAATAGTGAAAGGACAAGACACACACCCTTTTACATACGCTGGTCTGCCATGACTATAAATTAGTCCATGGTGTTTAAACTTGAGTCATGTGACGTTTTGCACTCAAGATGAAACGATCCTATTCATTCGAGAAGAAAGATGAAGAAGAAAGTAAGAGGCAGAAACGTGATCTATCGCCTCGTACTAGAGCTGAAATCTTGGCACAAATTCATGCCAGTGATTTTGAAGAGGACATGAGTGAACCAGAATCCGAACCCTCTAAACCAAGTTCACCACCCTTAGTCAACCCTGAAAAGTACTATTCCATTCGAGAGACGGAAAAGCGCTCCTCTAGAAAATTTAGAACCACGGCTTACAAATACACGGTGAAGTTTAAAGATTTCAAGGCTGAAGTACCGTTAGAGAAAGCAGAAGTGTTCATCACTGGGGTGTGGGATTCTTTGCTCACCGCACTCAAGCGACAATGTCAACCCAAAGAAGACGATCGCTTGAGACTTTCCATACAACACGACGGTTTGAAATCCCCTGTTTGGATCGAGGTTAGCACTCCTGCAGAACTGACCGCTTCCAAAATCATGGACAAGATTCAACACGTACAACAATCTAATGACCAGTTTGACATCACCGATGGAAAAGCCACACTGGACATGACCCACGTCTCTCCTCCTCAAGGGACCGGACGCAAAAAGATGTTATTGGTGGACGACCTTCACAGCACCAAAAAGAGTCTCGTCCAAATTAACAACCCTCAAGACCAGATGTGTTTAGCCCGTGCCATCGTGGTGGGGCGAACCTATGCCAACAAGAACGACACGGCAGAATGGAAAAGAGTCTGGAAAACTATTCGACAATCGGACCGAGCCAAACAACGAAACGAAGCAGAACTCCTGTTGCAACAAGCTGGCCTGTCCAAAGACACACCCTGTGGCATTCCTGAAATGCAAAAATTGCAAGATGTCCTAGCTCCACGATACACCTTCAAAGTGCACCTTCAAGAAATGCGCGGGCCTCTGTTGTTTCGAGGCCAAGATTTTAAGGACGGAAAATACATTCATGTTTATTATCACGATGACCATTTCGATACCATTACCACTATCACCGGATTCCTGGGATACAGATATTACTGTGAGAAATGTGACCGTGGTTATAATAATCGAGAGCAACACAAACATTGTGGATCGAAATGCCCAGGATGTTTGGCCTCTCCACCCTGTTTGAGCGAAGGACCAGTGCCTTGTTCAACTTGTCTGCGCACGTTTGTCAGCCCTGCCTGTTACCAACAACATCTGAAGACGCAAGGTTCACAGCAGAAATGTGCTTGTCAACTCCTGAGATTGTGCCCTACGTGTAGACAAGGCATACGTACCAATAGTACCAAGGCACACGTATGTCGAGGAAAGAAAAAATGTCACATTTGTCACCACATCGTGGACTTGGAACACCAATGCTACGTGCAAAAATACCAACCCCCACCAGAGAAAGAGGACGGTCACAAGAAGAAAGGCAATTTCATCTTTTTCGATTTCGAATGCATGCAAGAGACTGGTATTCACATTCCTAATTTCTGCGTGGCTCATCGAGCGTGCGACAAGTGCATTCAAGAACCTATCTTCAGTCATTGCCCTCACTGCAGCAAGATTCCCGGAGGGCGTGACAAAATCTTTCGGGGACCGAACACGTTATCCGATTTTGCCCAATGGGTCTTAGACCCCATCGACAAGACGTGGAGCCAAGAGGACATCGAACGTTACGGAGATTGTCATCGTCATGCCACGGTGATGGCTCACAATTTTTCCGGATACGATGGACAGTTTCTTTTGAGATACTATACGGAACAAGGCACCGAGCGTCCTAAAGTGACTTTGAACGGAGCCAAAATCATTTTCATGCAAGTGGGACAAGTACAGTTTAAAGATTCGATGAGCTACTTGGCCATGCCTTTGAGCCGAATGCCTAAAACGTTTGGAATGACAGAAATGGCTAAAGGTTATTTTCCACACTTTTTCAATACGGAAGCCAAACAACACGCTGTTCTACGCCATTTACCTGAGGCTCACTATTACGACCTCGACAACATGCGTACCGAACAACGAGAAGCTTTCTACGCTTGGTACCAGGCTCACGCCTCGGACCCTTTCGACTTTCAGGAAGAAATGCTAAAGTATTGTCGTTCCGACGTGGACATTTTACGGCGTTGCTGTGGAAAATTTCGAGAACTATTCATGGAACACGGAGAGGTCGATCCTTTGAAAGAAGCTTGCACCATTGCTAAAGCGTGTTCCTTAGTGTATCGACAACGATTCATGCCTGAAAACACCGTGGCTGTCATCAGCCCTCAAACGACCCACTATGTCAAACGTCAATACTCGGTCAAAGCCCTACGTTGGTTACATTACTTGTGCGACCAGGAAGACAAATGGATTCAGCATGCCCGCAACGGAGGGGGTGAAAAGGCCATCGGAACGTATTCGGTCGATGGCTGGGACTTAGAAAACCCCAAGATCGTGTACGAGTTTAACGGTTGCTTATTTCACGGATGTCCCGTCTGTTTCCCTGACCGTAGCACTAAAAATCAGTTTTTGCAACGAACCATGGAAGACTTGTACCAGGACACTTGTCAGCGGCGCCTAAAGTTGGAACAGGAAGGATACCAAGTGGTGGAAATGTGGGAACACGAGTACGATCACCGTATGAAAACCGATCCCGAGTTTAAACGCCTCGTTGAAAGTTGCCAGTTCATGGACCCGCTGAACCTGAGGGATAGTTTGTACGGAGGAAGGACCAATGCCACCTGTTTGCTGTACCAAGCCGACGAAGAGAAAGGAGAAGAAATCAAATACTTGGACGTGTGTTCGCTGTATCCCTACGTGTACAAATAATGTCGCTTTCCTGTAGGGCACCCGCAATTGCTGACGGAACACATCGACCCGAAAAACATTCGACAATACGAAGGTTTGATCAAGTGTAAAGTTTTGCCTCCCACGAACCTATACCATCCCGTCTTACCTCACCATTGTCAAGGCAAACTGATGTTTCCCTTGTGCCGTACTTGTGCCGAAACGTGCAACCAAGACCAGCCTTGCCATCACACCCAGGAAGAACGTGCCTTGACGGGAACCTGGGTCAGCGTAGAATTGTTCAAAGCTCTGGACATGGGATACCAACTGTTAGAAGTGTACGAAATTTGCCACTTTCCCAAGACACAACAATACCACAAGGGTGATCCCAGTCAGAAAGGCATTTTCGCCGACTACGTGGATGCCTTTCTGAAACTGAAGCAAGAAGCCAGCGGCTATCCTTCCTGGTGTCACACTCCCGAAGACCAAATACAATTCAAAGAGAAATACTATGAACAAGAAGGTATCTCTTTAGACCACATCGAGAAAAACGAAGGCAGGCGATCGTTTGCCAAAGTGATGTTAAATTGCTTGTGGGGTAAAATGGCACAACGACCGTGTTTACCCAAGACGGAATATTTGACAGAACCTTCCCGCTACTTCCAGATGATTCACGACAAAACCAAATACATGAAACACGTGGACGTCGTTCGAGAGGATTTGATCTTGGTCAATTACGAAGAAGATCTGGACTTCGTACAAGACGACCCTTTTGGAAATGTCATCATTGCGGCTTACGTGACAGCTCATGCTCGCTTAAAATTGTACGAAGCTTTAGAACTGTTAGGGGAACGCGTCCTGTACTTTGACACGGACAGTTGCATTTACATCCATCACCCGAGTCAACAGCACCCTGACATCGAAGGAGACCGTTTAGGAGCCTGGACAGACGAGCATCCCGACGACAAGATTCTAAGTTTCGTCAGTGGCGGTCCCAAAAATTACGGCTACGAATACCGGGACAAACAAGGAGAAGTGCACACGACGTGCAAAGTGAAAGGACTGACTCTGAATTATCGTACCAGTCGTGTGGTCAACTTTGGGGTATTGAAAGAAGCTTTGCAATCGGGAGAGAATGGAAACTTTAAAGTGACCACCTACCAACCCAACAAGATTGTACGTTTACCCACTCACCACATCGTCAGTCGACCCTTGGAAAAAGTCTATCAAATCGTGTACCAGAAGCGAGTGCGACTTCCCAATCATTTCACCTTACCGTATGGACACGTCGGTATTGGTCTCTATATAAAAAGGAACCCTAGGCAAGATCGATAGTTCATTGGGACTACCAAGACCGAGGGAACAAGATGAATACTTTCAGAGAAACACAGAACAAGTTGTTTAGAAAGGCACAATTCAAGTGTGAGGCTTCGGAAGTGGAATGCGATTGTGAGCCTTGCGATGGGTACGATGCTGTACGTTGTGACCTTAGCGATGCCGTAAAGCATCATGGGAACTTTAGTGTCACTACCCCTATCATGGAAAGGGATGCTGTGCGTGTCCAACCTAAGGGATGCGAAAGTGATGCCGCTCGTTCTCTTGGACATTTTACTGGGTTTCGTTTTAAAGGGGAATGTTCACCTTCACGTCTACCCCCCTACGGATGTCATCCAGCCCTGAGCAAACTCCTGCCCATGTCACTCAACCCTCATCGAAACGAACCTGTGAAAGACGAATATTCGTTTCCTGCGCGTTTGTCGGAATACTGCGACTTTGAAAATCGTCTTCAATCGTTCAAAGGAAAATGGCCTAAGTATCTGGGAGGACCGACCCCCGAAGAATTAGCCAGAGCCGGATTTTTCTACTTGGGCGAAGGAGATAAAGTCAAGTGCTTCAGTTGCGGTGTGTCACTTCATTACTGGGAACCGCAAGATTCGGCCTACGTAGAACATGCTCGATGGTCACCGAATTGTCATTACTTACCCTTAGTGGGACCGAGACATTGAAGTAACTTACCATAATCTGTTCATGGATACTTTACAAGAGAACATTCGTGCTTTGCCTGTGGAGTTGAGAGAACGCATTTACCGAGAGCTAGTCAAAATACAAGTGAAACGTAAAGAACAATTGCATCCGTTACGTCACCGGTGTTTGAACCACTGGTACCTGAAGGCTATACAAGGATTGAATCAACTGAAAGTGTTCCATTGGACAGACATTGATCAACGATCCCCTAGTGTTAAAAAGGATTGGTTTGTTATGGACGATTCTATCTACTACATCATTGTAAACGTATTGCATCGAATTCCAGAGGAAGAGTTAACGAATTACCAACATCTTGAACACAATGTCAACTTAGTGAAAGAGGAAACTTCTGAACGAATTGTAATGTGTAGATTAGTGACTAAACGATTTAAATTCGACACTGAAGTAAAACCATGTTTGTGCAAAGAGTACATTTCTTGTGTCAGACCAAAGAGGATTTAGTATGACCTATTCATGGATACTTTGCTAGAGAACATTCGTGCTTTGCCTGTGGAGTTGAGAGAACGCATTTACCGAGAACTGATCAAAATACAAGTGAAACGCAAACGCAAAGTTATTCAACCGTTTTTAAATTATGCTTTGTTCCAAAGGATAAGAAGACTGATTATGAGTGGATATTACATCAGACACAAAGGTAAACGA
Organism: Sinohyriopsis cumingii; assembly: GCA_028554795.2. Classification (NCBI taxonomy): domain Eukaryota; kingdom Metazoa; phylum Mollusca; class Bivalvia; order Unionida; family Unionidae; genus Sinohyriopsis; species Sinohyriopsis cumingii. Next base: position 25,778,063 of record CM068830.1, on the reverse strand, counting down.
GGCTATTGGCCACCACCCAAGGATTCCAAAAACAGTGTATATACTTATGGATACTTTACAAGAGAACATTTTCGGCTTGCCTGAGGAGTTGAGAGAAAGGATTTACCGAGAACTGGTCAAAATACAAGTCAAACGTAAAGAACAGTTGCATCCGTTACGTCACCAGATCTTTAACCACTGGTACCTGAATGGTATAAGAGGACTGATTCGTCAGAAGTATTTTCAGTGGTCAGACCTTGTTGAACACTTTCAGTTTGTGAATGATGATGAACTAGACGTTCGTAATTTTGGTTACTTCGAGATTCACTTACTGCAACGTATTGAGGAAGACGAGTTAAAGGATTACCAACATTTGTTACATGGAATCTGCTTAGAAAAAGACGAAACATCTAGACAAACTCTGACGTTTCAGTTACAGTATGTAACATTTAAATTCCCTACTGGAGAACGAACATGTTTAGTTAGAAATTACCTTTATTGCTTCCGAAACAAAGACACTATAAAATCAAGTTGCCATGCCACGGATTATGTCACATATTATTCAACAGATTCCGTGGAAGGAACTCAATGACCATATTCAAACCGTGGATCATTACCATCGATTATTACAAGAACTGTATCCATTCAATTTGGGTCGACAAGTGGTGTGTGTCTTAGTGACTTGTTTTCTGGGATTTCATTTACCAGCCGATTCTTTGTGGACTCTTTACGATCAGTACTTACCACCTCAATTGCCTTAAATGGTCACGAAAAACTCCTTTTGCTCAAAGCCTTGCGTTTTCATCTGGATACTTCTCGACCTCTACGGGAAAAAAAGATTCGTCAACTTTTAGCTACCCAAGACGTGTATGACGATGTGTGTGTAGCTTGTGACTTTCATCCCCATTGGACAGATGTCCGTGCCTGGAAAGAATGGGATTTTGAGGCTTGGACCCAAGAAGTGGCCCAGTATGCACGAGAGTTGTTCAAGGAAAAAAGTTACTTTCCAACCCGTGTTAGTGACGGTGCCAGAAGAACCCGTCACCCAGGACAGGACTGTCGTAGACAGGCCTGAAAGACCCTTTCGGGAGGACACTTGTGTGACCTTACCCCCTACTATAGAACTGGTTAGAAAATTACCCAAAACATGTTGTACAGACACTTGTGTTTATTCCACGTTAATGGTTCTCATGTGCCTTTTATCCTTGTACTTAAGCCTTTGGCTTTTATGTATTTTTCGTATTCTCTTTCGTATTCATGTTTGAAACGTTCAATAAACGTGTTTTGAAAAAGTATACAAACTCTTGTCTTGTTTGTTTTCGTGTCACAAGTGACATTTCTCACACTATGGCTACCTCTGCTGTCTCTGCTCCCTCTTCCTCTACTGTCAAAGTCATCGACGAACACTTAGATCGTGCCAGTTGGGAGGCTTTGTATCTTCGCCATCCTTTTAACATGCTCATTGCTGGACCTAGCGGTTCAGGCAAAACCGAATTCGTCAAACGTTTGATCGAACATAAACATCATTTGATCGATCGACCACCTCAACGGATCGTGTGGTGTTACAAAGAGTGGCAATCGGCGTACAGCCTCTTGCGAGAAAGTCAAGGCGATTCCATCGTGTTTGTGGAAGGCATTCCTAAAGAAGACGACGGCATCGTCTCTGACTCCCGTCAAACCCATTTGGTCATTTTCGACGACATGTTAGGAGAAGACGAAGAAGAAATTAAACTGTGGTTCACGCGCAAAGGGCATCACCGTAATGCCAGTGTCGTTTACATCACCCAAAATTTGTTTCAACAAAGTAAAGCCCATCACACCATCAGTCTCAATGCGCATTACGTGGTCTTGTTTAAAAGCCCTCGAGATAAATCGCAAGTGCAAGTCTTAGCCAAACAGTTAGGAACGCCTTGGCTGACTCAGGCGTACGACGATGCCACTCAAACGCCACACGCCTATTTACTCGTCGATTTGAAACCTACGACCCCCGAGGATTTGCGATTTCGTACCCACTTGTTTCACCACTGGTGCCAAGACGGAGTGCCTGTCCTGTACACGTCTCCGTCCTCGACTTAACTTCACTCCACATAAAAAAATCTTTAAAAACCTCAGATCCTTTTCGTCTGTCTCACACACAGTGTGAACATGACGTCCCTTCAGTCGCATCTTCCCGTCAAATTGATTCGTGCCTTGTATGGCATCAGTCGAGACAAAAATCCACAAATACGAGCTCGTGTCTTAGAAGCTAGTCTCAAAGAAGTCTTACGATGGTTCACGGTGACGGCACGTCAAATACTCCAAGGAATCATTCAGATTCCTCATCAAACCAAACGCTTTTTTGATCGAAACAAAGTCGCTTTGGTCCAACTGGCCGATCCCCGCATCGACACTCAAACCAAAAAACAAATCATTTTGAAACCTGGAGGGAGTGGTACTCCAGGAGGGGTCATCATTCGCTCTCTCTTAAGATGGGATCCTAATGCCCCCAAAGTTATCCCCAAGAAAAAAGTCCAACGAAGCCCCAAGAAGAAAAAGACCAGGTCCCCAAGGAGAACTTCTCCAGTGGCGGGACCCTCCTCTTACCAGACACCACCCCGGAAAAAGAAAAGAAGCCCCCAGAAAAAGAAACAGAAAAAGTCCCCAGGAAAAGAAAAGCCCACAGAAGAAAACTAGTCGCAAGAGAGGCACTTCTTCTTTAGCCAGGACCCAACCTTACACTCGCAAACCACGACCTGCCACGGCAGTGACACGGTCACCGGCAGCCTCACGTTCATCCACTTCTCCGTTGATGACACCAAGAACTGAAGAGTACTTGGAGACGTTGATCACACCAAGAACTTCTCCGTTGATGACTCCAAAAAGAACTTCCCCAGTGGCAGGACCTTCCAATTTAGTGGCAGTGGCTGCCGCTCACAAAGGACCTTCTCCCAAAATCAAAGTCCATGAAAGATCGGGCATGTTACAAAGTTTACTGGATTTGTCCAAGCAAGAACTGGCTCGATTTAGACCGTTGCGTACCCCTCCACGACGTGTCATGCCTGTCCTCAAACTGATACGACGTGAAGACAATCAGTGGCGACGCGTTCCAGTATAAAAAAGACCTGTGACCAAGTCGGGGGTATCACTGTTTTTTTGGTGCTCCTGAAGACTCAAAGATGTCACCCTCCAGAAAATCCCAAGGAAAGAAAAGAAAAGGACTACCACCACGTTTAGTCAAACATGGGGACATGTTATCTGTCCTGTCCAAAGCTTCTCCACCTCTACGAAAAAAACTCATTCAATCGGCCTCCAAAGAGGTCATCGATACCGTGTGCGAATGTTGTTTGAACGTCTTGAAAGGCACGATCCCTTTATCCAAACACCAGAAACAATGCTTAAGCAAACATCGTCACGTTCTTCGCCAAATGGTTCAAAAGAAAATTCCCATTCGTCAAAAGAAGAAGATGTTGGTCCAACGTGGAGGCATTTCACCCCTCTTGTTAGGCCCCATACTGAAAGGAGTCTTGGGAACCATGTTGGGAGGACTGGTGGGAGCAAGATAAAAAGGCCTTCGGAAGTCCCAAGATCTCAGAATCGACCCCTAACAACCCCATGGAAGGACGAAAACTAGCTTTAGTGCCTTACAAACGATGGATGGAATACCATCGTTGGCAAGAACAACGCACCCCGCATTTACCTCCCAATCCCAATTTGAGCGAGATGTCCCAGTTACAACACGAATTGCAGTCCTTGATGGATCGCCAAGATTTGTCCGAAACAGAAAAATCGCAAAAGTAAGGTCAACTTTTGCAACGACTGCAACTCTTTCACCAGAAAGCTTTAGACGAAACAGCTCTACCCACTCTGAAAGATTTTAAGACCTTGATGAAAAGTCCAGCACCATCACCAGTACCAGTACCAGTACCACCAGTACCAGTACCACCACTACCAGTGACCAAGACAGAAAAAGGAAAAGAAGAAGAAGAAGGGTTTCAAACTCCACCAGAAAAAGTACGCAAGTTAACAACACCACCTACCTCCAGAATTGGATAGGTTAAAAAGATGGTGGCCACCCCTTCTTCATCACAAGAGAAAAAGAAAGTGAAGACAGAAGTGAAGACAGAAGTGAAACAAGAACCGATATCCCCCGCTCAGACATCCTCCTCTTCAACACCTATTGCCGGTCGCACACGCAAAGCATTGCAATCCAAGAAAGTACCCCAAGAGAAAAAGAGTAGCATCTTCCAAGAGTGGGTGCCTTATTAACACACCAACCAACACAAAAAAAATAAAAAATGGAAAAAGTTTTAGCCAGCATTTACTACGATCCCTCCCATCATGCAGGTTACGCAGGAGTTCAAAAATTGTATCGTGCTGCCAAAACGCGACTGAAAAGTCTCCGTTTACCTCAAGTGCAACGATGGTTACAAGAACAAGCTACCTACACTTTACACAAACCCATTCGACGCAAGTTTGCCAGAAGTCGCACCCGAGTGGAAGGCATCGATCATCAATGGCAAGCCGATTTAGCCGATGTCTCTCATTTGGCCAGCTACAATCGTGGCTACAAATATTTGTTTTGTGTCATCGACGTCTTTTCCAAATTTGCCTGGGTCGTGCCCTTGACTTCCAAATCGAGCAGCGAGTTAGTGCGAGCCCTGCAACGGGTGTTGAAACAAAGTGGTCGTCACCCTCTTCGATGGCAAACGGACAAAGGCACCGAATTTCTGAACCAAGCTTTCCAAAAAGAATTAAAGAAACGTGACATTCATTTTTTTACCACCGAGAATCCCGAAACCAAAGCCAGCATCGTGGAACGTTTTCAACGCACATTGAAAGAACGCATGTGGAAATATTTTACGCATCACCACACTCTGAAGTACATCGACATCTTACCGCACCTGGTGCAAGCGTACAACCAATCTTACCATCGAAGCATCGGACGTGCCCCGCAAGACGTGACTCCCGACAACGAAGTGTTGGTGTTTGAGCGCCTGTTTGGTACGTCCCCGACGACGGCTGTCCCCAAGAAAATTGGAGACTTGGCCGTAGGAGATTGGGTGCGCATTGGCAAAACCAAACGCACTTTCGACAAAGGTTACTTACCTACCTGGACGACCGAATTGTTTCGCGTCACTGCACGAGTGCATGGCCGTCATCCTGCCGTCTATAAATTGGAAGACATGAACGGAGAAGTGCTCAAAGGAACGTTTTATTTGCCCGAGTTACAACGTGTCACCAAAAACGAAGACGACGTGTACGACATCGAAAGCATTTTCGAACGCAGAACCCGTAAAGTGGGCAAACGACGTGTCAAAGAAGTCAAAGTACGTTGGAAAGGATATCCACCCAGTTTTGATTCTTGGATCGACGCTTCGCAAGTCATCGACTATAAAAAGAAGTGACCATCATGCCCTTTCACACAGACGCAGCTACGTCGACCAGCCCTCCTTCACCCAGTTCTTCTGTGCAAGATTTACAAAAACAACCCTTGTGGGTGTGGTGCGGAGAACGTGGGCCTAAAACGCAAATCGTCTTTTTCTGCCAAATCTTCGTGGTGTATTGTGTCATCGGGGCAGCCATTGCCAATTTGAATTTGCAACAAGGAGACAAACAATTGTGGACCATTTTATTGAGCAGTTGCATCGGTTACCTGCTTCCCAATCCCTCCCTGAAATTCTCCTCGAACGGGAACCACGGGAACCTTGTGTCCAGTGCCAGTGTCAGTGCCAGTCACCAGTCCAACCACAACCAGAACCCCATTTTGAGCGGAGACACGCTCTGACGTCCAGTAATAACCCCTCGGACAGCCACAGAACTCTGGAATTATGAGTCACCAAAACCAATTTTACTTAACCTTACCCAGTGACAGTTCCATGGAGGTGTTTCCCAACAACACGTTGTGCTGTTACACGGCCAAATTACCTCAAGCCATCCCCTTAGATCACGAAGCCCATTGGGAAGTGGCTTTAGTGGAAATCATTCACCCGACCCAAGTCCTCAATGTCCTTCCCAATCAAAATAAATTTGATGTGGAAGTTCATGACGAACAAATGCAACAGTGGTTGGATACCCATGTCAAATATGACAAGAAATTTCGTGCACAAAATCAAAAGTTCACTACCTATCACTTGTTCATTCCCCCAGGCTATTATTTTAGTGGTCAACATTTGGTCAGCACCATAGCCACCAGGTTTAATGGCGTGTTTCTGAAAGCTTTGGAGTATTTCAAAAAACGTGTCACCCTGGAATACCACAAAACAGCTCGTCGCTTCCTGATGAAATTTCCTGAGGGGGGTAAAATTATGTCTTTCTTATTTTGTCCAGAATTGTTTGACATGTTGGGCGGAGAGAATGACCATGATGAAGAAAAACGAATTACCCATCGTTTACGACAACGAGTCTTTTAGCAAGTCATTTCGTACCCCGGTAGAACTGAATCAAGGACTGAATTTGATGTTCGTGTATTCCGATGTGGTGGAGTACAACGTGGTGGGACACACCTCCGTACCGTTACTGCGTGTCATTCCTTTCAAAGTGGATTCTGCCACGAACGCTGACGAGGAAGGTGGAAACACTTACCACGTCCACCGCGAATTTGTCCATCCTCACTATTTGCCTGTCAGCAAGTCGTATTTGGACACGGTCAACAATAGTATAAAAGGAGATTTGGGACAAAATATTTCATTCACCAAAGGAAAAGTCACGGTGAAACTCCATTTTCGGAAACGGTTCTTTCACGACTCGTAAGTAAGTCATGTATCCAGTGTACCGAGGGGTTGCACGACAGCGAGGACACGGTTTAGGAGATATGTTAAAATCGGCCTTTCGTTCGGTGGCCCCGTGTTGAAACCGATGGTGACACGCGGATTGCACACCTTGAAAGATGCGGCACTGACGCAAGGCAAAGAATTTCTCCAAAATGTCATCATCGACAAACAAAACCCTAAAGAAGCCTTCATGAGGGCAGGCAAAAATGTCTTGTTGCAAACGGGCAAAGACATTTTGGGCCGACGAGACACACCTATAAATGCCCTGCACGCTACCGAGTCAAGCATTCAGCAAGGACAAGGCAGAAAGAGACAACGAAGAAAACACCCTTTCACCAGACTTCAAGCTAGAAAGGCCAAGAAAAGAAGAACCGTTCGAGACTTAGACGTTTTCGATTATTGAAACACAGAGAAAAAATGATGCACCGAGAGTCATGCGCCTGTTCCAAGACGGAACTGGATCTGTTTGCCATGCCGCCCACCATGATGACGATGCAAGAATCCCAGTGGGTGGAATTTCACCCCGTCTCCTCATTGACAGCCTCAGCTCCCATCGAGTTTGAAATCAAAGGACAGCCCGAAGATTACATCGATCTGAATAGCAGTTACTTGTACTTGAAAGTCAAAGTTGTCGATGAGGACAATTCGCCCCTAGATGGCGATGAGGTAATAGCTCCCGTCAACAATTTCATGCATTCCTTGTTTAGCGGAGTGGACTTGTACTTGAACAACAAACTGGTCAGCAGCAGTATGGATACTTACCCTTATCGAGCGTACCTGGAAAATCTCTTGACGTACGGAATAGACGCCAAGAATACTCATCTCAATGCTTGTATGCTGTGGGAACCTGACGAAGGGGGCAAGTTTGACGCAAGTGACAATGACGGCTTTGAGGAAAGACGAAGCAAAATCAAAGATGGACAGAGTTTAGAACTGATGGATCGTTTACATCTGGACATGTGGTTGCAAGAGAAATATTTGCTAAACGGGGTGAATGTTCGCCTGAGACTGAATCGTAGCAGTGCCGCTTTCCATTTGATAGGTACTGCCGCTTGCAAAACTGTCATCGAGGAAGCCAGGCTCTACGTACGACGCGTGGAAGTGTTACCTAAAGTGGGAAACGACATCAGTCAGACGTTGAGCAGAACGACCGCCAAGTATCCCATACGACGCGTGTAAGTGAAAACCTTCACCATTCCCAAAGGACAGCGATACATGATCGAAGATCATCTGTTCCAAGGACAGCTACCCATACGTTTGATCACTGGTATCGTCGAGAATGAAGCCTTCAACGGAGCTTTGGCTAAAAATCCTTTCCACTTTCATCACTTTGGCGTGTCCAAGATCGAAGTCAGTCGCGATGGCAAGACCTTGTGTACCAGACCTTTTGAACCTGACTTTACCAAGAAGAATTACTTGAGATCGTACTTGTCCCTGTACGAAGCCAAAGGCCAGTTAGGAACCAACACCAGTCACGGCATTACGTACGAGGATTATAGAAAAGGCTATGCTTTGTGGGCTTTCGATTTCACTCCAGACCAAGGCAGCGACGAGGGACATTTCCACCCTATAAAATCTGGCCAAATTCGTGTGGAAATTCAGTTTGCAAACCGAGACCCTGATGTAACGGTGAACGTCATCCTGTATGCAGAATTCGATAATACGATAGAAATCAACAGTTTGAGAGAAGTCATTCTAGACTATTAGAAGTCATGGAAGACTGTTATCCCTCTTTACCTAGTGGAGAAACTTTGGACATGAAATGTGAGGAGACTGTGGAAGAAGAAGAAGTGATCATGATGAAGTCGAGATGGCCAGAACAAGAAGCCCATTTAGTCTGCTGTTTTGCCAAACACTTGGCCGAAAAAATGACGGAATTGATCAAGAAAAATTGCTATGGATGTCAAAACGATCATCCCAGTCAAATTCAACACGATAAATGCCTGATGCTGAGTCAAGAAGAAAAATTGGACGAATATCTGGACGAAGCTTGGAGTCTCATCTCGGACGAAGACGTGTGGCACCAGTGGTATAAAGACTTGCGTGAACATTCTTGTCCACCATTAACCACTCAAGAGATCCATCGTATCGAAGCTCTCCTGAATCAGAGTGAGGAGACGAAACGAAGAAACGGTTATTTGTCAGATATTTTCAAGCAAAAAATCAGGATCGAATTGATGACATATTATTACCTGTGAAGAAGGAAACACACAAATCAATGGATACCTGGGAACTTTATTACCTTTTGAACCACAGTTCGTACACGGCTTCTTGGAATCCTGTCGTCTGTGCTAAAAATGAACTCCCTCATCGCGAACCTCAAGACCATCAAGCTTATGTCATCAAGAAGGACGACAGTCATCTCCCAGGAACCCACTGGGTAGCCGTCTACTTTCCTCAAGAAGGATGTGTGGAATATTTCGATTCGTATGGATTGCCTCCTTTGGAAGACGATATCATTGACTTTATGAGAAGAAATGCTCAAACCACCCGATTCAATAATGTGAAATTACAAGGCACAGATTCCTTGGTGTGTGGACAGTACTGTGTGTATTTTCTGCATCATCGCAGCCTGGGCTATTCCTTAGAACATTTAGTGACTCATTTTGATCCTCGTTCTTCTTTCTTCTTCTAGAAACGATGTGAAAGTAGATCGATGGTTTTGTGACCATTATGCTTATCTTTTGTCTCAAGCTAGGAAACGTAGTGTCCATCAATGGCCTAATGATTTCCAACAGTGGAAATCACAATTTTATTCACAATGTTGTCAGCCCTGTTTAAAGTAGACTGTCAATTGAGAAAAAAATGTTTGTCATTTGTTATAAAAAAATGTTTGATGTTATAGTGTTGGATTACTGTTAAAAAAATTTTTAGAGTTGTTGTTGGTTAGTGTTAAGTGATTATTGAATAAAAAATGTTGTGTTTTGAAAAAAATGCCTTTGTCTTTTTTTGTTTGGCTACAAGAATGTTTGATTGATGCTCTTTCATTTCTTACTATCCCTCTCATGACACTCACTGAACGTTGCGACTCGAAAACCGTAGAGGAATGTTTTCCTTCACGTCCGCGCTTTGACTTTAAGAACCGGGTTGTTTCCAGTCTAACCATCCATTGCCGACTCATCCTCCTACGAAGATGTGCTCCAAACTAGCTAAGCTAAACGAAGCCTACGTGAATTTGCATAGGGTCAGACACAGTCTGATACCGAAGCCAGAAGAGATAGAGAATGTGAGAATGCTAAAAGTCACTGAAGACCTGATAGAAGAGCTCTTCAGAGAAGAAGTGAACAGGGAAAAAGAAGAATGGACAGAGAAGTACAGACTTCAGAGACAGCAGCAGCAACAGCAGCAACAACAACAACAACAACAACAACAACAGCAACAGCAACCTGAACCTGACAGAGGCTTTGTCGATTGTCGTATCGACACCAAAGAGTTCTTCTTCTCTTTCCGAAGAAGCAGACCTATCGCCAGAAAGTCTATCCTCAGAGGACATCGCATTCTTAGAAACTAAAAAAAGATTGCCATAGCAAACAAAAAACAAAAAAACAGCCCTTTTCAGGGCTACCCAATACTCTAGAAAAGAAATAACCATCAATTTGCCAATGTGTGTAGGTAGAGTAGTGTGAATATAAACACTAACTCTTTTTTAAAAAAATGTGAGGGTATGTGTTTGTGTGTCTGTGTGTTTGTGTTTGTAAGTGCTCACGTACGTTGGTATGGATAGTAGATTAAAACGATGTCTTTTTTGGTGTTTGAGGTGTAGATTTGGGGTTAGATTGGATTGCGTTGCGTATGTGGATAGTCTATTGAAGTGGTTAATAACAAAAATTTTTAGAATAGTAATGGGTAGCATAAAAAGTGAGTGAGTGTTTCTTTTAGGTCCGCGCGTTGTTTTTTGGTCATGATCTAGGTAAGATCAATTTTATGTTTTTTAGGGGGATGTTTTCCATCACGTCCGCGCTTTCAGTATAAATTGAAACTCGCTCGGTAGTCTAGCTACCCTTGTTGATTGATCAACACCACCAGAAGAATGAACACCAGAATTGTGAAACTGCTAGAACTCCAGATGCACCTGGAATATGCCAGGCGCATAGTAAATGAACTATCCGCGGAAGCCATAGTAGAAGAGGCAAGAATAAAGAAGGAAGAGGAGGAGAGAAGAGAGAGGGAAGAGGAGGAAAAGAAAATAGGAGAGAGGATGACTTACAAGATACCAGAGACAGAGGACTGGGGTGCTGAAGCCAATCATCCCGCCTCTGCACTCCCAAGAAGAAAGGTGAAAGGAGACTGGGGAAGAAGATGCGTGTGTGGCGCCAGGCCAGGAAGGTTCCATCATTAGATAGGTGCATCTGGAGTTAAAAAAAACCAACAACCCTTTTCAGGGCTACCCAATACTCTAGAAAAGAAATAACCATCAGTTTGCCAATGTGTGTAGGTAGAGTAGTGTGAATATAAACACTAACTCTTTTTTCATAGTGCGAGTGTATGTGTTTGTGTGTTAGTGTTTGTAAGAGCTCAGGTATGTTTGTGTGAATAGTAGATTATGGGTTTCTTAGCGTATGTGGAGAGTATAGTTTGGGTTTTATTATCTGAAATGAAAAAAAGTAGGGGGGATGTTTTCCTTCACGTCCGCGCGTTGTTTTTTGGTCATGATCTAGGTAAGATCAATTTTATGTTTTTTAGGGGGATGTTTTCCATCACGTCCGCGCTTTCAGTATAAGAATCCACAGTATTCGTCCTTCAAACCATTCTACAGAGAAGATGGCTTCAACCACCTCGATAAATTGCAAACATTGCAATACGTCCTTGACAATTTGGGCATGATGGAACAAATGCTAGTGAGACTAAATGAAGACCACTATTCTTATAGCCCGCATAGAGTAAAGATGGAGATTAACAGCTTAAGAAAAGTAAAGGACATGATAAGTGGTGTGATGAAAGAAATAAAGGAGGAGAAGGAGGATGAAGAGGAAAGGATAAGGATAAGAGCATGGAACGAAAAAATTGAAAAAGAAGAAGAAAATGAGAAGAGGAAGAAAGAAGAGGAGGAGAAGAAAGAAGAGGAGGAGAAAAAAAAAGAAGAGAAAGAGTGTAGGAGAGAAAATAAGAAGTTGGTTGAGAAAAAGAAGAAATTAGAAGCAGAAGAAAAACCAAAGGCCCTTTTCAGGGTCACGCATATTTCTCGAAAAGAGAATGACTTTCAATTGCCTACCCCTTTTTTTAAATTTAAATTTAAATTTTAAAAAAAAAATTTTAAACTTAAAAAAAAAAAGAATCCCATGTTCAATTCCCCTTGTCCCTAAATAGACCCACACTTCATTCCCCCACGTTCAATTCCCCTTGAGGCTATAGTGGCCCAAGACTTTTTCCCATGTTCAATTCCCCTTGAGGCTAGAGTAGCCCAAGACTTTTTCCCATGTTAAATTCCCTTGAGGCTATAGTGGCCAAGGGTTTTTCTCCATGTTAAATTTCCATTGAGGCTATAGTGGCCCGGGGGTGTTTTTAATGCTAAGTCCCATTGAGGCTAAAGTGGCCCCATTCACTACTTCCATGTTATGGAAAACCTGATACGCATTGAAATTGTACTGTAATTTCGACTATATTACCAAACGAAATTGCATTCTCCTTACTACACTGAATTGATGAAATAAATCCAGTATATAATAGGCAGAAAAGCAGAAATGAGTTTGATCAAAAGAAAAACAAAATCCATCCATTCCAGACCAACTGGAAAAGATTTTTCAATACGTACTTATTCAAATATACCTATAAAATTTAGGTTTAAGCAGACCAAAACAAGACTTTTGTTTTAAAACGAAGGTCATTTGGCGGTGCAAAGTACATATTAATATTTTAAAATGTGTATTAATGAATCTACGTTATGTATTTATTTTGAAATACAGGATAAATTCAATTACTTTGTTTCCTGTACTGTATTCCTTTACATTTTTAAGTCTTCGGTAGGAAAAATAAATGAGTAAATAATAAAATGGTACCTGCATTTGGATTGGAAAATATGAACTCGGATTTTTGTTCATATTAATACTGTACTGCCATAGGTCATACAGTATTACTAAAAGAAAACTTTCATATTTTCCTATACAAATGCAATAACCTACCTATAAATACATATCACCTCTCCTCGTAAAGAAAAATAACGATTTATATAATAAAATTTTCTCTTATATATTAATGAAACACACGTTATACTAATAATGAAATCGCACAGGAAGATGACATATAGATGATAAAAAATATATATAAATTAAAGCAATACAAAACTTCTATAAACATGAAAGTGCATCCGCGATCTGCTTGTCTTTTCCCATTATGTACTGAATTCTTTCAACACCACATTCGATCTCAACAATCTCTGACTTTTGCTTTTCATTTTGTTGATGAAAGTAGGGAGTTATAATCACTGAAGGAGCTGAACTAATATAAACTTCAAAGCGTTGTAAAGCCAAAATTAGAGCCAAACACTCTTCTCGATAGTGTTCCACGCCATGTTTGTTTTCTTTAATCAATACGCCACAATCCCTACTAACATCAACAAACATCTAAATGATTGGTTGAAATCTGGAGCGGAAATAATTGGTGCACTTTTAAGAATGGCCTTTTAATTTGTCGAGAGCCTCCTGATATGTGTTAGACCGATGAAACTTGGTTTAATTACTAGCATCTGCTTAGAGGTCTACCTATTGACAAATGAAACTTTGTGAGTCACGTAATAGTCGTCAGCTAATTGAGCAACGTTTTCCAAAGAGTATGAATGTGTACAACAAAGTAAGTCATGACGTTGCCATGGGTACAGTTCTTGTACTCAACTAATTTTAGTTTATTTAAGTGTTGGGTTTGTTTTACCCGTAGGAAACTTGACACGGGTTTGCCTGGTTTCCTTTTTGCAATTCCTAAACCTCTGAGGCATATGCCTCAGGTACCAATTCATAATCCTTCAAGATACATTTTCTGACCAAATTAGAATGGTAACTACTTTTTACTTTCCTGCCACTGAAGTTTACACTTCGCGAGCTTTACCAATAAATACACTCTGTAATAAAAAAAAAGTCCAGTGCTTTCTTGGCCATTTCAAATTTTCAACTTTTCACTTAAAATGGGTACTAACGTAATATTTTGGTATTAAGAGTGGAGTGCTTTCTGCTTGCCAGTTCTAATTCTTTTCATTTCGATTGCATTTCGGTCTCTCGTTTTGTATTTGCAATTTCATTTGCATCTCTCTTTATTCTTTATGCACTTGCATCTGCAATTGTCACTCGCGCCTTTCTTCCTTCTGCATTATCATTTTCATTTCTTCTCCTTCTTTCTTCAATTGAATTCGATTTTTCTTTCTCTTTCTCTTTTTTGAATTTGCACTTGTCTCTTTCTTTACTCTTTCTGAAGGTATTTCTCTCTTTATATTTTCTGACTTTGGATTTCCGTCATTTCTTTTTGCATCAAAAGTTTTCTTGATTTTATTTTATCTGGTTTTATAATTTTAAGTCTTTTAATTTAATTTCAGAGCTAGATAGAGACCTACTAATTAATACCAAAACAATTAAATAAAAATTTCCTTTTCCACCAAATACTTCACCAAATATTTTTAATTTCTTGTTTTAACAAAGAAGGGTTTACGTCCATAAGAAAAAAGCAGCTGGCAAGCACAGCAACTTATTTTTCTTTAATCATTCAACACCTTACTGGGTCGGATTGATAACAAAAGTCTCGACTCTATATCATATGGTGAAAGTATCTTAGTTTCACTATTAAAAAATCAAAATATCAAGGATTAAGAATGTTCAGAAACATAATGAATTTAAATTTCACAACAATTTTAATACATCTAACATATTTTTAAAATTCGAATCCCAGATAAGTTCCTAGTTTGTTACGACTCTATGGTCACAAATTAAATAACAAAAAGAAAAAAAAAAGTAGTTTTGTGAAACCGAAATCATTTCTTAAAGTTATCAAATGAAGAATTAAGAGGAACTTACAGCATCATGAATTGAACCCAAACTAGTCCTAAAAAAGTTCGTCAAGTCAAAAAGAATCGAATGCATCGAATGAAATTCAAATCCACGATTGTACTGGTCTGCTAACAATTCTAATGTATCACAATGGCATTTTTCAGAACCCATTTGAATAAATTCACAGTAGTCCCAGAATAATATTTTTTTCCAAAGAGCACTTTGTAATTCTAATAAATAATCAAAAATGTTTCCTTTTAAACAGTGTCTAAACACAGCATTAAATACCTCTGCAGATTGATGTTACAATATGAACATAGGAAATTAAAATGAGAATATTGTCCAGTCCTACTTATCTTCAAAAAGTAAAAATATGATTTGCGCCTACTCGCTCCATGAAATTTACAAGTATCCCACATCATAAAACAACCCATGACCTAATCTATACACTAGGATATAATTTAATTCTTCTGTGAACTCACCTGACCTCACTAGCAACCGAGAAATGACCCCAAACTTTCCAACTAGTTGTATTATTAACATTATTATTATTAATGATCATTAACACTTACATAAACACATATTTATAGATCCTATGCCGTTTTTACTCTTAATATCTTAAAATAAATACTAAAATTAGTTATCTAATATCTTTGTTATAAATGATCATTGCAATTTAACGTCATGAATTTTTTTTATACACATAATATAGATAGACATTCACCCAAAGATACAATTGTGGAATTTGTTAATTCTGGATAGATTATAGTTTGACATGTTTCTCCAAGTGGTACAGCATAGTCTATCGCTGGTAGAATATATTTTAAAAAAGTTCAATTGACGTGGAAGACAGAAACTTCCAAAGGAAGTTTTAGAGAGCAATTCTTTTGATGACCATTGCACATATGTGACAAATGTGTGAATTCCAGCTGAGATGTTGATCAATGCCGATAAGATTTTTTTTTCCATTTTATTTTCAACATCAGACAAGCTTGAGCATTTTAAGTGAGAAGAAAATCCATGTCAACGGATAGACATTGCGTCGTTCCCAGCTGCATACATTGTTTTGGATGCACTGATATTACCTGTTTTCTTTAAACTGAATACAACGATGAGGTCATGTTACAGTTTGTTTGCAAAAGAGTTGAGAAATTTACATCGTCTGTGCAGTGTAGACTTACCAGCATGAAGATCATTTTAGAATACAACTGGATACACTGCCAAGTTATTGAAAAAAAACTTAAAATATGACTCAATTTAGGATATTTACTCATATAAACAAACCATAATGTGAGATGTGACGTGAAACAGATATGTGAGTAATTCAATGGCAGTATTAGGGGACATACAGGAAATATTATGTTAAAATTGTCCATTGGTTTCACATGGGAATGGCATCATGGGGAAAAAAGCTTTATGGGGACAAAGGGTAAAAAATTCTACGGGGACAAATGGGCATTGTAATGTTAATCCATCCATCACACACTCCACTATCCAGCAACTGTTCCTTTCATGTCATTTACACACACTTTTGATTACTAGTCAAACACACATCACCACCCAGCATGAGTTTTTTTTATTACTGTCCAAACATACACCCTATACTTACATACACACAAACATACTTTCACACAATGGTAAGAGGTTTTCAAGGAGCAGCAGAGAGGGTGAACAGACCACTTAGGGGAATGGTCACCCTTGTGTTTGACCAAAAACAAATAGTGACCACTCATAGAGGTCAATTACCACGTCTACGATTATTGTTTGTCCCAAACAGAATTGTAGACGCCCCTCTCTGCTGCTATCAATATTGGGAATCATCATCTGAATCATGGGAATCTTCATCTGAATCATCTTCATCTGAATCTTCGGAATTTGTTCTATGTTTCAAGTAATATTCAAGTTCTGATGGTGGTTTTTCTATTTTGGGATTTATGTTCTTTCTTTTTCTGTAATAGTTCATCAAACTTCTGTATCGATCTCCACCGCAATTTTTGCAAATCTGATATAATCCTCTAACGCCGTTGTTACATCCAACACATCTTCGTGGACCAGCATGAGGGTTTTTCTTTATAAGATAATTATGTTTCTTGCAATATTCTCCACGGCACCTTTTGTTGCATTTATCTGTTGTTCCTTGACGCAGCCACGCACAGTTGTTCATTATATTAATGATATCTGTTTAATTCAATTTAATTTTATTATCACCCCTGTTACCCAAATATTTTATCAATACCCACACGATATCTTGTTCTTGGATCATGTAAATTTATTGTTATAAATCCATGCGGGGTAGCTTGCGCTCGTGAGAAGAAATTTTTGAATTTAATTATATCCATGTCACCACCACACCAGGTTTGATGAATATTTCGCAACGTGTGTGTGTCTACGCCATTAAACACAACTAAAATGTTGCAGTTGTCTCTGATCACTTTTGGTATTTGTGTATATCGTTGAGTAACATAGATCACGTCTGTATTTTTATGTCTACCTCGGGAAAATATTCTGGCTGGATTTGATTGTTTATCTAGCATCACATCGTCGTATACAACTAAATTATTAATAAATCCGTCTATGGAATCTACGGATGGTGCTTCATCAATATCGGTTATAAACTCTATAACATCATTATCTTCATCCAGTAATCGCGCGTTTTCATTGAAATCTTTAAGTACATCATAACATCGCTGATCATCAACGGATGGTGCTACTAAATACAACTTATCCCATTTCAACCATCTCATTATCAGATTAAGTAATAATTGCTTCTTACCCGATCCAGATGGTCCTATGATAATCATTCTGATGGAGTTCGGTAGCGCAGGATGATGCTTAACTGGCTCTCGCTGCCGAGTTGCTGAGAAATCAATTATATCCATATATGTTATAACATGAATTTATATTGTTTACGCTGTAGAGTTAAAACTCCAACTATTGATTTAGCTACAGTTACAACAAAAAACAAAACAATAGCGTACGGTGGAAAATGTTCTATGTGCTGTAGAAAGAAATTTTCATTTTTACCTAATAAGCGGGGTGGTGATATTGCTAATTTGATGTCAAAGTTTCCAGGTGCTCCATGGGCTAAATATAGTGGAGAAAAACATCTACCAGGATATAATTATTGCGGTCCTGGTACTCGACTTGATATCAGGCTCGATAATCAAGATCAACCAAAACCAGGCGAGGAACCAATAAACGCTATTGATCGAGCTTGTCATGCTCATGATGTAGCTTATAAAAGTCAAAATCTACAAGATAGGCATATTGCAGATGTAAAATTAATTCATTCATTAAATTCTATAAAAAATAAAAATATTAGAGAAGCATTAGCTAATTGGTTAGTAAGATCCTCGATGAAAGGTAAATTAGCGATTGGGGCTGGTAATTAATAATGGAATCAATTTATTATTCACCGAGAGGATACTGGAGAGGCAAAGCAGCAATTGGTAAACTCGCTGATGCAGCATCGGTTAAACATTCTACTGCTAGCGCGTGGTTGTCCAGGCAGGCAATATGGCAAATTTATCTACCACGTCCTAAACAAATTCAGTACTCGTATTTCGATGTCAGTGTTCCTAATGAAGTTCATCAAGCTGATATTCTGTTTTTACCGCATGATACTGTGCGTGGAAAAACGTACAAATACGCGCTAACCGTAGTTGATGTTGCAAGTAGATATAAAGAAGCAGAGCCGCTATCAGCGAAAACATCATCTGAAGTAGCCGATGCGTTTGAACGAATTTATCAACGAGGTGGTGGACCACAAGGTGGTCTACGATGGCCGCAGCTACTACAGGTTGATCCTGGCAAGGAATTTCTTGGTCCAGTATCATCGTTGATGAAACAACATAATACCAAAATACGACGAGGTCATACTGCAATTCATCGTGATCAAGCAATTGTTGAGCGATTTAATCGAACACTTGCTGAACGGTTATTTGGATATCAATACGCGAGGGAATTTATTCAGGATAAAAGATCTCGCGAATGGGTGGCAAGATTACCAGGCGTGATAGCTGCATTAAATAATGAGATCACACGAACAACCAACATGAAACCCATTAGCGCGGTCACAAAAAAAAAATATACCAACACAACGAAAAGATGCTGGAAAACAAAAAATATTAGGTGATGTCACAGTCAGATATTTATATGAGCCTGGTGAACTTGAAGGTGGTAAAGCGAGAGCAACTGATCCTATTTGGAGTGTTACCACACACAAAATATCTACCGTGACAAGATCCACTGGAAGAAATGTAGGCGTTTCCAGACCTGCAATCTACAGATTAGATTCGGCCGCTCCTCAACGTGGATTTACACGTGAACAACTACAAATAATTCCCGCGGATACACAACTACCACCGCGATCACTTCGGTGATTTCGATCACTTAACTAGCACTAGTGCCAGCACTCAAGGCGCTAGCGCCTCTACGTCGATTACACTCAAGACAGGTTAACATGGTATTTTCTCGTATATGACCGCGACTATTATCTTTTCTATCTACGGTAAATTGTCTTGAATCATTACTCGAATACCGCCATAACATTATACAATTACAACATGCGCAATGATTGTTCTGCTGCTGTTTTAACTCAATAATAAATTCAACATCAAGATCAAAGTCACGTTTATTTTTTTTGTCAGATTGTTTGTATCCGATTAATTTTTTTCTTATTATATCATCATCGATGATGTTAAATTTATCAACGATTTCAGGAATTATGATTCTACGTAATTGAGATATATTTCTGACCCTCGATACCGCCAAATAAACTAAATTTGACCACTCGATGCGATCGTCTACAATCCAGACTCGTGTATCAGAAATAGTTAATCCCTGAGACGAGTGGATTGTCATGGCGTATCCCAACACCCATGGAGATTTGTCAGCGCGTAATGCATCTTCGACCACACTGATATCAACGGCGACAATATCATTTAATACGAGATTCTGTTTCCTTGACTCTGTCAAGGGTCCTGGAATATCAACATTAATATTCTGTTTTCGTGTATCTGATGGTCTATAACATAACGGAACGGGTAGTTCTGAATATTGTTCTTTATGCAGCTGAAATAACTGTTGTTGTAAAGCGTCTCTGATTATTTTTCTACTTGCTACGGTCAAATCGGTGGGTCTCCATGAGTTCAAAAAATCACTCATTGATGTCTCTGAGATCACTCCACGTATTATTTCACACTGAATTTTGTTTGATTGTAATCTGATTAATTTTTTAAACTCCTTCAAATTTGCATCAAGAGCTCTATGATCATCATCTATTTCCTCGTAATAATCAACGAAATTTTTTAACCAATCATGTGGAGATGGTCCAACAAAAGGCGGCGGTTGACCATGATCGCCACACATTATTATGGCGGTATTTTTCGTCAACAACCAATCAAGAAACGTTTTTAATGTATCCAATGAGACCGTGCATATCTCGTCCCAAATAATTATTTTAGGTATATATTTTTCTCCCATCCGTTCAGGAGTCCATGTATCCCCGCGCCACCGAAAGAAACTATGATACGTACACGATTGTACTTGCCGCTGTTTCATCTCACGTGCAAGTCTATGTGTGGGTGTCAGCACGATTATATCTGAATTTCTAAAAACATTAATCGTGCGAGTTGTTTTGCCGCATCCACCAGGTCCATTGAGATATACTGTCTTATATCTCGTTATTGGATCACTCAACGATGGTGCCTTCGACATTTCTGATATTTTATTACCCTCACGATAAAAATCTCTCACTGGAACATCTGCTGATTCTACATAATTGTGTAATAGTTCCTTTTTTATTCTCCACCAACCCCATCGTTCATCATTACTTGTAAATTTCATAACAGGTTCTAAATATTTACTTGAAATATAAAACGAGTCCGTTGCGACTCTGACTGCGGTCTCAGGAAATCTATTAATCATCGATAATAAATTTATAGAAACATAAGCCAACATGGAAGATCTTAGATGAGTATATTGCGGGGATACGTCATTTATGTAACTAACGATCGTACCTAATTTTGTTCCGTCGGATAAATAAACACTCTCTCGATTTACAAATGTATTTTTCGCCGTTGTATCAGCGATTATAAAATCGTACTCGGCATCATCTAAAATTAATCGTGCGTGATGTCTTTTATAATCATATGCACCACCTTGAGTAAATTTTCCTATAATTTTTCTACCGAGATCTTTTGCGGTTTTGAGTTTATTAGGAATATCATCTTCGGAAATATCCTTAAACTCGCTGATAACTTCAGAATCTGACATGGGCAACCAAACTTTGGTCTGTGCATGATATGATATAATTGCCTCACTGACCACCAACGATGTCAGTATCATACAATCTAGCATATATCGCAACAAAACTATAGGTGCCCAACGTTTTTCACAAAAATGTCTGCCAAACCAAACATAACAAATCTTGTGAAGATTTTCGTTAAGCTCGAACGACTCAATACAGGCGAATCCAGTCAGATCAAAATCAGGTAATGGTCCATTAATTGCCACTCGCTTCATCTCGTTTGTAGGGTGACCAAATCTTTCAAAGTACACAGAACAATCTCCGTATCCCAGAAAACTTCCTGGATAACATGCAACCATATCAACCGAAATAACATCATTGTAATTGTATTTGGTATTCCATAATCCGCCATGTCCATATTCGACGCAACTTGCGCGTACGTCCTCGAGTAAATCAAATCGTGTTGGTTTCCATGAATTTCGTTCTCTGGCGAAATGAGCCGCAACAGATGGAACGGTAAAACAATTAGTTAGTAATTTGTCAGTATTTTCCGCGTGCTTGCACTGTAAAAACGTCGCAAGATTTTTCGTCTCGTCATGGAGGGATTCTGTGCGATATATTTCACCGTTCGGTTTGACAAACTGATCAAATTCACCCTCCTCATTACTTTTAAATAACCATACCGATACAGGATCGGTTTTACTTATTTCGTTGATAAAATCAAACATACTATCTGCCACAGAATTATCTGCCCCAGAATTATCTGGGGAGTAAAATCTAACAGTTCGATCATGTGGAAATATTGTTACTGCGTTAGTCCATGCGTGCGCGTTATGATCGATAATATTTATTGGAGCTCCCTTCGATTTATATTTCGACTGATACAGTACTTCTCCCGTTATTGTCGCCACAGTTATTGGAAATTTTAATATTTTTCCTAACTCAGCAACATCTTTTATTGTAGCACCGGTATCCTTAACTGAATCAGCCCACGAGTTTATTTTTTCACGCCTTAAATCAGTTAATCCATTTCCACGCATCGCGTTTGTAAAGTGTTCTATTACTCGTTCAGCTACACAATTTAACCTTGAAAATTTCATCGGCGCTAGTTTATCAACGTTGGGTTTTTTATTTATCTCATAAATTCCATAAATAACTGCTGTTACAGGATACGCTCGCTCATAATACGGTTTATCAATACCCGTCAGTAGACCCGGTCTGGAATTTTTACTTAATATGATAGTTTTATTATTACCAAGGACAGGATCATATTTGTCACGGATAATCCAACTATCTGTTTCTGTTAATACAATAAATTTTACTCTGAAGAAATATTTTTGATTGCCCTCGTATTCAGCGATGTAGTTAATGATAGTTGCCGCTCGCTTGTCGTTCATTGTGGCGTCCGTGACAGTGTTGCGTATAATCTTGAACGTTGAGCATGTATGAGATGCACCATCCGTGTAAAATTCTTTCTTGGCGTCGTGAATTTTCGAGATCAAACTTTTATTTTTCGGATCAACCAGATCTCGTACTGGCAAGTCAGAAGATAATCTGTCAAGGTTGAATTTATACTTAACAGGCCTAGTTTGGGATAATCTCTCAAACTCGTTCATATAATTAAAACAAATATTTAAATAAAGAAAATTATATATATATACAATGTCCCAATGTAGATGGTTGATGATCGGCTCAGTAAATCGGTGCAACAAATCCTGTAGAAAGGAATTTTGTTGGATGCACTCACAAAACATACGAAGAGGAAGTCTAGGACCAATACCATGTCTACGGTGTGGTATTGGAGTGCGAGGAAAGACAGAATTATGTGGGAAGTGCGGCGGAAAACGGTTCAGAGAACTTAAAAGATATTATGACAAAAAAAATAATAGCGGTGAAAACGCTATAAAATCCGTGAGGGATTATATATCAAGATTTCAGACAAACAATGATTTAAACATATAATATTATTATAATGGAGCAAAATATATTTGTCCCACATCCTGTCATAACAAACTATGAATCAAATATTAATGGTATCATCAGACACTGCAAGTTGAAGAAACAAGTTGGTTATATTACTAATGCTGGTTATCTAATGTTCACATGCGGGGGGGGGGGGAAAGAAACATTATCTGTGTCATAGATTTACGTATGAATGTTTCTTCGGAGTGATCAATGATGGTCTTGTTATTGATCATATTGACGGGGACACTCAAAACAATAATTTATCCAATTTACAAGCTATCTCTCACAGCGAGAATAATACACGCGGTAATACAGGAAGATGTAAGACAATCGGAAAGAGGGCGGTAATTTCCTCAAACATAGAAACTGGCAAAGAAATTATGTTTCGTTCAATATCTTCTGCTGCGAAATATTTTGATATTCACCCGCAATCAGTACAAAAAGTCGCAGAAAATATATATAAAACAGCTTTATCGAAAAAATATAAACTTAAAATTATCTTTAAGTATCAATAACTATCATCACCACATTATTAACTATCATCACCACATTATTAACTATCATCACCACATTGAATTAATTTTTTTAATTTATGTCACAGTAGGTCCTCCATACACTACTGAATTTTTGATTACATAAGGGGAGATTACTTTGTAATATATAGTTTTCTTCGTAGATGGTTGGTTTTTTATGATCGTAATTAGTCAGTTTAACTAATTACATCGTAACTAATTACATCGTAACTAATTACTCGTAGAAGTATTATTTATGTTTTTTAAATATTTCCCCATCATACAACACATGATAATGTTATTGATCCGTAGGAAGCTGTGTGTGAAACAGAAACCGTTGCTCATTGTAATCGACCTGCAGTTGTGTGTTCACTGAACTTACATTCTGGAAAGTTCTTTGACTGGTGCATTAATGCCACTGTTATTATTGATTCTCAGTCTACTTAGGAAAACCGCCACAAATACAGAAACTATTATTCAGAAACTGTTATAAATACAGAAACTGTTATTATTCAGAAACCGCTACAAATACAGAAACTGTTATTATTCAGAAACTGTTATTATTCAGAAACCGCTACAAATACAGAAACTGTTATAAATACAGAAACTGTTATTATTCAGAAACCGCTGTTTAGTGTAAATATTAGTTCCTTAGCTATATATTAACTTCCGAAACATATGTTCGTAACAATGTTTGATAGCTCGATCAGTATGGTATTGGACTGTGACGCTCGCGGTCCAGGATCGAATCCCCATGGCTGACAATTTGTCGGTGGTGCGCATAATTGCGATTTTTATAATAGTGGGGGGAACCGCAAGAACCTCCCCGCTCAGCAAATTCCCAACCACAATATTGACTTGTGGTTGATACATATTTTCGTATCACCCACTGGATTAATTATTGTGGGTGTGATTTTGCTGAGCGTACATGTTTGTACTGTCCTTAGTTAGTGCCGTTTCATTCATAATCTGAGCTCGCTAATACACTCGATAGGGGCTCTTCATTCATTGTATATATCCATTCATTGTATATATGTATATCCTCTAAACTTGGTAGATTGCGGTGGCAAGCTACGAGTTTAATGAGGACTGTGCTGTCCTTGTACTGTCCTTAGTTAGTGCCGTTTCATTCATAATCTGAGCTCGCTAATACACTCGATAGGGGCTCTTCATTCATTGTATATAACCATTTCATTGTATATATGTTATATGTATATCCTGTAAACTTGGTAGATTGCGGTGGCAAGCTACGAGTTTAACGAGGACCGTGCTGTCCTTGTGCTGTCCTTAGTTAGTTATATGTATATCCGATAAACTTGGTAGATTGCGGTGGCAAGCTACGAGTTTATGCTGTCCTTAGTTAGTTATATGTTATATGTATATCCTATAAACTTGGCAGATTGCGGTGGCAAGCTACGAGTTTAATGAGGACTGTGCTGTCCTTGTGCCGTCCTTAGTTAGTTATATGTTATATGTATATCCTCTAAACTTGGTAGATTGCGGTGGCAAGCTACGAGTTTAATGAGGGTTGTGCTGTCCTCCCTCTTGGGCCTCTAGACCGTTGTTTGGCGGGTTAGGGGCTCTCGTAGAGGGAATATTTGCCTAATGAACTTGGTAGATTGCGGTGGCAAGCTACGAGTTCTTGGTTGTGCTGTCCCTGAAACATCCCGACGAACTCGCTAATACACTCGATAGGTGTTCTAGGGATATTTTTTTTTATTTTAAAGATTTATATATTATATAATGAACCATGAAAATATCAATGACGTAATTGTCGCTATTAAAAAATTAAAAAAAGATGGAATTAATATATCTGATGAACTTAATCCTGAAAAAAATAGTTTCTGACTTTGAGATTTTACAAGAACGTAAAACCATGGGGACACACACACTATCATCTGAATACAGGCTCATGAAACGGATTCAATCGGCAATGTTTCAGTCGCTAGCTACCGTAGAAGATGATCATGTGAAGGAGTTCGTTCCTCTTTCTACCGCCGTAGAAAGAATTAAGTCGTTATTATCCCACGAGTATGAGGCAAAGAAAACGATTAGTACCCGTATAAGACTATTAAGAAAAATAATGTTAGATCGTGAAACGATCCAAGGTAACTTCGTTACTGGTGAAACGATCCAAAGTAGTAATTTTGAAGATGACTGAGATCTTTGATCAGAAATATTATTTCTGAATTTGATGGGTTAGTAATTTGTTTTTTTTTTACTGAAATTTAACAAATTTGTACAAATTTCTTAATTTTGACTACCATTTACCCCATCAAAAGCATAAAATTGTACAAATTTCTTAATTTGAGTACCAGTTACCCCATCAAAAACATAAAATTGTACAAATTTCTTAATTTTGACTACCATTTACCCCATCAAAAACATAAAATTGTACAAATTTCTTAATTTTACAAATTATTTATTTCTGAATTAATTTATTTATTTACTGAGGATTTTTTTTTTTATACTAAAATCAAGAAAAATGCACAAATTACTTGATTCTGACGGGGTAGTTGGTAGTCAAAATCAAAGAAAAATGCACGAATTACTTGATTTCTGACGGGGTAGTTGGTAGTCAAAATCAGGAAAATTGAGCAATTTCGTTGTATTTTAGTAAAAAAAAATAAAAATCTCAGTAAAAATAATATTATTAATAAATAAAATTAATTTATAATAAATAAAATTTGTTAGGAACAATTTGACAAGGTTAGAACTTTCTTGATTTTGACGGGGTAGTTGGTAGTCAAAATCAAGTAGTTCGTGCATTTTTATGTTTCTGAGGGGGTAGTTGGTAGTCAAAATCAAGTAGTTCGTGCATTTTTATGTTTCTGAGGGGGTAGTTGGTAGTTAAAATCAAGTAATTTGTACAATTTCAGTAAAAATCAGGAAAATTAATAAATATTATTTTTTTTTGTGATAGAAATTTTAATTTTACTTTCATCGACTAGCTTTTTAGTTGCCTAGGCCGATTAATTTGTACCAAACACAAATTTGTGCTAGTAATAAAAAAATATTTTTTTAAGTTGATGGAATTTGATTCTGATCTCTGTTACAAATGTTCTTCTAACTGTTAAGAAATCCTCGCGTGTAAAAACCCTCCATTACATGAAGATCTACGACAAAAGTCCTTAGACAGAAATCCTTACGACGGAAGTCTTAGGACAGAAATCCTTAAGACGGAAGTCCTTACGACGGAAGTCTTACGACTTTACATACAGATTTATTACAAGCTCTTCTTCACGTATGTCAATCAAGCGATTAAGGTGGTCTGTGAGTTTAAAATTGATTCGTGTTAACATATTATTGTGACACCGCAAATACACGGGATTAGTTGGTTCTTGCACGATTAAACTTCCAGGGGGGACTTGTGGTGTGAACGTGTACAGGATGTATCCTTGTTGAGCTTGATTTGATCTTCCGAGATCTGTTTGATAGCTGCCATCGACTACGTCACAAACCAGATTGACCGCGACCGTCGGTGTTATATTAACGATCCCCGGAGATACGTGTCTTCCGCCGCCGTGTGGATCATTATCATGTCTAAGAACAGTTGGAGGTGGAATTAATTTTCTCCATGCATCGAGTAGTTTAGGAAAAAACTCATCAATGACATCATTGATAGATTTTCTTAACTCGGTTACACTATACCCGGGAAATTTATAATTCGGTACATCGGCTTCTGTTAATTTATATTTTTCTAACCATATTTTTGCATAAGTTCCTTCAGAAAATTCTAAACTAAGCATCGCTTGAACTATTCGGTTATTAATATATTCCATATCTGATATAAGCTGATTTAATATTTCCACACGCGTGATGATTTTTTCACGCGATGACGCTGATATGTCAAAAATATGTTCGTTAAAATATTGATTTAGTTGATCTAGTTGTTTTTTACACTCTTGATTGATTTCCTGAAAATATTTAATAATATCTTCTCGATAAAAACCCTTAAAATGTCCTGTTTCCCCCGGATTTTTAAAAAACCATGCCTCAATTCCACCGAAGACGGAAAAACTGTGAAGCATTGATTTATTTTTTATAATACGTAGTCTTTCCCCGTATGATGGATTAATTTCATGATATGATTGTCTATCCGTGACATAATCAGACTTTTTCGGTTCTGGTGGTATCGGTGTTATCGGTGGTGATATTTCAGGCCAACCTAGTACGGATCTTATCGTGGACTGATAAATATCAACGGCATAATCAGGCGAGTTTATTTCAATCGTCGAGGACAGGGTGGGTTCATGAACATTAATTGATATTTTTGATTCTTTTCCTGTTATTGATTTTATTCTACGCGCAAATTCCTCACTGATTTGTTCGATCTCATAACTGCCGGTTGGTATTCCAACAACAACCCAGTCAGGTGTTCCATCGGGTTTGTTGTTGTTAGTAAATACAAGCGAATTATTTGCTGGTGTACCATTAAATGATTTTGATCTGATATTTGGCCAGCTGTAATATACTCGTAATTGTGCTAGTGCTATTTCTTTTACTGGAATTGCAGTAGGAAAATTAACACTAAATTCAGGATTAATTGAACTTACCGAGATCATCGTTATCTTTGGCGGAGTTGTGTTGGTCACGATCTGCTGGAGTAATTCTGTCATTATTGATACTTGTATCTTTAATACCGATACCTTCGTCGTATATTTTGGTTATCATTGAAAATTCGAAATCAGATATAATTCCATCACTGAGACTCGCTGATAACAACGAGGATAATTTCGAGTATGCTACCGTCGCTGTATGTAATTTTATTTTGTAATCGGATAATTTTTCGTTCGTACAAGTACATATTTTTTTTGTGATGATACCAAGCACACCTGCAATAGTTGTTGCTGCTGAAATACAAATAGTTACAGCTACTGGTGCCATCGTTGTCAACGCTGATAATATTACACCGGTTCCAGCAACAACAGCGGATACTGAATAAACAATCACATCAACGATAACCAATCGTCGTCGATATTTTTTTACTTTTACTGTATATTGATCGACTTGATCTTTTAGCGCCGCCTGCCATTCACGCGCTTGATTGTATCTGTATTGTGCACCGTCCATATATATTTTTATGCAGTAACCAACTGAGGTGTTTCAGCTACAAATTCCAAACACCACCAGAAGGATGTTGCGGTTAATGTCTTATCATCTGCTTCCAGGATAAATATTTCTTTGAATCCGATATTTAATATAACAGATACAACCCCGGAAAACCTGTCGGTGGAATGACGCCATGGAAACGTTGGAAATATTTCAAATTTTGCAGCACTAAACACAGACAGCCTGTACATGCCAGTGGTTGTTGCGGTATATTCGATAGTATTATTTTGTTTTGACCATGTTGCGAATCCCGATGATACCGTGTATACGATGTTTGTGATATGCCCGGGAGATATTTCAGCTGGAATTTTAATCAGATTGGTTTTATTGATAATCTCAGGAATTCCCGCTACGATGTCTAGCTGTGTTCGTTTGATCGTGTCTAGGTTACTTTTGATATCAACGAGTTTTATATCGATGACGGAAGGATTTCCAAAGAACTTATTTATGGCATCATCGGTTTTTTGAAAATTTCTTCGAAGCCTTGTAAAACCGGTTACGTGAACGTCATATTCGGCCCGTAGCGTGGATAGTTTTCCATCCACGTCGTCGACGTATAGTTTGTTTGCGACGTCGTTGTCAGATTTTGGAGCTGTTACAGCTACTATTTTGTTCCCGTTCATGCTAAGTTCACCTGTCATCGTGTCACCGGTGTTTCTCACGCGATTAGCAACACTTTTTGCAATTTCATCTCTGATGGTTTTAAGTGACATACTTGAATCTCTGATTCTACCACCGTCAGTAAACACGGGAATATTATCCGTAACTGCACCGAGTACTCGCCGGACTATATCATTCCATTTGATATTGCTGGTTTTTAGTTTACCATATCGATCTTGAAAAATAACAACTTCATCTGGGTCAACTCCAGCCAGGTTCATGATATCAGCGAGGTCATCTTTAGTCGCATACTTTGACAGATCAACGTCGGATTTTATTTTCTTACTAGTAGAAGATCTTCCGTAAATATCAACCATTATAATAAGATCCGTTGTTTAAAATGCTTTACGCACAACAAATCGGTTGCTTGTATAATCGTGCACGACTTTATGTGGCGGCCTGGATGATTTTGATATAGCGTCGAGTACATTAATTACTTCACGGCCGCATATTGGCGGATCTGTCATTGTTTGTGTGGGTATCGTTGAATACCAAACTTTGTAACCAGAGGTTGTTGCGTGGAGTGGTGCGACATACTTGATAAATTCAACAGGTGGAGCTAACCCGTACGAATCAAAATAAACAATTCCACGTGGATCAACCGCGTATGATACCCAATGAGTACCGGGTCCGGAACGTTTGTCAAGATTAATAATACCTGTTTCTAGTTTGTTTGGTTGTTTCGGTAATTGATCTCGCATAAAAACACCTCTAAAGGCTGATATTTTTAATTTTTTAGCAGCATCAAGTAAATCAAAATTTGATGCTGGAACGTCTAACGAAATGACCCTGGAAGCCTTAGGCATCTCCCCCAACGAGATCCCGGTAATCTTAGACCGCGTCCCTTTTTTTTGTTATATCGTCCACCAGTAACTTTTTCGAAAATTTTTTTACCCGCCGCTCCAGCAACACCTAACGCGGCCGCTTTTGCTACGGCTGGAGCAGCCGCAGCTAGTAATGCCGGAATGGCCGCAAGAAATGGAAATATACCACCCGTTTTAACCATGTCTTTGATGGCGCCCGGGGAGAGATGGAATTGAACTCCAGTTTTTGATTCTAGGGCTTTATTGAAATGTTTAATCTGATTATTTGTCAACGATAATTTGTTTGGACCACCACTAATATGATCTCGTTTTAGTGATATTTTAGTTCCGCATTTATTGGCGGTTTTTGATTGAAGCTTTTTTACCTGACCAGGAGTCAGAGTAACATTAACATGACTATACGACATTTTTATATAAAATATATTTTTCTAAATAACACGATTAAATATTTTCCACCGGTGCATCAACAACCCTCATTCGACCACTACCACCTTCAAGTAACATGGCTTTATCGCTAAATATGACCGCGATCGCTCTGTAATCAACACCACCGGTATTTAATGTTGCTTTGAGATGTATATCAACGACAGATTGTTTTGATAGATCAAGATGTTCTAATGAAAAATAATAAATCGGATATAAAGTTCTGAAATCATATTGTGATATTTGCAACCCAGTATCAACATTTTGATCACGTCCCATAAATGATATTAAACGATGATATGCACGTCCTATACTATTCTGTTCATAATTTAGTTGTATGCTCTCTGTTGGTTCTTGTTGCCCGTTTATCCGTAAGGAAATATCTGTGACACCTAGTTTATCAAATATCATGTGAGTACGTTCTTGATTACCTAAACGATCGATAGCCTGAAACGCAATAAAAATATGTCGTGGTGCAGAAACACCCTGTTGTGATGCTATATACCATGTAAACTGACCGTTAACGTTAGTTTGCATACTGTCTGTGCTTGTTGTTAACCATGACAACAAGGATTTACCACCTGCATCCATGAAAGAAATTAATCGCTGTTCTTCTGCGATCGTTGGAGTCATTACCGGCATCCACAGTGAAAGTTTCGATAATACTACTTTACCAGCATCACCAGCAGGTCTCCACAGAGCATCATTATCATCACCTTTTCTCACAAGAACAACCGTGTGTCTAGCTCCAAAAATAACCTTTCTAACATTCCTACAAAATCCAAAAATATGCGATAATGGAATTGTACATGAAAATCTTCTATCGGCTCCTAGCAACATATTTTTACGCGCTGCAAATCCCAAGTTGAAATTTTCATGAGAACCATGAACCACTGGCGCCACATCAACATCAGCGTTTCCTGCAAAATTTCTTGGTCGTCTTATATTATACGGATCGCTTTCAGGGTGACCAGTATTATCTTTCGCAAACATCATTGTAGGACCTGCTGATCTTGTATAATCATCAGAATATCTTGCTAATCCTATTATTGTTGTAGCAACGTCGACATCTTTCTGAATTGATTCAATATTTTTTCCATCAATCATGTAAGTGGCGCTATCAAACAGCGCCATGATCCCGTTGTTGACAAAACTAACTTTTATCGCATCTGCGTAATTAGCATTAGTTGTTCTTACAATTGTACCTTCTACCTCAAGAAAAGCATCAGCGGGTAAAAAGTATCTACTTGTGTCATGAACTTGTAGTTCAATTCTTCCACGTTGATCTGGTACTCGTGCGTCATAAGAATAAAACTGATAATCACGTACAGATTCATCCTTAAGGACGGGTGCTTCCATGTCAAATGCTGTGTCGGATACGCGCTTGAACATTTTATTATAATTATTTTTCGTCTAACACGTTGATCACCGCCTTCGGGAAGTTCCACTTCCTGATATCAAACTTGAGATATTATTTCCAGATTCACCGAGTCCTTGATCTGCTAACGCCGCTAGTTTTTGATTTGCAGCCTGATTTATTATTTTACTTACGTCTGCGGGCATCACCTCAGTACTTGCCAGTTTCACCGGTGGTTGTTGTTTTCGTCGCAATAATCGTGCTAGTCT
Organism: Sinohyriopsis cumingii; assembly: GCA_028554795.2. Taxonomy (NCBI): domain Eukaryota; kingdom Metazoa; phylum Mollusca; class Bivalvia; order Unionida; family Unionidae; genus Sinohyriopsis; species Sinohyriopsis cumingii. The sequence goes on along the minus strand of CM068830.1, from coordinate 25,745,996 downwards.
TTCTTTGATCGCCGAGAACGCCTTACCAGCAACATTGACAATTGCACCAGGAGCTTTATCACGAACAATATCAATAGCCTTCATCGATAATTGTTTTGCAACAGGTGCTACTTTTGGAGCTATCCTCGTGAATAATCCCCGAATGACATCACCAAGTCCATCTCCGTAAATAACACTATAGATTGGTAATCGTGAGTTTACCGCTCTAACCTGTGTGGGTTTACGATGATTATCATGCACAATCATCTTATTTTATTTACCATTTATCTAACAACTAGTCATCAACGAGCTCATCAATAAGTTCTCGGTAAACGCCAATATCCATGATACCACCTTGAAATAGTCGCCGACAAATATCAGCTGCTTCATTGGTTATTTCTGGTGAATTATTTCCGGCACGTTTTCCTCCTATGAGAACCTCTAACCGTGACACGTCATTGATGATATTATCAGGACATAAACCACGTCCTGTTTTAGGTTCATCTTGGGGTGTTTTAAATACTGGTGGTTGCATTACCGGAGTAAGTACTTCAGTGGTGTCTGGGGGTGATTCAGATGGTGAATCTGTCGGTGTAAATGTCATTTTCGGTGCAGAAATTTTACGTAAAGGTGAAGGAATTTTCTTCGAGGAGGATGATTTAAGTGACTCTTTAGCCTTTTTAATTTCCGACATCAACCTTTGCTGTGGCGAAGAAGATTGTTGTTGTTGTTCTATTTGTTGCAGAGGTGGAGGAAGCTGATACTGGAAGGACTCTCCTTGTTTTGGTTGTTCCCGTCTCCCTCTAAGTCTATTTACTTCTTCTTTAAGTCTTTTAAATTCTTGACCTCTAGCTTGTTTTTTATTGTAATATACGCGATATATCCATTTAATGAAATTATCATCATTTGTTTTTTCACGACCGGGTTTTAAAATACTAGATTTATTAGATATATTTTTTGATATCATCTCAGGTAATCTCTCTCTTTCAATATTTCTAATTTCCTCAACAACTCCTTCGTTAAATCTTGCAATTAATCTTAAGCTTTCTTCTGCTGTTTTGGGTTCAGATGCAAGTTTTTTTCTCACATCGGCGACTTCAGCACGAAGTTCTCCAATACCTTCAAGTATTTCCTTACCAACAGGTGGAGGCTGAGCTGCAGCTATGTCAGTTGGAAGGTCTCGTAAAATCTTCTTTGCCTGTTTAGTTCTTCTTGCTATTTTTTCTGATACCGGAAGAAGATCTTCTTTGATGACAGTTGCAACTTTCTCAGTAGCTGCAGTGACGGGCTTAAACAGTTTTTTAGTGTCCTCTTCATACTCAACTTTTGCTTCTTGCTGCGCTTGTAGATTTTTTCTAAATGAGTCTTTGACAGGAAGAAATTTTTTAATTGCTTCTAATCGTTCTCGAGCTGTTCTTGCAGTATGAGATTCTGGATGTACCATTTTTATTATAACATAATAATTTAATTAATATCAGCAAAAGAGGAATACAGAAGTTTGATGATATATTATAAACACAGAAAAAACATAAATCCCAAAATAGAAAAACCACCATCAGAACTTGAATATTACTTGAAACATAGAACAAATTCCGAAGATTCAGATGAAGATGATTCAGATGAAGATTCCCATGATTCAGATGATGATTCCCAATATTGATAGCAGCAGAGAGGTGTGTCTACAATTCTGTTTGGGACAAACAATAATCGTAGACGTGGTAATTTACCTCTATGAGTGGTCACTATTTTTTTTTTGGTCAAACACAAGGGTGACCATTCCCCTAAGTGGTCTGTTCACCCTCTCTGCTGCTCAAGGTCATGTTACTATACCTTTTCACATATACTAGCACATACTAGCTGTCATTTTGGCTCACATGCTCTTCCATACATACCATAACTTTTTACTGTAGTAAAATTCATGTAAAATCATAACGTTACAAAGAATTCCAGCTTGCCATGGAGTTCTCTTGCTAAGATACGGCTGGCTATGGGACAAAAACTGCATATCCTCATGACAAGTCTTGAACTGAAAAAATTACATTGTTTCATTAACTGGATCTGAATAGACTTTCGATTTATCATTTAAAACATGATTCTCAATCAATCCATTACAATAAAATATATTCTTCTGCAACTAGCGATAATGTTGGGGATATATACATACATATATACTAAAAGTAAAATGAAACAACATATCTTGGCTCTGTTGTTTATTGCAAAAATTACCAAAACTGTAGAGTTGACATTTTGTTAACATGATTAAACATGGGTCTACATACATATATGATAGATACTAACTGGAGGTCATTCAAGAAAACTAGCACCATGGTTAGTAATATCACAGATCTAACAGCATACATGTATAAATATAAAAATATACTTATTATAGTGTGAGGAAAATGAAACAGATGAAGGAAAGGTCAAGGAGGTTCTACATACTAGTGCATTCATATTTCTTCATGAATGTTACTCATTGTTGTGCGGTAATTTTGTCAACAACTGAGACAAAATATTCTGTACATCAAAAGTTATTATTTTCCTGTTGCCAGTAACAAAAGTGTATCAAACTCATAAAACACCAGGTGTAGCTTGGTGATCTGAACATTACATTCATGCCTTTCTTTGGTAAACAATATCACCAAATAAAATACAAAAATAGTCAGTCTGGTTTTAAACAGTTTAAAAAAAATCCAATTTCTTTATATCTATCCTGCAGCAAGAAATGTATGGAACAGAAAACATGAATAATTCAGAATACATTGTAGACACAGGCTAATATTTCCTATGACCTAATCATTCTAAATGAGCTCCAACAAGGTAAAATGGCAGCAATTACCTAAACATGATCTCATTTAGTAAAATATTTTGTAATTTCATACTGCAAACATAATATTTTGCAATGGCAGACAGATTTCATGTTTTAAGCTTCCCAGTTTGTATGGTCTTGTAAAAGAGAGTAACACTTTCTGGTTAATTCATCATAAAACAGTTTCAACACAAGGATCTGTATCAGACTGACAATCATAATAAATCCATAGTAATTTCAAACTGTCAAATTATTAATCATAATGTGAACTGTGTTCGGAAATATCCAAGTGTCAGTTGTGACGACTGTATCTCAAGATAAAACATTCTTGAAGTTGCACATGATGTCATTAAAGGTAACTGCAGGTACCATGCACACAGATAAAAAGCTGGCATAGTCATCAAGATGTTGAGACAGCAGAGCTTGACATAAATGAAAGACAACTTAAATATTTCTCCCACAAAAAACACGACAATATCAATGGATTTATGAACAAATAGTATTTACCAACATACAAAAATCTTGAAACACATGTAATTTGCTGCCTTTTTTAAATTAAATCAAACTGATATTATAACTTTATCTATATGAAATCATGTTAAATGACAACAAACTGATATTTTAATTCTATCCCTATGATATAATGTTAAATGACATCAAACAGATATTATAATTCTATCCCTATGGTATAATGTTAAATGACATCAAACAGATATTATAATTTTATCCCTATGATATAATGTTAAATGACATCAAACAGATATTATAATTTTATCCCTATGACATCATGTTAAATGACATCAAGCTAATATTATAATGTTATGCTTATGATATAATGTTAAATACATCAAATAAATATTATAATTCTATCCCTATGGTATAATGTTAAATGACATGAAATTGATATTATAATTCTGTCCCTATGATATAATGTTAAATGACATCAGACTGATATTATAATTGTATCAATATGATATAATATTAAATGACATTAAATTGATATAAGTATAATGTTGAACATTCACAGGAATATAATGCTTAAATTTACAAATATATACAAATATGAAAATAATGATGTGTATTATTGTTGATCAATCAACAGAAATACATATCTGATTAGAGTTTCTGTGGTAACATGTCACACAAATGGGAAAAGCAATTTGTTTGCATGCTTATCACTACAGTAGGTTCTCTTAGATTAATTTCTTGATAGCATTCTTTCAGATTTTCAGAATTACATAGATGTTCATCAACATATAAAGTTCATGTACATGAATACAAGTCTGCAAGACAACTGTCTTGAATGAGAAATTCAGTTTATCTGCTACACCTTAAACTCAAAGATACTGATAAACCAAAATGATAACACCTTACTGTTTAAATTTTGATTACGTTTGCTTACGTGACTCATAGACAAACATACGTGAACAAATATTAAGAAAATTATCATTAAGTGTGAAAAAAATAAACAATTTTGTTTTATATATGTAGAGGACACTGTGACACATCTAAAAAGTGTTAGTGACAAAACTGAAAATAAAAGACATTATAACAAGAACAAAATTACAGAACTAATATTAGATTAAAACTGAAAATAATGTACAGTAGTAGTAAATACACAGTTATTTACCAAGACAGAATAAGTAATTTGGGCCTAAACTTATTAAAAATCATGACCAGGAAAACAGACTGTACATGTCTAATTATGTACGTGATGCATTGTAACCTTGCAGGTCATTTACCTAACATCATAAAGACAAAGGAATTGTTAAAAGCTGAGTGGCAAATTATATGCACTTAACATTTCTACAAACTTCAAATATTTATTTGGCGTTTTTTATGAGCCCTAACTAGTTATCACTGATTTCTGCATTTTTCATAATGAGGAAGTATCTTTGTCACAAGGTCTGTGGTGTCGTCATAACAAAGATTGATGTAGAATCATATATGAGCAAGGATGCCAAATAATGTTAGGGTTCTATTCATGTTCAATTATACAGTAGAAAAATCAAAATGTTTTAGATCAGATTTTATTTTAGGCAAGAATCAGAGCAAGTTGAGATAAACAAAAAAGGACTGGTGGCAAAAAGTAACAAATTTCACCAAAACAGGATAATTTTTACCCATCTGATGAGTGAGCAAATGAGTCAATCAAAAACTTCTTTTATGTAACAAGCATCTACCTACATGAAAATCTCTCCGTTTCAGATGTGCTTGGACTCAATCAGAAGTAACAAGAAAGCTTTATTTCATGCTTTTTTTCTCCCTACAAATCAATATAATACCCCAGGTGCAACAAGTTAACTGAATTTTAACAGTAAAATGTAAAAAGTTTATTTGGAAAGTGTATTTTGTTCATGACTAAATTTGGTTTAAATCCACTCAGTCATTCAAATTTTAATGAGATGAAAAAAAAATATGTAATACATTGGGATGGAAAAGCACAAACATTTATAAACATATATAGTTGGCACTATATGCTCTCCCCACTCCACCCAAGAGATTAAAGCAGGGATACCAAAGTTCTAGTAACGTAATGGTGGGCATATTAGTGTCATGTTGAAATTCTGTGGAATAAATGTACCCATGATGGGAGATAAAAATAACTGGAGGGAGGAGAGAATGTAAAGTAACCATATGATGCCTATCCATATATCTCCTGCTATGACTGCAAGGCATTTGTTTATGGCTGCATCTACATGGAGTTGACATATAGTGAGCACTCTTGAATGGGCCAAGTCCCACTGAATAGGAAGGAAGACAAGATGCTGACACATTGGCCAGTCATGCTGGCATCCATGCAGACTGTGATGTCTGATGGTTGATCTTTCAGTGAGATACCCATTGTGAACTGGGGGTGATCCTCCCATTTTCTGAGCTGGTACATAATAAAGTCTGGTGGGCAAACAACTAAGTACAAATGTGATCTGCAGGGATCTCATGAACTGACCAGGCTGATGTGAGGTTTGCAGTCACATTGAGAAGACTACAGAGGCAAGGATATTCCCAAGCTATGATATGACTCTTCAAGAGGAGGTGAGACACCAACCAGGTAATATCCAAGGGATGTTCTTTGGGAGACAAACACAGTGTATTATGGATTTGATACACATTTTTTGGACCCCATTCCCAGATAAATAAAGAACTGGGGCTTAAATGAGTAGGACTTGTCCATACTGAAAATGATTCCAAGATGAAGCAATAAATTAAGAAAGAAAGAGTTTTGTGTCTTGCTAAAGAGACAGAAAAATGCAGTTCTTTTTGCCTCTAGGATTTACTTCCCAACGGCTCTGGGGGCCTGGAGGAAATGACAGACTTCTTCAAGAAATGGCGACTACAAGCAAGCACAACAAAGAGTCTCCAGCATCTTCCACCTTAACAATGCAAATGCGAACCATCCTCCTTAATGTGCAGTAAATAAAACACGACCCGACACCAACATACCTTAGTATGACTCTAGACAGATCACTGACAGTCTAAACCACCTGAAGAAAACTGCAGCAAAACTGAGCTGTCGAAATAAGCTACTCCACAAACTGGCTGGCTCAACCTCAGGCACTAGTGTTCAGATACTCAAGACATCAACACTGGCCCTCTGTTATTCAACAGCACAGTACTGCACTCCTGTCTGGGCTCGATTGTCCCATACCAAGCTAACTGATGTCAGCTCAACACAACAATGCACATCTCTTAAACATCACATTCTACTCCTTTACCATGGCTGCAGGTACTCAGCAAATATTTGTCCTCCACATCTCCATCGTCAGGAAGCAACCGCAAAACTGATGACTAAGGTTTATGCCAGTAAGAAATTTCCACTGTACATGGACATCATCTCACATCCAGCAGTCTGCTTGGCTTCAAGACTGGTTAGGTCCACTGACAGAGTAATGTGTGGTCTTCAACAGATATTGTAAACCACTCCCTCATAACTGAGCTATCTGTCTCCTCTCCTGGCTTCAACCTTCCACGACATGTGGACCAAGCCAAACCGTTTCTGGACAGGACAGGGTCATTGTGCAGTCAACATTGTCCGATGGAGCCATGCCCTGACTCTTCCTGTAGCTTGTTGCTCTACATACCATGTCACACACTATGAAAAACTGTCCATTGATAAAATTCCCAGGTGGAATACAGGCTCTGCACCTTGCTGATGTGACGCTTTTCAATGGCTGGGCATGCACTGCACATCATAAATATAAATGGCTTTGGGAACAATGTTAGGATAATCCAAGCAGAACCAGAGTGCCTAATGGTGTTGGATGATAAACCTATGATCTTGAAAATGAAAAAGATTCTCCTGCAGTTGTGCTGAAATAAAAATCAACCATTCTTTCTGTGAGGTGAATTAATTTTCTAGTTAGTAGAATAACTGGGTAATTGGTTAGTGCAAGATTCCTTTGTTTCGCAGTCTATTTTCTGACCTTCTCTATCTGGCCATTGAATAAAATGTTGGAAAATACAGGGTGAAAACTGAGCTTGGGCTTGTGATCATCTTTAGGCAGCATGGCATGGCTTGGATATCTTTCTGAACTGGTTTGGCTTTAGAGAGTTTTGAACAACCTGTTGAGTATATGAAACATATGTAAGACTCGCTCGCAGGTGTGAAAGAAAAACTATTATCTCAGGACATTTTATTCAGCTGATGGTCATAAAGGTGATTGAAAGGTGATGCAATCTGAGGTAAACAACCACCACTGTACAGCTTACTTAACTGACGTGTCACTGCTGCAGGAGACCATTTGGCTAACTTTTCATAAATTTGTGATGGAATAACTCTTCTGAAAATTGAGTAAATAAAAGAGATGCATCTTCAAGCCATAAGATGATGTAAATATTTTTTAATGCTTGGTATGGCTGGATTTGCCAGGCAGTCAATATGATCCCAACAATGTAACTTGGTATGGCTGGATTTGCCAGGCAGTCAATGTGATCCCAACAATGTAACTTGGTATGGCTGGATTTGCCAGGCAGTCAATGTGATGCCAACAATGTAACTTGGCATGGCTGGATTTGCCAGGCAGTCAATATGATCCCAACAATGTAACTTGGTATGGCTGGATTTGCCAGGCAGTCAATGTGATCCCAACAATGTAACTTGGTATGGCTGGATTTGCCAGGCAGTCAATGTGATACCAACAATGTAACTTGGCATGGCTGGATTTGCCAGGCAGTCAATATGATCCCAACAATGTAACTTGGTAATGTATTTTAAGAAGTAACTGACAAACTTGAATGTTGCTGTCTATGCCAACAGCAACAATGTCAACACCATTGGATGTGATCCCTAATTCTTGCCCATGCTTTGCAGGTGAGACAAAAACTAGTCTTCAGCAACAAATGCATGTCCCTGCTTTACACAGATACTCATTATCCTATGTAACAACCTGCACTGATAAGTTAATACCTTAGGAAATGCAAATAAGAAAACACCTATGATTTGAAGTCTCCTCTCTGAAACTGAATAGGAGAGATGCAACTCATATACACTTGCACAAAATACATACATATGCAAACATGATTGAATTGGTAAAATAAAAAAGTACCATTACTATGCCCACAAACAAATGCAGAATTTTGCTACTTACTTTTCTAATTCTGTCACAATATGGCAAAACAAGTGGAAAAGTGTCAATGGGGACATCCTCTTTTCCAAACGCTTGGTTGCAAAAACTGTTCTAATCAGAATTTTCAACATAAATCAGGTAGCAAATTTTCTGCTTGTTACAGTGTGTTTCAAATCTCAATATACATTAATGGCCTTGTTGTTTTAAGACACTGGACCGAATAATCATGTTGGAGAAATATAGTTCAATTTCTTCTGAAAGCAGACAGATGTATCTTGATATCAAAACATGTTAACTACAGCTCATAGTGGATAGACAAATAACAGTTGAGAGTTTGACAATCTGCTGGTGTGAGACCACAAATAATGTGTTCAGCTTCATTTATATTGTACCATGCAAAAGTATAGGATGCACATTTAAGAAAATAATGCTTCTATGCACGAGAATGATGCATTTTCTAGTACAAACTTACTGTAATGCTATATTCCAGACCTAAAGATTTTAAAGGACAACATTTTATTTCCCAGTAACTCTCTTTGTCTTGTACCCATAATGCCCTTCTGAAGATTAACAGCCTAACACAGTGGGGCATACACTTATTATAAAGGCATGAAAATCTAATAAAATGTCTAAACATGTTTATAAACATGCATACCCTATTTAATTTAATTCAACTAGCTGTTGCTCAATCATGTTAGTAAGTTTTCTTTAATAAAAGAGTAGGTCCTTAAATTTCCATTCTATAAAATAAACTGCTTTAATTGCCAAACATCTAAGAGGCCATTTTAGTAAAGCATACTTGGGAACCAGGAAAGACACTTTAAACATGGAATAGTCACCCACAGATGTAATCTGGAAATTTATAAGTTTCATATGAACTCTTTAAGTAATCAGAAAACCATGGCACATAATTTTAAAACAGAACTGCCCTCCCAGGTTATCATGTATGCTCAAACATAATTGCCCTAATCTGGTCACCTACATGAAAATAGAAGCCAACCAAAATTTAATTGGTGTTCCACAAGTCTTTCTTATTTAAGTGAGCTTAAAAGAGGTAATAAAAATTACACAATTTGCAAAAAAATAAAATACTGCTAAACTGGCCTGAAATTCTAATAAAGTCATCTCTGTGAGAACAAAAATATGCTTAACAAATTTCTTTTGTCTACCACAAGTGTATTTTTACTATTAAGGTTTTCATCAAAAATCAAAAGACAAGAAAAGTTCAAAAGTGTGAAAAACTGAAAACATTTTGTAATAGCCTGCAAATTTAACAATGCAATCTATTTTATGATTGTACATGAAAAACTGAAAGCATTCAGCAACAGCCTAAAAATCTAGCCTGGTAATCTATTTATGACTTTGATATTGTGTGCATAATTTAATGGCTAAAATAGTATGTGCTATCAAATACAATGTATTCAGGAGGGAAATACAGATTTCAGGACTTGCAGAAATATGGACTCCTGGATTTGCAGACATTTGGATTCCAAGGCTTGCCGACTTCCTGGATTTCAAGACTTGAATACATATGGACTTCAGGACTTACAGACATATGGACTTCAGGACCTGGATACATATGGACTTCAGGACTTGCAGACATATGGACAGTCAGCGGCAAAATATTATGCCCACTCTGTTATCCTAATCAGGGCATCATAAAAAAAACATTCTCGAACCAACCAAACAACCAAATGTTGAGTCTGAATTTTTGTACTTTATAACCCAACTTTACAGTTTTTCATTTAGATAAGTTTTCAGGCTCTGTAGTGGGGCATACACATTCTTTTTAAACACATTTCTAGTTACTGCTTTTTAATAATCTCCTTACCTCTTCTTGAATGAATAACAAGAGCTAGCAATTTTGGTCAGAAACAATTCCAAGTAAACTGTGGTGTTAAGGACATAAGGCTGTGACAAGAATGATCTCCCTCATAAATCAAATGCCATCCTGGATTCTACCTTTACAATTTCTTCTTCTGGAATATTTCAAATGTCCACCTTTCTGAATACTCCCTGAAATCTATGGTCCAAGACAACTGACATCATGTGAATTCAGTGTAACCAAGAAACTTCACATGAATGCATTGAATCAATGGAAAGATAATATCCAAATGTTTATACAACTTTCCTATCTTATAATGTGAAAATCTGTCTACCTAGCTGTTGACTGCATTATATACTGAGCCACAGCATAGTGAGAACAGCATTATAAACTAACCATGGTGTTGCGAGAACTGCATTTATCAAACTGCAGTTGTGGGTATAATGTTTTGCTACTGACAGTTCATGATCAGGTTCTGTCAAATAACATTTAAAAAAAGAAATAGATATAATGCCAAACTTATTGTCCTTTTTGTCCACTTAAATTGTGAAAAAATTGATAAAGTAATTAAAATACAATGATTTAACCCTTTACCTCATACAGCATATGGATTTCTACAATAATTTAAACCTTTGCCTCCTAGAGTGTATGGATTTCTAGGCAGCTGATATACATGTACCAAAGTCAAACAGTGCAATGCACTATAAATAGAACACTTGTTACCTAGCTGATACCATACACATAGGCCTGCCTGTTAATTGTTACGCAGTGTAGTATATGCTATGTTTAGTATCAATTTTAACCACTTTACATTTTTGGTAGACATCTATTATGTATAGAAAGATTTAAGAGGAAAGTTTGATTGTTAATTATTTTTCACTGAAGAATTTTGTATGTGCTTCAAAATCTTGAAAGAACTCATTCACCACCAAGCCACTGAAGCCATGTGACCAACCATGGCTGCCATTTCTCATACTCAAAATTTACAAGTTCTTTGTCTATGTCTGCATCATTAAATCGTCTGAATTTGTTAATTGTTGCCTAAATCAATATCAGTGTTAACCTAAGTTACTGAAGCTTTCATAGTAGTGATTCTAATCATGTCAACTCAAGAAAGTACTGAACGAAATCCACAGCCTCCATTTAGGAGAGTGAATACAAGCCAGTTACTTTAAGTAGCTGGATAAACAGCAACAACATGATCTGACATAATGGTCATTCACACCAGTGTGTAATATCAAATAGGGTTTTATCCTTGGATATGGCGCCATGAAAACCAGCTCAAAATGGCTGATGTTTACAGCAAGCATTGAAAGGCACTTCCATAAAAATTGTGTAAGGCATCAAAACAAGCTTCCATTCAAATCAAGTAGAGGTGTACAAAGGCAATTCCATGAGAATGAAATAGAGGCATCCAAAGGCACTTGCATGAGGTAAAGGGTTAATTCTGGTCCAAATTCCCCAACAGTATTGTATTATATCTGGAATCACATAATAATGAAGTGTATTACAATGAGGCTGAAGTTTACTTTTCTTGAATTTCATAACTGTTTCTATCAGAATCCGAGTTTATGTCCAGTACTTTCTTTCACTGTAAACCCGCTAATGTTTCATGACTGACTGGGTATTCAATATGAATGTTGAATCTGCATGTCTATACTATACACCATAACAGGAACTATTTAAGCGTTTTTAGTCCCATCTGCATCAAATTAATCTTTTATAAATCAAACAATTTGTTTTCAGCTTTATTCACATTTTATAGCTGAAATTATTTTTGTGTGTTTAAAATGTGCAGTAAATATAAAACTCCATTTGTGATTTGTTCTAGTCTGGGTAAATGATTGATCTGATATCATGTACAAGTCTTGGTCTGACGGCATCGATGTAACACTATGGAATATCAAACTTGTTCCTTCTGATATCTTGAAACTAAGCATGTCTGTGGTTTTATGAATCAGTCGGATTTATAGTACAACACTCTGACACATAATAAATAATCCTTCAAGTACTCAGGTCTGAAGATGGAAAATGTGGACTGAATTCCAAGTTGAGATGAACAACATTTTGCCTTTGTTCCTACTTCTTTACATTTTGTGACTTGCACACTCCTTTTAAAGTCACAGATACTGTATGGCCTGTGTCTGCATAAAACTTAATAGTGCTTTCAAAGGCACCCTCAAAGGCTGGGCGGAACTCAACTGGGAATCGAAGATATCGCTTTTTCCTGCAAGGAAAGACAAAAGTAAAAAGAAAACACAAATCTGAACAAAAACAACACAATAAAATGTAACATCAAGGTAGAGGAAATGAAGATGCAAGAGAGATTGCTATATAATGTTATTCTATTTGGATTATTTGTCTTTTTGGCATTCAAATAAAAGATCAAGAAAGGAAAAGATTTCTATCTGCTGTGAACTACTGTTTTAATGTGAGTTTCTGACTACCTGGAGCAAAAAAAAGACCTGCCACAGTGCTCTGATAAAAAGAGATACTTCAATTCCATTATACCGAACCCTTAGTAGGAATCAAGAGTGCTGTTTCAGATTTCATTGACTGAGTAATTTTAGAAACTAAAAGGGCTGGTGGGTTTATAACAATGGAGGTCACCATCTGTATTTAAATTTACCAGATAAGATTAACCTTGTGTCAGGTGTTAATACTTGAGCAACAAAACAAAATCACACCAGGACAAAGAATGTAAAACAATGATCAACCAAGTGAATACAAAATACTTACGACACACGGAATTTCTTATGTGAGGGATTAATGTAAAATGGTGGCTCAGGTCCAGGTGTTTCTACCTGCAAAATAAAGCTGATCTTAGGTAAGGGAATACAATTTGGAAACTGTCTTCAATAAAACATAAGAAACACTATAAAAAATTGGAGTGGGCAGATTCCTTCTCTGTTGGTAACAAGAAGCTCAAGTGGGCCCAATATCACTCATAAGGGTAGTTGACATATGTCAGCTTGTGATTGAAAATCCACATACATGTACATACTGAAACCATAGAGGGAAAGAAAAGCTTTAAGTATCAAGTGCTATATGGTCTATTAATGTAGGTGTCAATTATCTTCTATTCTAGGCCATACACATAATAAAACTTTCTTGGCCATAAAATAAATGAGCCATTTATGAAACCATCCTAGTCCCCTGGTTCCTGCCACTGGACATTAAGCCCTGCTTAATAGCTTTAAAACTGTCCAAAGTCCTGCCCTTAAAGTAAATGCACTTACTTGGCATAACAAGGGGATTTGACATGCACAGTTTGCAAGGATTCATGCATTAGCCCATACCCCATTGTAGACGTAACTTTAAAACCACTGATATTCCTACTCAATGGCAGAGCTGTAACTCAGTGGTTAAGGCACTTGATTCATGACCAGAAGGTTGTAGATTAAATACCCACTGTCTGATTAATCTAAATTCTCATTCATAAGCATTGATCTCTCTCATAAATGATTCCTACTCAATGGCACTGCTGTAACTCAGTGGTTAAGGCACTTGATTCATGACCAGAAGGTTGTAGATTAAATGCCCACCGTCTGATCAGTCTGGATACCTCATTCATAAGCATTGCTCACACTCATAATTAATTTAACTAATCTGCTATCTTAAAAACGGAATATTAAATAGGAAGTCTGATCAAAAAGCTGTTTAAAAATAAAGTCTCTAGATATATTCCAAGCTCAGCTAATCAAATGTAAGACCACTTCATTGATGTCCATTGATGTCACTCATAATTCAAGTGATCTTAAATCTTCTTGATACAATTTTATGTACCAGGCACGATATTATGAAATCTTGATGAAGCAAACTAGACATGCAAGTTCTGATCAGGAATATGGCTTCTAGAGTGTTCAAAATCTCAGCCAATAAGGTGTAAAATCACCTCATTAGCATGCATGGATATTGCTTGTAATTAAAATATAATGAAAGCATGACGATACAATCTTTACAAAAGGTTCTATCAAAATCTAATTAGAAATAGAGCTTTTACAGTGTTCACTTTCTTAATCTGATGCAATATCACTGCATTTAATTTAGTATATATGCATACTGCACATAACTCAATGTAGGTCAAGAAAATATAAGCTTATGTACGAAGTCTGATCAGAAAATATGCCCCCTAAGCATTCAGAAACTAGAGTTGATGGACAGATGATTACATTAGCCATACCATCAGCCCGATTAACCTTTGGCCAGATGAGCTATAAAAAATTTTTTTTTACCAAGACATTTTCAAAATAACATAAATGCAACATTTTTCATGGGGTACTAATTACCTGGTTTCTACAAAACACAAATTAGTGAACAATGATCCATCTGTGCAAAACAACAAAACTCCACCCTCCCACTCCACAAATTCATTGACCCAATGAATAATGATCCATCTGTGCAAACAAAACTCCACTCCCCCACTCCAGAACTTTTTTGACCCAATGAACAATGATCCACCTGTGCAAATGACAGACCTTGTATTCACTAAACAAATTTGCAGACCCAACAAGCAATGATCCATCTTGGCAAATAACAAACATCTGTACCTACTCCATAAATTTATTGACCCAGTGAACAATGATCCATCCATCCATGCAAATAACAGACCTGTGTACCCACTCTAAAATGTACTGACCCACTGAACGATGATCCATCTACACAATTGACAGACTCTGTACCTACGTCACAAATTTTTGACCCTATGAACAATGATCATCTGCATGTACAAGAGAACTCCATGCACGCTCCACAAATTTAAGCACCAATAAAAATGTGATTGGGTGCAGAAAATCTACAAACATAGATTAATTCACAGAAGTGTGATTTACAAACACTGTTATTCATGTAAGATTAAATATATGAGTGCCAAATAGGGACACTTCCAATAACAACAGAGTATCAGCATTTAAGCCACAATGAAAAAGAGTGGGTTGAATATTACCCGACTACAATGATGAGAAGGGCAAATGATTCATTAGATGCATGACCATGGACACACCTTCTGCACATTAAATGTAAACTATGGTCACATATACCAAACAACATAAAGTCAAAAACCTAATGATCTTGTAGTTGTATCTGATAAGACTTGAATATCTACCATGTCAGCAAATTAAGTTCAACTAAAACTTTAACTGAAGGAAGAAGATGACTGTTTGGATATGGAGGCAAACCCTCCCATCTCCTGGGGTGTTCTAGTCACCCCCTGTCAATGGTACAGTTTCGTTACTATTGTAACTCATCAGAGGGAATAATATGGGTTGATTTGTTTGTTCAACTGTTCACTGTATTATGTCCGTGTGTGATTTATATACCCCTTTGTCACCGGTGATGCTGGTGCAGCCTATATAACTACTTGTAAGGTCATGTGACTAGTAGTGACATGACTTATAGCTGAAGTATATGGGTGCCGAAATAAACCATTGTCTTGTAGCTGACTTTCTGATACATGAAGATACATGATTTAAAGAGGGGTATAAAATAAAAAAAGAAATGACTAGCAACCTCTAAGAATATTTATTTTGATCTAAAAAAACTTTCTTTTTTTAATTCCACAAGGAACTGCCATGCTATTGTATAAATCACTTTGTTCTCTTTATAATACCACAAGGAACTGCCATGCAATTGTATAAATCACTTTGTTCTCTTTATAATACCACAAGGAACTGCCATGCTATTGTATAAATCACTTTGTTCTCTTTATAATACCACAAGGAACTGCCATGCTATTGTATAAATCACTTCGTTCTCTTTATAATACCACAAGGAACTGCCATGCTATTGTATAAATCACTTTGTTCTCTTTTTAATACCAGAAGAACTGCCATGCTATTATATAAATCACTTTGTTCTCTTTTTAATACCAGAAGGAACTGCCATGTTATTGTATAAATCATCAGTAGAAGTGAGTCTACCAGAGTGTCAAAATGATTGCTGATTAAAAGTCTTTGCAGAATCTTGAGGTTATCAATGGGGTTTACATACGGTTGGCATATGATTTCATCCGACTCAAAGCTGGTTCCACTAGCTATACTTTCTTGTTTTATGCATTGATGTGTGCTCAAGACGATTGTGGAGTTAAGATGTCTTCAGCTACCACTAAGTTTGAAGAGTTATTTTCAAGCTCCACTTGACTTGTTAATCCTGCATTCAATAATTTGGTTTGTTCATTTGTCGATATAGTCCTACCTACTGATTGCTCAGTAACATAATATTCCTGTGCAAACCATGCAGGGGTACTTACTCCTGTCAGTATCAACAGGTAATGTTCATTAACTAACCTGATAAAAACTTCTGTCTCACAGCAAGGAAGTTGATACATATAGAAATAATGTGTTCTCTACATATGAACCTCTGGCCTGAAGGGTTTTCCTCTAGAGATGAGGGTGTCTCCCATCCCTCAATCAAAATCTCCTATGTAAGCAAATTATTACTGGAACATGTATTTTTGCCAATTATATTTCACACATTGATTCCAGTGTAGTATATTTATGATAATATTACTTGTGATGGCTTGACTGTAAACTGATGTAAGTAGGGCATGACAATTTAGTTTTGGCTTCAGTGTTTTAAGTTTGTTGAAACAGGTTAAACTATGTATGATCAGAAGTAGTTCTGAACAGATTAAAGGCATTCATCATTTATTTGTGAATTAATAAAAAGCTCAATCAGCATAAAACAATCAAAATTACTTTAGTTCTCTCAATAGCATAGCTTATCCTTAGGTGATCAAAAGTAATTAATTTGAACAGGATTAAAAATGTTAATTGATTTCAGCTGGATCACTAAAGAGCTCAAATGGCATAAAAAAGGGTTTGACTTTGGTTTTAAAGTTTGTGGTGTGTTATCTTCCAGAGTTAAAGTACCAAAATCTAAGGAACTGAAATATCACACAGAAATTCAATAATGAACAGAAAAAGAAATTTCAGTGGTTGGTACATGAATATGCATTCTATCCTCCCGAAAAAACTGATTTTAAATCTGCTATGGTGGCAAGAATGACATTACACATCATGCAGGTACCCCATTCCATGAAAGCATATTATACACGATAACAAATATATAAAACTTACATAATTTTCATAAGAAGGGAAAATTCATAGTTCTTTTTAGTAGTCTAAATATAGAAAACAGCATATAGTCAATCTAATATCTTACAGTATGATCTTCATTGGACATGTTGCTAAGCTCAACTTTGTGGATCTGGTTTTCTCCCCCATTACAAACCACAAACTCAAGTTCAGACTGTCGAGGAACAATGACCTCTTTCACATCTGTTTCTCTGAAATACAAAAAATCTGTTTTATTCGCATCCACTGTTGGCAACAATGGTACATCAACATAAATTTTCCAAGACTTCAGATTTTTTAAAATTTTGTGAGGAAATTACTCCACAAAAAATGTCATTATGGAAGGTGATACATAGGTGATCAGTAAAGATAATATTTAATATCCCTAGAATCAAATACAAAGGAAATAAAAGCATAATCCATTAAATATATTTATGTTCTTTGGCTCAGCGGCATGTAGCTAAGAAAGAAGCTACAAAAAGAAAAGACAACAAGAATATGGCTATTGCCTGCAAGTCAAGAACCCTCTGAGTTTCTATGATGAGGGAATTTATTTAGTTAGAAAATAATATAGAAAAAAGGAAGTAGAAAACCAGAACACTAAGGTAAATGTAAGGTGAGGGCAGATATGTGGAAAACATGCACATGGACACCAAAGTGATCGCTATGTGCAACTTCTGCCAAGACAGGCTCAACAAAGAATCTAAGAACCTAAAACACATTTACATGTCACAGTTACTATGTAATATGCTTTGTGAATAGATGACACTAGTGCCATTGTAAAGGAATTAAAAATTCAAGCATTTTTATTATTTTTTTTGTCAGAGATCAGGTGTTCTATAACATATAGACTTGTTCTAGTGTGAAAATGATACCAAAGTTTTTAGAAAAGGATGCCAAAGTGATGTAAATTAATGAATTACAAAATGTTTTACTTCATTTTATCAGAACTCTATCATATGTCCAGAAAATTCAGGAAAGATCACCATGAGCTGAGTCAGGGGAGGCAAATTATTCTGGTGGTAGAAAGTCTTGGTGGGTCAGTTGTTAAAGCAATGGTCTCATTATCAGAAGGGTAAGCATCAAATTGGACTGGTTATTGGGTTGTGGCATGGTACTTAACTGTTTGACTTATCATGATATAACCTTCAAAGTATTGCTGTGCCATACAATACCAGCAAAGACAATCTGGTTGCATATCAATTAATGATCATGCATCTCTCTGTACTGACATGGAAAAATGGAAATGCTGACACTACAGTAGTCTCCCTCTTATAAGGCCACCCCTAATGCAGCAGGGAAGTGGCCTTATAATGCGGGTGGCCTTTCTAGAGGGGGATGACAAATGCGAATAGTAAATACATATGAAAAAATTCAGAAGTAAATTTAATTTTAAATATTTAATATTTTAATTAAAAAATCACATGCATGATGTGAAATAAATGTAAAACAAACTTTGTCACCATTTTCAAAAGAATGCCATGAATAACCATTGATATAGTTTTAAAACTGTCTTTATAATTATGTTACAGTTCACATCATCTGTCACTTTGTTGGTAACAGTCTAAAAAACAAACCAGTCTCGTCACATTAAAAATATCCTTCCTGTCATATCCCCTGCATATATCGTTTAGTCTTTTGTTCCAATCTTCGACAACTTCATTATTAACATCAGCTGATTCACCGCTAATGACAGAACACTTGATATTGTGTCGCACTTGAAATATGTGCAACCATCCGTTACTTCATACTTGCGGTAAAGTCGTCATATCCCAATTCAACTGACAAACTTTTTGCTTTTTCTTGTCTTTCAAATCAGGATACAAATGTCTCCTGGCTCAAACAATCTTCCTTTCTCCGTCCATTTCACCTTTCCACTTCTGCAGAATTGTTTCATTATCTTTCATGATATTGTTTATCTTAGTCTTCCCGACCTTAGTTTTGTGCAAGGATCCTCGACGACACCCCCCACGTCAGTTGAATTACTTTCACATTCTCTTCTAAAATGAGAATTTTTATTTTCCTCGATGACATGTTGATCTTTTTGCAGTAAGTTATTCATGTTGCCAACTACAATACTGATGAAACAATTTTGTATGCATCTAAACAAATTGCCGTGTTTTTAAAGGAAGTGATCTTGTCATGTGATTCGTTAGTCGCAGTCTGGTACCCTATTGTTTTTATACATTTCTTGAAACTAAGTGAGAGAAGCCAAAACGGCTTCGATATGTACCAAAAAATCATGCAGATTTGACCTCGCGGCCACTAGGATTCGTAATTTTGACAATTACTGTCAGTAGTAATAGCCACTCATTACCAAAGTGAACAAGCTCAACATCTTACTAAGGGAAGCCATAAAGGCTATTAAACCATTTTCCTGCTGACTTGGGTATTGTACATCGATGCTGCCACTTCTCAGCTGTTACTACTGTTCGATAATTGTAATCTTAACAATTATCAGAGTGACTAAACCGGACATCTTATGATAACATAGCACTAAGGCTAATTGGATTACATGTACGTACCCTTTTGTATGGATTAAAATTTGAGTCTTTCTCGGTTTTTATGGAATAAATTTGGCTTCTCGTGAGGCGTAAATGATATAATATTAACCTTGGTGGTAAATGTACTTTATTCAACACTTCTTTCAGTAAAGAAAACCTGACATCGGGAAACAGAAATCGGATTACTTAAGACACATTATGAATAAAATACTGGTTCTGGATACATATTCATATAAAATGCGGCTGCTTGTGAGGGGTAAATTTTATAATTTTGCACTAATATGCTGGCTGCTGGTCGCGTTAGCCGGGTGGCCTTTCGCGAGGGGTACTACTGAACAAAAAATCGTCGGTGCCAACGGATTCTGGCCGTAAGGAGCGGGTGGCCGCTGGTCAGGGGGGCCGTTCAAGAGGGGGACTACTGTATTTCCATCATGATCAAATGAGAATGTATAAGAATTCCAAATTCAAAAGATTTTGTAATATTTAACTCAAAATGTGTTACAAATACTTTTATTTGATTTCCTGTGGATGCCACACACACAATTCTTTTTTGAGACAATATTTTATGATTGTGTTGCCATTATCACAGAAAACTGGAAACAGGAAGTAACTCTGTAAATTACTTCCTTTGACTTCTTTAGGGACGAAACTTACCTAGCTTTATCATCTGCCTTGCTTTCTGCTTGACTGATTTGTGTATCTTTTGCCTTGCTTTCTACTTGACTCATCTGTGTATGTTTTGCCTTGCTTTCTACTTGACTCTTCTGTGTATCTTTTGCCTTGCTTGATACCTGACTCATCTGTGTATCTTTTGCCTTGCTTGATACCTGACTCAGCTGTGTACTGACCTCATGTCTGGGTTTCTCCAGAGGAATCCTCTCTGTAACACCCTTTACCAGAAAGAAGTTTAAATGTTTAAAATAGATCATTAGACTTGTAGGTAAATGAATGCTATATATGAATGGGAGGTAACACTCTGAAAAGAATTTCTAGGAATTCAAGATACCACTTTATTTTAACTGAAGAACATCTCTGGTATTCTTGATCAATAAGAATTTCAAATTAGTCACTGTGGCAGTCTAATTGGATGTAAGATTGGTGCCATTTTCCTTAAAGAAAAATTGGACACCATTAGAAGAATTTTGGTGAAAAGCCTAGGTTGATATAACAATCTACTGAGGAGAATTTGTGACAAGATTTTGTACATGCATGGTACCCAAACTTTTTGAAACAAAACTTTCCAGGTCTTTTCCTGAATGAAACTTATTTTTCAAGGTTCACCTATGATCATTATTGAAAGGAATTTTAAAACATTTTGGCTTATGAAAGATGCATTTTTAAATCAAAAGCTGTTTATATTGTTAGATTCTCCCATAACATCTGAATTAGACATTTGACCACGTACAAAAGCATAGGATGCCTTGCTAGAAACAAGTAGAACAACTCCAAAATTCATATAAATTTTCATGTAACTCACTTTAATTTACAGAATAAAAAGCCTCAAAGGAACTGGTGCTTTACTGGGTGAAAAGAATTTCCAGGAATTCAAGATAAAATAATTTCTTCCTTTTAGCAGCTAAATGCTAAAACTGTCTTTATATTCTTCAGTGATAAGAAGACTTTGAAATTAGCTTCTGTAGATGGCATATTAGATATCAGATTGGCACATTTCAATTTGGTACATCAAGCAGACATCATCAGAAGTCATTTGGTGAAAAACCCATATCATATTGTTCATCCCAATCCACTCAGGTGAAGCAGCAACAAGATTTTCACTCAAGCCAACATGGAAGCCATACTGGACATACAGCTGGAACCATCTTCATTTAGGAGGAAAAAAGGTAATATTTTCAAGATAGCTATCATGGTAGTTTAGTCATTTTCACTTAAGATCAACTTGACATCATAACAACTCTTTGGATGAAAAACCTCCAAGACAAAATGGCTTTCCATTCAAGAGGAGAAGTGACAACAAAATTTTTAAGATGGCCACATACTGATGTCAGATCATCACCATTTTAATTTAGTAGGAAGAAAATAAATGTTGGCCATTGTGGCAGCTATTAGACCTCAGATCAGTACATGTTTCAATTAGGACCAATTAGACATTGTATGAAGTCTTTAGGTGAAAATGACACGTCAATATGACTATTCTGAAGGAGCTGTGATAATTAAATTAAGATGGCTACTGTGGCAGCCATAATGGACATCAGACTGGAACCATTTTCATTGAAGACCAACTATATTGCATGACAAATGTATTAGTGAAAATGTCATACTGAAATAGCCATCCTTTCAGGAGGAAAAGCAATAATATTAACAAGATTTTCAAGATAACTGATGTAGTAGCCATACTGGATATGAATTCAGTACCATTTACATCACGGACCAACTAGACATAATAAGAAGTCTTTCAGTGAAAACCTCATGTTGATACTACCATTAATTCTGGAGTAAGATTTTCAAAGATGACAATTGTGTGGCCGCCATAATGAACATCAAATCAGCAGCATTTTTATTAGAACTAAAAGAATATAAAAATATCTTCTGATAAAAACCCATGTAAATATGACTTACTGCTTGGAAGGAGTTGTGATGCTAAGATTTTTAAGATGCGTGCGAAAGTGGCCATACTGGACTTCTGATTGGTACAATTTTCATTTTGGAACAACATCATAAAAGATGACAAAACTCCATGCTGATATGACCATCTAAGACCAAACTACCACCTGGGGCCCCGGGATGTCATTTAGTATAAACCAGACATTGAAGAAGCCTTTTAGTGAAACCCACATGTTGATACAACCATTTATTTAGGTGAAGTAGTTTATATCATGATTTCTCATGACACCATGGTTAATGGATGTCTGGGTGGCACTGTTTTAATTTAGGACTAACTAGACACCATAAGAGGTCTACTGCTAAAAACCCCAATATGACATCCTATTCAGGAGGAATTAAAATAACAATATTTTTAAGATGGCTGCAGCCATATTGGGCATCATATCAGCACCATTTTCATTTAGGATCAACAAGACATTATAAAAGTCATTTAGTGAAACCATGTAGGTACAATTCCAAAGGTATAATAATCATTACTACAAGTTTTTCAAGATGGCCACTGTGGTGGCTATATTGCATTTCTGAGCAGAACCATCTCCATGTATGACCAACCAGATATTAGAAGAAATCTTCTGGCAAAAATCCCATGTCAAATGACTGCATTCAGAAAATGCATCAATAATAAGATTTTCAAGTTGTGGCAGTCATATTATTGGACATCAGATCAGTGCCATTTTCACTGAAGATCAACAAAACATCTTAAAATATATTTTATAGAGACCCTATGCTAATATGACCATCCATTCATTAAAAAACATTTTGTTATGGTTAATGGGGAGACCAGACTGGATGTCCAAGTGAAACAATTTTCATGTAGGGCAAACTGGACATCATAAGAAGTTTTCTGGTGAAAAATGACTTTCTGTTCAGGAGGAGGAATGATAAGAAGATTATCAAGATGGTTGCCATGATGGCCGAATTGGATGTCAGATTGACCCAATTTTTGTTCAGGACATATTGGATATATAAGTTGTGCAAACAGACATACAGATGATACTGGAAGGCTGATGCTGGATAGATGATAGCCAACAGGACTTTGATCAGTAGAGCTAATAAAAATTATTCAGAATGTTATGTCTGTAGCCTGTTTCTTAATGTCTATAACCCATTTCCTTGCATCTATAACCTGCATCCTTATGTCTATAACCTGCTTCCTTATGTCTATAACCTGTTTCCTTGTGTCTATAACCTGATGTTGATATATTCTTCCAGAACTGACATACAGAATGTTTCAAGAAACAAGAGTCCTTAGAATGGACTGATGCTTTTCTAGGTGAAAAGAATTTCCAGGAATTCAAAATCATTCCTTCATTTTAAATGCTGAGTGCTGAAACCATCTTATCTATTCTTCAGGGATAAGATTTTCTAAATAGCTGGATAACATACTGGCCTAATTTTAATTTATTACCCAGCATTAGAAGACTTATTGTGAAAACTCCATGTAAA
Source organism: Sinohyriopsis cumingii (assembly GCA_028554795.2). Classification (NCBI taxonomy): domain Eukaryota; kingdom Metazoa; phylum Mollusca; class Bivalvia; order Unionida; family Unionidae; genus Sinohyriopsis; species Sinohyriopsis cumingii. The sequence continues at coordinate 25,722,174 of CM068830.1, read as the reverse complement.
TATGACCATCAAGTGGGGGGGATAGTGAAGGTTGTTGTAACAGCGATATTGGATGCACAATAAATACAATATTCATTTGGGATCAGCATGATATCATAAAAAATGTAATGGTGAAAACGCGATGTTGTTATAGCATCATTCAGAAGCAATTGAGATAACTATATTTTCAAGATATGGGGGGGGGCTCTACTGATATTCTGATGTTCTGAGAGTGACTGGTGAACTTGTTTGCATTTGCAACATGCATAATAGGACAGAATGTTGGCATAACTTGAAGCTACTTTCATGTACTTCAGATTGGCACTATTTTCATTTAGGTACAACATCAAAAAAGATGTCAAAACCCCATGCTGATATGACCATCTCAGACCAATCTACCACCTAAGATATGCAGGGTCTTTTTTTAACTAACCAGTATAACCAGTGAGGAAAACCAGAGAAATTCTTTTCTTTAAAAAATTCAAATCCTATATAAAACATGAAACTGCAGAGCACCACCTCAGCACCAACTATTTTGGGAGGAGTTGAGACAAGAATATTTTCAAGATGGACACCATGGTGGCCATGTTGAGGGTCAGGCTGCATCATTTTCAGACCTTTTCACCCCCTCCCATTTGAAGACATGTAATCTTTCAGGTAAACAAGTGTAGTTTTCCATCCTAAATGTGGACTGCTCCATTGGTCTAGTGGTTACAGTGTCCACCTCGGATGTGGCAGGTCGTGGGTTTGATTCCTGGCTGAGTCATACCAAAGACTTATAAAAATGGTACTAACATCTGCCTCGCTAGGTGCTCAGCATTAAGAGGTTAGTGTTAGGAGTGGTCAGCGTGGTGTCAGGATAATGTGACTGGGTGGGACATCATGCTACATGTCTGTGGCATGATGCCGCAGTACTAGACATTACTATAAACTGCCACACTGCAGACATCATAATGATGTGACTACAAAATTGTTAAAGCTATGTTAAAAATACAAATCACACACACACCATCCTAATTGTGTAGCACTTCCCTAGCTTCCAATTTATCAAGAAAATCATTCATTTTTACAGTAATGTCAGCAATACAGGACAAATTGTAAGCCACCCTAACTAAATTTAATGAATGAAGAGAAGTACTGCCTTAAATTTCCTGTTACTTCTAATTGTACAGGGCATAAACATGAAATCAAGTCCTTTGTTATTTGAGTACAAATCTGTAATATTCAAGACTTGAAAATATGTATTAATGGTGAAAAGCCCAAAAAGCTTTCATGTTTGCAATTTCTGTTCCATCTCTAACCAGCATCTTCCCCATAATGTTTGTACTGTGTGGGCAGAATCAGATGTTTCCATTAAAGCTGTGATACAGAATGTTTTCAAGAACAAAGTCAAGAATTGGAATGGACAACTGGGATTTCTGAAACAGTTCTGAAAGAATGCATAAATTACTAGCTCCAAGCATAGGGCCTGATTTAAGGATGAAATGCAAACAAATTACCGTATTTGCCGGCCTAAAAGTCAATGTGGAGTATAAGTCCAGTCAGCAAATTTGGCAAACTTTCCATCCTTCATCCTTATATGAGTCGATGCTGAGTATAAGACCAGATCAACACCTCAGATTGTGTTTTTCACTTCATTTTACATGGCATCGCGATTTTTATCCTACCTGTAACTCAGTATCCTTTCCAGTCAGGATCATTAAATGGAACTATTAGGACCCAATTTGTTTCAAAAGAAGTATTTTAAATGTATTATGTACTTTTGGCTACATATAATGATGCTGACCCCCAAAAATTTTGATTTACAGATAGGATAAAACTGGCGAGGCTGTGTGGAATTATAATGATTTCTAGTTTCATAAATATTACAAGTATCACTGTATGCTATTTCGGATTATCTGCAATAGTGAAATTGCATCATAAATACTAAAATGCATTTTCCAGGGGTGGTGGGTGGAAAAGAGAGATAGAGAGAGAAGGATGCATATGTATTCCATTAAATTTTTCTTTTTGCACCTCGAGATAAAAATAAAATATGGTCCAATATATGAGACAGGAGAGAGAAAGAGAGAAAAGGAAAAAGTTCATCTCTGAGTCAGTGGATTTTTTTTCTTTTTTAAAACTTTTTGCCCCCCCCCATGTTGCTGAAGCTTTTGTCAAAGAGAGAAACCATTACTAAATAAAACAGTGAATGTAAACTATGAAAATATATACTATACTCCTTCATGATTTAAATATCCACAATAGTTATTTCTATATAGTCTCCAATAGGTTAAATCCCAAGAATGACCATTTTGCATGCTGTCTAATTTTCTTTGTAAGTATTGCAACCTCAACATTCCCAACAATTAAGATTTTGTTTAAAGTGAATGTACTCTTCCTGTACTTAGGCAGCAATTGTTTTTTATCTTTGCTCATGCTAGATGTAGTTTAAATTTGTGTCAGTTCCATCCGCAAGTTCAAAAATGTCACCACCTGTGAAATTGACAATACTAACCACCTTGGAATATCCTTTAACTATATGGTATGGTATTCATAATACCCATGAGTAGCCTCATTTCCTTATTGGTAACCTCGCTAATCTGATCAGGTCTGCAGAATATTGACCTCAAACAGATGTTATCTTGGCATGACTAAATACAGCCACATCATATTTAATTAGAATGTAAATACCACTACAAAGCATTGTGATTCTTTTAATAATGGAAGCAGAAACAAAAATTAGAAGGAATTGCTTGACTAGCAGTATTAATTGATAATGGAATATGGTACTGCAGTTGTACACAAGTAAAATCAGTCATCAGGTAAGCGAACAACACAGATTTACAATCATGAAGACATCTGTCTGTCTGTCTGTCTGTCTGTCTGACTGTCTCTCTGAATGAGGCATACGGATTATCTGATCATTAGGTGCAAGAAGAAAATTGTGATGGAATATGTCTTTGTCATGGTTATTCATCTTCTAACTTGTAAATTCTAAGGCACATATATGTAATTAAATTTAAACAATGTATATTAAAAACAACGTACATTACAAGTGTTTGCTGCTTTAGTGCAATTACATCTGATCTGTTAATTTTTAATACTGACGATCATGTAATTGTTTAAAATACTAAATGTGAGATCCTCTATTTGTTCATACATGATCTCTTCCCTAAAATGAAATATTTCTTAAACATTATTTTTCGTACTCTTGGAGAATTGTTTTCCATCTGAAAATATGATAAAGCAATTTGGATGATATAATCCATATATAAGTCGATTTGGAGTATAAGACGAAGCCATGATTTCCTGGTCAAAAAAGTATTGTCTTATGGGCCAGCAAGTACAATACACTAAAATGGTAGGGGTAAACTAGTTTTCATTTTCATTTCAAATCAACCAGACATGATAAGAACTCTCCTCATGAAACCCAATGTAAAAATGACTTAACAATTAAGAGGAGTGGTGATAAGATTTTCAAGATGGCCAGCATGGTGATCATCATGGTTGTCAGATCAGCACCATTTTATTTAGGACTAATAAGACATTATAAGCTGTCATATTAATGTTATTTAGGACTATAGTCTGACTCTACATCCCTTTTCTTTGTACCTCCCTACCGATTTCAAAAACGAGAACGTTTAATGTGATAAAAAATGCACAGAACTAAGTCAACTGAATCATTGATTTATAATTTCTAACCTGACTGTGACCAGAATGGCAATAATGCTGCCATCCCCTGCACCATTTCATGCTTAACGGACTTCCATACTAACACGGCGCCATATTGCGTACACTATAGGCTAGTTTATTTCCTTCAGACAACATAATGATGTAGTTCATCCTGTTCGGCAAATGCTAAATAACTGCGTAAATTACATAACATTGAGAGTTTGGAATTATATCCCTCTGCATACATGAACATAGAAATTAAACCGCTTGTTAAATCCACATGAAAAGCGTAGCTGTCATTTTCCTTTGCTTGATTCGACATTGTAAATATCAGAAGCAGACGACTTATGTATGTACATCTATAGTCGTGATACACCCCTTTGCTGAAAATGGACTTGTCCAGCAACTGGAAATGGATCCGATTATGTCCGTCTATTGCACTGAAAACTTCTGTTAAGCATGAAACGCGCATAAGATGACGGTGTTAGGGCCACTCTACTCAGAGTCGGGTTAGAAACTATAAATCAATGAATGAACTGACTAAGTTCCTTGCACTTTTTATGACATTAAAGGTTTCCATTATTTAAATCGGTAGGGGGTACAAATAAACGGGTTTGTATTATCAGACTATAACAAGACATTATAAACTGTCATACTGATATGAATTTCCATTTTGGAGGAGTAACATTTTCAAGATGGCTAACATGGTGGTCATAAGGAGTCTAATAGTATGACTCTTCCATCTGGGGCATACTAGACATCATAAGGAGTCTTATTAGTACTACTCTTCCATTTGGGGCATACTAGACATCATAAGGAGTCTTATTAGTACTACTCTTCCATCTGGGGCATACTAGACATCATAAGGAGTCTAATAGTATGACTCTTCCATTTGGGGCATACTAGACATCATAAGGAGTCTAATTAATACTACTCTTCCATTTGGGGCATACTAGACATCATAAGGAGTCTTATTAGTACTACTCTTCCATCTGGGGCATACTAGACATCATAAGGAGTCTTATTAGTACTACTCTTCCATTTGGGGCATACTAGACATCATAAGGAGTCTTATTAGTACTACTCTTCCATCTGGGGCATACTAGACATCATAAGGAGTCTAATTAATACTACTCTTTCATCTGGGGCATACTAGACATCATAAGGAGTCTTATTAGTACTACTCTTCCATTTGGGGCATACTAGACATCATAAGGAGTCTTATTAGTACTACTCTTCCATCTGGGGCATACTAGACATCATAAGGAGTCTTATTAGTACTACTCTTCCATTTGGGGCATACAAGACATCATAAGGAGTCTAATTAATACTACTCTTCCATCTGGGGCATACTAGACATCATAAGGAGTCTAATTAATACTACTCTTCCATCTGGGGCATACAAGACTTTTTTTAATGTAGCTATAACAATTTTTCAGTCATATCACTATAATGTCTGCAGTGTGACAGTTTATAGTCACTGATGTCTAGTCTAATAGTAAAACTCTTCCATTTGGGGCATACTAGACATCATAAGGAGTCTAATTAATACTACTCTTCCATCTGGGGCATACTAGACATCATAAGGAGTCTAATTAATACTACTCTTCCATCTGGGGCATACAAGACTTTTTTTAATGTAGCTATAACAATTTTTCAGTCATATCACTATAATGTCTGCAGTGTGACAGTTTATAGTCACTGATGTCTAGTCTAATAGTAAAACTCTTCCATTTGGGGCATACTAGACATCATAAGGAGTCTAATTAATACTACTCTTCCATCTGGGGCATACTAGACATCATAAGGAGTCTAATTAATACTACTCTTCCATCTGGGGCATACAAGACTTTTTTTAATGTAGCTATAACAATTTTTCAGTCATATCACTATAATGTCTGCAGTGTGACAGTTTATAGTCACTGATGTCTAGTCTAATAGTAAAACTCTTCCATTTGGGGCATACTAGACATCATAAGGAGTCTAATTAATACTACTCTTCCATCTGGGGCATACTAGACATCATAAGGAGTCTAATTAATACTACTCTTCCATCTGGGGCATACAAGACTTTTTTTAATGTAGCTATAACAATTTTTCAGTCATATCACTATAATGTCTGCAGTGTGACAGTTTATAGTCACTGATGTCTAGTCTAAATGTACAACTCTTCCATTTGGGGCATACTAGACATCATAAGGAGTCTAATTAATACTACTCTTCCATCTGGGGCATACTAGACATCATAAGGAGTCTAATTAATACTACTCTTCCATCTGGGGCATACTAGACATAAGGAGTCTAATAGTATGACTTTTCCATCTGGGTCATACGTGTGTGTGTGTGTGTGTGTGTGTGTGTGTGTGTGATCTGGATTTTTAATGTAGCTTTAACAATTTTTCAGTCATATCACTACAATGTCTGCAGTGTGACAGTTTACAGTGATGTCTAATCTAATAATACAACTTTTCCATCTGGGGTATACTAGACATCATATGAAGTCTAATAGAACAGCAAAAAATCAAAATGATCATCCTTCTAGAAGCCATAACAAGATTTTCAAGATTTGTGGTGGTTATATCAGAGGTCAGATTATCATCATTTTCATTATGACCATCCAGACACAATAAGAAGACTAACAGTAAAATCCCTATTGTCATATGACCAATTATTCAGGAGAAGATGTGATGACAAAATTTTGAAGATGCCACTGTGGTGGCCATTTTGGGATTCTAAGCAATACCATTTTTATTTAGGGCCAACTAGCCTTCATAAGAAGTCCATGTAAAAGCCCCCTGTCAATATGACCATTTATTCAGAAGTAGCAAAGCACAATTCTCAAGATAGCCACCATGGCAGGCATACTAAGGCAAGCAGCATCGTTTTCATTTAGGATTAACATCATAAGCATCATTCTGGTGAAAACCCCATGCAAATATAAGATTTTTGTTGTTGAGGAGAAGTGGCATTAACAAAATTTTCAAGATGGCTGCTGTAGCAGCCAAACTGGACATCAAATTAGCACCAAATATCATTTAAGACCAACTAGACATCTTAAGAAACCTTAAAGTGAAAACCCCATGTCGATCTGACCATCCATGTTGGAACAGTAGTGACAAGATTTTGTGGAGGCTATATTAGACAACAAGGCATCACCTCTAGAAAGAACTAGAAAACATAAAGGTCTTCTAGCGAAAAACACGTGTCAATATGACTTTCTGATAAGGAGGATTAGTGATAAGTTTTCATTATGGCTGCCATGGTGGCTAAAATATCAGATCAGCATCATCTTAGAACCAACTAGACATCAAGAGCAGTCATTAAGTGAAAGTCCCATGTTTATAACCATCCATTAATGAGGAGTAGAAATAACAAGCTTTTCATGATGGCCACTGTGGTGGTATTTTGTGTGTCCAAGAGGCATCATTTATGGCCAATTAAACCTTGAGACAAATGTGTCGGTAAAGTTTCATGGCAATCCACTAACTAATTTAGGCAGAGCAGCAATAACAAACTTGTGCTAACAGATAGATGACAGATGATCAGTATAGTTAAAAATCTGACTTCAGAAACTGGGCAAACTCAATATGAACAGGTTTTAAACCATTAATTTAACAGTGTCAGTGGTTGTTACAGCAATATTATTGCAAAAATTAAGATAATGAAAAAATGTTGCAGCACCACCAGAAAATTAAAAATGTTGACAGCTACAAGTATGCTATACTGGTAGGATGAAGATCAAACTTTTGATTGGATGCATATTAAATGATGGTAGGATGGAGATCAAACTTCTGATTGGATGCACATTAAATTATGGTAGGATGGCAATCAAACCTTTGATTGGATGCATATTAAATGATGGTAGGATAGAGATCAAACTTTTGATTGGATGCATATTAAATGCTGGTATGATGGAGATCAAACTTTTGATTGGATGCACATTAAATTATGGTAGGATGGCAATCAAACCTTTGATTGGATGCATATTAAATGATGGTAGGATGGAGATCAAACTTTTGATTGGATGCATATTAAATGATGGTAGGATGGAGATCAAACTTTTGATTGGATGCATATTAAATGATGGTAAGATGGAGATCAAACTTTTGATTGGATGCATATTAAATGATGGTAGGATGGAGATCAAACGTTTAATTGGATTAAATGCAATACAACCATAATGAATATCGATATGATAAGAAACCTATTCAAGTTTCTGATAAAATGAATTGTTTCAACCGTTGTAATTCACAGGTAAAAATAATTTTGCTACATACACAGAAATTTACATAAAGAAAACATTCCTAATATAAACAGCTGCTGGTATCATCATCATGTTATAAGTCTTATGGTTTAAAACAAATGGAGGGAGATTGAAGAGAGACAGAGAGGGTGAGTGAGAAAGTAGATGAACCTCTCCCAGGAGATGAATCCTGATGGAGTCTTTGTCAACACCACTTTCTGAGTGATCTCCCCTGGTCTGGACATCCCAGTACTGACTGAATGTACCTTGAGATCGTGGTCTGAACTGTATTATAATCTGTAAAATAGATGAAATAAATTTAAATTTATCTCAGATTTTATGATACTTCATAGTTTAGATTGGTTGAACATGTAAGTTTTAAAAACTACATAGGATTTAGTTACATCAAGATAAAAAAGACGAGTGTGTGTATGTGTGTATATGTATGTATCTATATATGTGTATAGATATATATATATATATATATATATATATATATATATATATATATATATATATATACATACATATATATATATACATATATATATATATGTGGTTTAACCAATGACCATGTAACCACCAACGAAGAAGTCCACAACAGGATCTAACGAGCCATCAAATTCTATGAAGACCTCTTGACCAGTGTAAAAAAGGGTAAACTGAAGTGGTATGGTCATGTCTCAAGATCATCTGGACTGGCAAAAACAATTTTGCAAGGCATAGTGCGAGGGTGCAGACAGAGACAGACAGAAAAAGCAGTGGGAAGACAACATTAAGGAGTGGACATTCATGGGATTTGGAGCTTACAAAGGGCAGTAGAAAGATGGAGAGAATTGGTTGTAAAGTAAACTGTGGTGCCCCAACGACCTCTTGGGTTCAGGGTTTGATGACAATGATGATGATGATGATGATAAGGTTTAACAGCACAGCAGCATATTCCTGGCTTGATAGTGCTATGCAAAGGTTAAAATTATATATGTTAAAAGCTGCTAAAATCTTCTGGAAGACAAATAAATAAAGGAAAATATACACAAACTTCCAAAATAAAGGAAAACACACACACTTCACAATAAAGGAAACCATACACTCTTTCTAATAAGGAAAACATACACACACTTCCAAAAAGAAGGAAAACAAACACAATTCCAAATAAATGTAAACATAAATGCACTTCCTAAAAAGAAAAATGTACACTTGTACACCAAAAAAGGATCAAATTTGAAGCTGTTAATAATTCTATGATAGGTTTATAAAAAGAAAGATCTGTTTTTTGTTTAATATAAACTACACTTTAAGAAAGAACCCGATTTTTGCTGATGATATATATTCAAGGTTCAGTGCAAAATTGGTAAAACTATGCCAAATTATAGGACATTATAAAATCTTTGGCAAAGACACTGTTACTGCCACTTAAGTGTACTTTTTTCTTCTTATCTTCTAATGCATGAAAGGTGATCATGTTTGTAAATGCTATGATACGAGCAATGCTGCCTTACATCTATGAAATGTCATAATGAGTGGTTTCTATCCTCGCTGAAAAACTGTAATTCATGTTATAAGATGTTAATTAGGTCACCAGTAGATTAGGCATATTAGAAGATTTTACTCAGTAACCCAGCAATCAGAAGTCTTTGAGAGGGTTTAATTTTATTGCAGGTCAAAACAGTCAACGAGGTGTTGTGCAAATCCGAGTCTCATAGTTCATTCTGCCAATATTAGTCTCAAACCTATTGAAAAGTCCAAATTCTGCTACTTTAATGACAGGGTCACATTGCCAGCCAGTATTTCATAACCAAGGATCCAAGGAAATGATTGACATGCACGGGTCATTAGCTTATTTATTAACCTGTATGTCACGTTATTACAATATGTTCTGACAAATACGACCATATTTTTGTCCAAGTCACAAAGGGGTGCAGAATATGAACTGGATATTTTTTTCCCTGCATTTGAATTATGACAAGTACATTTAGTCACTCATGAACTGCTTCTATTCATAAAAACAAAGGTCTATCAATGTAGAGATGATTAAGTCTTAGGTCATCTTGCTAGGCTGTCCAAGCCCATATATGTGTTATTACTGACGCTATGGTCAATATGTTTTATTTTTTCTTTAAGTGTATAAAAAAAAATGACATAAGGCCTGTATCCTGGAAAGACTCAAAAGGCCCGTGTTCTAAAGCAGGCTTACTAGACCTGTGCCCTGGAATAGACTCAAAAGTTCTGTACCCTGGAATGAGACTCATAAGGCCTGTGCCTTGGGAAGAGATTTGTTAAGGTCTGTGCCTTGGGATGAGATTTGTTAAGGTCTGTGCCCTGCGATGAGATTTGTAAGAACTGTGCCCTAGAGAGGGGCTCATAAGGCATGTACCCTGGGATGAGATTTGTAATGCCTGTGTCCTAGAGAAGGAATCATAAGCCCTGTGCCTTGGGATGAGATTCATAAGACCTGTGCCCTAGAGAAGGGCTCATAAGACATGTACCCTGGAATCCTATTATGTCTTGTAGTGCAGAAGGTAAAATGTATTGTCATCAAAACTGATACTGAAAAGTTTGTTCCTGTTGCAGTAGCAAGTACATCTAGGTTTTAATACCCTTTGAGGTAACATTCTTGTTATATTCAAGTCTGTAAGCAGAAATGGTAACAATGGTTTAAGTTACCAAATATTACTTGCAAATGAATAGCATTACATCTGAAAAATTCCATTTTTTATTCTTAAGTTGTCTTTGACTGCCGCAGATAAAACTTCATCTGACTTATTCATTGATCTGTTGATTTCCTTGGCTTAAACTTTCTTTAGATATACCAATTCCTAGATATAAATTGTCCAACCATACACAAGCATATTTGTAATCTATCAATGTGATACAGAACTTCACTGGCATGATACTGGAGTCATTAACTTTCTTGTAGTCCTCTTTTCTTGCAGGACCAACTTTGAAAAGAGAGTATAAACTTGACAGCAGAGATGAAACACCCCAACCAGTAGCCAATGCTCTTGTTTTGAATGCATTATGGAAAACATGCAGCCTGCATGATCCAATGTTAATTAAAGACACAGTATAGTCCTCTTGCGTAACTTCCTCATAAGATAAAACAATTTCCAATTCACATTTGGGCCATCCATAGATATTTGTAACATCTCCTTAGTTTGAGTCCTTATAAAAATCTTCAACCATATCCTGTGGTTGCATGGCCCAGAATCAGGAACAAGGTAAATATGGCCCAGAATCAGGAACAAGGTAAATATGGCCCAGAATCAGGAACAAGGTAAATACGGTCCAGAATCAGGAACAAGGTAAATACGGCCCAGAATTGGGAACAATGTGCCAAGTCTTAACAGTGTCCTCAATGACACAAGAGTACCTTACATCCATCTGCTTGCATTGCAACATTTTGTTCAAAGTCTTTTCTGCCAAATCAGAATTTGCTTTTTCTCAACTAATCAGAACATCATTATGTTGCCTACAAAGAGTAACAGCAACAGCTTGATATGTATAATATGAGATCCAAAAGTACAGATATATTGGTAACCATGCAATGCCAGCATTTTGCACATTTCTATGACTGGTGTATGTTATTCTTTATGCATACATTTTGAAGAAAAAAAAAAAACAACCAAAAACCTTGATCTACTTTAATTATAACTCTTTTGTGGAACAGCTCTGATCAGGTAAAATTCAAGGACTTTCAGAGGCCATCTGTCAAAATTCAGTTTTGATTTGAATTTAAGGACTTTTCAAGAGTATCCATGAAATTCAAAGACTTTTCAAGGCTATGTGAACCATGCAATGTCAAGACAGTAGGACTGTATTCATATTTAAGTATGGTTTGTTAGTATACAATGAAACCAGTAAACATAATTTAAGAACATAATAAATAAAATTCATTGTCATTTCATGATAAATTATGTAATACCCTTACTTTTGATCTTGGACTAAGAGAATTTATGCTATTTTGATCTCAGTTTCTACTTAAACATACAAGCATTGTTACCTATTCATTAAAAGTTATGATCACATCTCCAATATCCTAGGTAACAATATATCAATCACTACTACTCTGATACTATAAAAAAATACATTTATCTATGACCTATCTAAAATTTAAGGTGAACTGTTCATTATCTGCCATTCCCTTGATATGTATTATTGGACAGGGTCATGGCTGTTCCATTTAAACATACATTGTACCCAGAGAAGGAAATTTACACAAAATGTATGCCAGGGTGTCCTGATTACTCAATGTATGCCAGGGTGTCCTGATTACTCAATGAGTTATAAAAATAGCAAAAAATATGAAATAACGTCTATGGGTGACTACTCCACATTGAAAATTCCTTACCTGGGTCCAGATACATCTTAACAAAACCGTTCTCAGTAATACAAATATTATTTTTATGCTATAATTTAAAGGATAGGATTTTATGATGGATGATAACTAGCAGTCATTGAAATTATTTTAATGCAATCAAATAATAAAATCAAAATCCATTTAAAATTAACCCGTTAACATGAAACTGCATTTTTAGCGGACGGACAGTCAAATTTTCATTACAAGGTGAAGGATCATGATGTGGATGCTTGTGAAGGTAGATTTATACTGTTTACAAGAAACAACCAGTAAAATTAAAATACCAAGAGAAATTAGTAGGTCTATGTTTCAGAGGCTAATCAGAATTTAGCTCCGGGAAATAAGTATATGTCCCTTTGGATTCAGAATAAAGCGAATAAAGATACTGAGCCAAGTGCAACTGTTATACTGGGAGATGCAAGTAGAATATATGAACAAACCTTTTATTTTTGTTTTCTTTTAGCTAAATACTACATATATATATATATATATATATATATATATATATGTAAAATGAAAGAGGATATGCATGGACTAGATGGTTTAAAGTCTTTCTTAAAGACCATTATAATCTGGAAATGTATACTGCAATCATAGTGGAAAGGAAAAAAGAATTTATGTTGATTTGGGAACAGTGGGAGCTATTATTCCACAGTAACTAAGAATGATGTATTTAATTTATATGTATGTTTAATAGTATTATGTTATAGTGTACAGTGTGTCACCTAGATGTTGTACATTTGTAATTGTCTCAAAAGAGATTATGTGCTATATGAAAGTGTGCAAGTGTGCTTGCATATGTGTGTATTATTTTTTTATACACAATACTTATTGTCCCTAGATTATGCCAGATGCAAGGTGACCTTGGGATGGTTTACGGACCCAATGGTCAACCTATTACTGGGACAATTAAAAAAAATCCTCGACAAAAAACAAAAATACCAAGAGAATTCTTCTATTTCTCGAGGGGTACACAGCTATGAGCTTTCAGTTTGCACAGTCTATCATTTTATACCCAACATATCATTCATTTTATTTTTTATTTACTTCCGAAGTTTCTGATCTCTTCTATAACTGTAACATTTAAAATTATGCTTCTGAATTCAGCATTTCCTCTTCACTCTTATTTCTTTTACCAATATGCAATAATCCTTGAAAGACGCACAGAATGACAGACTCACATCCCATGAGTGCTGATAGACACACAGAATGACAGACACATACTCCCTGAGTGCTGATAGACACAACGAATGACAGACACATAATCCCTAAGAGAAGGTTGTTGTTGTTGTTGTTGTGGGGTTTAACGCCATTTTTCAGCACGCGATAGGCTATACATGGCGGCCAGTATTAATGGTGGAGGAAGAACCCGGTAAAGCACCGGAAAGAACCACCGACCCACGAGAAGCTACTGGCAAGCTTTCTCACATACCCACATTGGCTGAATCCTAGACTCGAACCGCCGCAGACAGAGGTGAGATGGCAGTGATCCATAATGAAGAGTGCTTTAGACCACTCGGCCACTCGGGGCCCCCCGAAGAGAAGGCACTGATAGACAGACAGAATAACAGATACATAATCCCTAAGACAAAGTACTGATAGACAGACAGAATGACAGACTAAAACTAGTGCTATTAATGGCACAGTCCACTGGTATAGCCATTTAACAATACTACTACCATAAATAGGCCAATAGATTATGAAAAAAATGGTTAAGAAATACCATAAAAGTAACATTGAACAATATCATATTCCACTGATCAAAAGTGCATTCAATAATTCTGTGCAAAGTTAAAATTTTTTCAATAAATTATTACTCTATATTTCTTGCAAAAGTGGTGGACAGCATCACTTACCTGTATAGATTCATTAGCAGGTAGTTTTCCAAACTGCTTGGAAAAGTCAAACACTTTGTAATTGGCTCTGAAAATTTCTTTGGAATTGTCAGCACCCTGAAAAGATGCAACGGTAGAACACTGTATGAAAAACAACAGAGGAAAGATACAGGGCTTTTCCCCAAATTAAAAATTAGTGATGAAAGCCATAACAAATTTCAACACTACTTTTTATTTTTGTTGCCCTACCCCACCCTATTACCATGCCCTATCCCAACCCATCTCCAAGACTACTTTCAGCATTTCAAATATCATTCTAATTTATCCAGCAAATAAACAAAACACCAAATATGATCTTTTTCCTGTAACTGATGTAGATGGAGTTCTGGTTATGATGAGGTGACCATGTTACCTACAAAAAAATGTTACCTTTAACTACTGCTCCATCATCCTTCAGGCTAGTTTTTTTCAACCAAACTTCTCATATTTTTAAACCTGTGAGATCATTGTCTTGCAAGGGTCTGGCAAATGACTCAAACCTTGAATAAATCTTACAAACATTTTTTTAGCTAAGAATTAGAATTTTGAAAAATATACTTTATTTTGACTTGACCACAAAAGATATGCTGAGGAAATACAGTACAGGTGAATGCATAGATCATAAATCTCTTCCAGATAGTCAAATTGTAACACTACCTTGCACAGCTCATAGCAAGAAACTAAAACTATCTTGCACAATTTATAACAACAAACTATGACACTACCTTGCACAGTACATGACAACAAACTATAAAACTTCCTTACAAGGTACATAACAACAAACTGCAACATTACCTTGCACAGTACATATTAACAAACTGTAACATTACCTTACACAGAAGATAACAAACTGTAACACTACCTTGTACAGTACAAAGTAAAAACTGTAACACTTCCTTACACAGTACATATTAACAAACTGTAACATTACCTTACACAGAACATAACAACAAACCTTCATACTACCTTACACAGAACATAACAACTGTAACACTTCCTTACACAGAACATAACAACAAACTGGAACACTTCCTTACATAGTACATAACAACAATCTGTAACACATCCATACACAGTATGTAAAAACAAACTGTAACACTTCCTTACACAGTACATATTAACAAACTGTAACATTACCTTACACAGAACATAATAACAAACCATTATACTACCTTACACAGAACATAACAAATGAAAAACTTCCTTACACAGTACATAACAACAAACTGTAACACTTCCTTACACGGTACATAACAAAAAACTGTGACACTTCCTTGCACAAAACATAACAACAAAATGTAACATTACCATACACACAATATAAGAACAAACTGTAACACTAACTTATACAGTACATAACAACAAGCTGTAACACTTCCTTACAGAGTACATAACAACAAACTGTAACACTTCCTTACACAGTGCAAGGTAACAAACTGTAACACTACCTTGCATAGTTCGCAACAACAAACTGTAACACTTCCTTACACAGTACATGGTAACAAACTGTAACACTACCTTGCGTAGTTCATAACAACAAACTGTAACACTACCTTACACAGAACATAATAACAAACTGTAACACTTCCTTACACAGTACATGGTAACAAACTGTTAACACTACCTTGCACAGTTCATAAACAACAAACTGTAATGCAACCTTACTTAGTACATAACAGCAAACTATAACACTACCTTACACAGTATATATCAAGGGCACACACTGCCCACTTTTTCACCAATACAATTTTCAGTACAGTATAAACGTTGTTTACACTGACTGCTTGTGCTCAAATATTTCTAACCGACTTTGGCGTATAAATGGTGTCTTGTTCAGGACAGAAGAAATAGAAAGAAAAACAAATGAAGACACTGATCAGCAAGAATCAGTTGCATAGACATTTACTAGGACTTATGTGAAAGTCTGCTTAAATGACATTTTCCCAAGGAATTTATGTGAGGGCCTGCTTAAGTAGGACTATCCCCAGGCATGTCAGTCTGGCTGAATGAGACAATACCGAGGCATCTATATCAGTCTTGCTAAATGAGACAATACCCTGGCATCTTCACCAGCCAAAGGTACTCTGTCCACTTTATCCATTTACAGATATCTAAAACAGTGGTCTGAACAACTGCTATTTTGCTCATAAAAGAGTTAATGTATATAGCAACGAAAATCCATTGACCAATGAGGAAATTCATTATAATTCTTAATAAATATGGTGACTTCCATCATAGGATTTCAAGTAAATCTTTCAAATCTGACAGACTAACATGTACTGCTGTCAATGGAGGTTGCTATAGTTATTCTCAGCAATCTTCCTGAGTTTACGAAACATACAAACTGATTGGCTTGGTTTCTTTCAATCAGACAGTGGAGTGGTAACCCTTGCCCTGTGAAGATCGTCTACCGATCCTCATAATAAAACCCATACCATACTAAATATGCTCACATACCGTCAAAAGGTATACATGAAGACTTTTTTAAAGTCCATACCAAACAGAGTATACAACTCATCTGAAAATAGTGCAAGTGCAATGACTTTTCAACATGCATATCTTCAAACAATGAATATATGTATGAAGTTGCAAAACAATTTACTAAAATATTAAAGAGTTCAAGAGTTGTTGCACTAAGAAATTTTTGTCATACACTGCATCCAGCTGTATACAGAGTGGGCACTAACTCTTACAAAAATCAAGGGAGTTGTTGTTGTTGAAGGGTTTAACCTCATTTTTCAGCACAAGATAGGCTATATATGGCGGCCAATATAACTGGTGGAGGAAGAAGAACCCTGGAAAACCTTGGGAAGAACTACTGACCCACGAAAAGCTACTGGCAAGCTTTCTCACAAAACAAGTTAGCCAAGCCTGAGACTTGAACCCATGAAGACAGAGGTGAGATGGCAGTGATCAGGCACAGTAAGTACTTTAGACCACTCGGCCACATGGGGCCCCAAAATCATGGGGTTATATAGTTATTTACAAGTGCAAGTTCATGTGTTGACAACATTATTTATTGAGTTTCCCAGCAATCCATGTAAATCTACAAGACAAGTAGTTGCTCTCACCTGATTCAGTCTTATGCTGCAAGAAAATCTGCAATAGAAGTAGTTGCTTTTCCCTTGATTCGGTGTTACACTACAAGAAAATCTGCAAGTTAGACAAGTAGTTGCTTAAACCTGATTCTGTCTTACATGCAAGAAAATCTGCAAAACAAGTAGTTGCTTAAATCTAATTCAGCCTTATGCTGTGTTTAACTACAAGACTAAAAGGTTCAATAGCTACAAAAAAGCAAAATGATTTGTCAATATGCACACCTTCAACTGATGACCATAATATGCACAATGTTTCATCATAATTAAGTGAAAACTTTAGGTCTATTCATATTAATGATATCGTGTCATATACTGGACTAAGCGACCTGACAAAAAGAGTAATATCTCTTAAAAACAATTGCATGAACAGAATGATTGTTTGATATGCACCACTTCAGGTGATGAGCAGAATAAAGTTTCACAGCATTCCATAAACAATTCAGCACAAGTTGTGCTAGTAAGATTACGCTGTACAATGCATTAGGTTCAACATGAAAAAGCAATAGCCCTAATAAATGTAGTGAGAGCAAAGTATTCTGTCTCCATTCACATCAGATGATAATCCTATTTACCAGGTCCCATGACAATCCATTACAAATTTCAGGATTAGCTGCACTAATGAGACTGCATCACACATTGCTACAAGATAAAAAGAATAATAAATCCAACAAAAGCATGAAGCAAGAGACACGGTTGATATGCACATTTTTCTAGGTAAGTCCATAATGTTCACAAAAAGACAGTTATTACGCATGTTTCCAGGTGAGGACCATAATGTTTACAAAGAGACATTGATATACACGTTTCCAGATGAGGACCATGATGTTTACAAAGAGACATTGATATGCATGTTTCCAGATGAGGACCATGATGTTTACAAAGAGACATTGATATGCATGTTTCCAGATGAGGACCATGATGTTTACAAAGAAACATTGATATGCATGTTTCCAGATGAGGACCATGATGTATACAAGGAGACAGTTGATATGCATGTTTCCAGATGAGGACCATAATGTTTACAAAGAGACATTGATATACATGTTTCCAGATGAGGACCATGATGTTTACAAAGAGACATTGATATGCATGTTTCCAGATGAGGACCATGATGTATACAAGGAGACAGTTGATATGCATGTTTCCAGATGAGGACCATGATGTATACAAGGAGACAGTTGATATGCATGTTTCCAGATAAGGACCATAATGTTTACAAAGAGACATTGATATGCAGATTTTCAGGTGATAACCATAATGCTATAAAGTTTCATGGCAATAAATACACAACTGGGGCTCATTGCAGTAATGAGATTGTGTGCCAGATGTAAGGGTGGACAGACATGGGGATTACCATATACCCCTGTGATAAAGGCTGGACAGACAGGGATTACTACATACTTTGTGATAAAGGCTGGACAGACACGAGGATTACTAAATACCTGTGATAATGGCTGGACAGACATATGGATTACTACATACCCTGTGATAAAGGCTGGACAGACACGGGGATTACTAAATACCCCATAATAAAAGGTGGACAGACATGGGGATTATTATATACCCCTGTTATAAAAGGTGGACTGACAAGGGAATTACTATATACTTTGTGATAGAGCCTGGATATACATGGGGATTACCATATACCCCTGTGATAAAGGATGGACAGACATGTGATTACTATTTACCCCTGTGATGAAGGCTTGCCAGACATGGGAATTACTACACACTCATGAACAAACATGGGAATTACTATACATCCCCATGATATAGGTTGGACAGACACCAGCATTACTATATACCCCTGTGATGAAGGCTGGACAGACTTGGCAATTACTATATACCCCTATGATGAATGGGAGTAAGATTTGTATTGTTTTTGAGGTATTACAGACATGTACCTGGAAATCATTTTCTAAGAGCCATTGTTAAACTGAAAGAGTAAAATAACAATAATTTCAGTGGCGCTGTATTGTTCAAAAAAAAATTAGCTGAAAAATTAGATTTATTCCAGAAGATTATTCTGGTAACAATCTGTGAAACTATATGCAAGGCCATTATTGACACACAAATGATGTCATCATGGATGGAGTACTGAATATTTATAATAGGTTAATATCTCACACCATCTCTGTAACAAGAGTGAAGGAAACAAAATATTTCAGAACAAAGGCTTCTTCAAGCACGTATTCTGTATTTGGGTGAAAATCCCAAAGCATGTTGCCCCAAATTGACATCTGATTTTAAAGAGGAAATAGCATTGAATGTGAGACAGTAATACCATCTCATCTTTTTTTATTAATTTTGTTGAAATAATTATCATTTGAATACAATGCCATAAACAGCAGACATGATTTTGGTCTTCCATAAAAAAGCTGAAAAAATTTTAAGGGGGATTTGTGGGTCCTACCCAACGGGGTCTTGAGAGGCACCGCCCCTGATCTGGGGGTCCAAAAATGCATTTTACACTCATAAAATAACTGCTCCTGGTGCAACTTATGATGATAAAATAAACCAAATCATTTGAAAAACCTATAAACTTACCAAAAATGTTCAACTTGACTTGAATAATTTCACAATATTTATAGTCACATGAATTCGTTCTCCAATACTATTGATGCTGAAGTTATTGCATGTGCATGTCAGTGTTCACATTGTAATTAAGTCACAATAATTTCTCAATTTTTGCAGCTAATATATTATACTTCTCTCTTTTCATAACAAATCTGTAAAATAAAACCCCAGGAACTCAACTATATACAAATAATCCCATACATTCACTTGTCTTTTTCTCCAATGGACACAACCTGTTCATATGCCAGTCAAGCTCTTTTCACAGCTTTAGCAAAGATTTCTACAGCCTTCCTTTTTGTCACCACTGACGTTTTTGGCTCAATTCTTTCTTTTCCTTCTCAATAAGAGCCTTTTTCCTTTCAAGCTGGTGCTTGTATTGGCAACATGCAGTGCACATATTCTGACAGAAGGCTACATCTGTTGTCTCATGCAATAAATCTTTCTTCTTATAGTAATCAACTGCACTTTTTCCAGATGCCTTCTGAGCTTCAATTTTTCCATATGCAGCTTCTTTTTAAGGTGCTGTTCCAAACTCTTCCAACCATGAATACTCTGATTCAGATCTTTCTTGCAAAGGTCACAAAATGCCAGTCTTCTAGCATTCAGTTTTCTTATAAACTTACCAACTAAATTTCCATCAACTTTTCACTCCAGCCATTCCCATTTCCATATGTTTTTTAAACCTTTATCTAAATTTTGGTGTCATGGTCTCTTCTCAACAACTCTGGATGCCACGTTTTTCAAGCAAGCATCTTCTTTCCATTGCCATCAGTTTCCATTACACAAAGATTAATTGGATGAATTTAAACCTAGACCAATCAGAAATTATCTTTACTAGAGTCATGTACTAACTAATACATGGAATAAACAATTTACAAGTGTCATTGTGGAATGGGACCGGACAGACCATTTTTAAAATACCTGATCAGAGATGATATAAAAAACAGACTATATCAAGAAAAATCTGATTCAACTCAGGAGAAAAGTGGAATTCCACATTAAAACAGAAAAAATCATATCTGCAACAGGAACAAAAGTAATTTAAACTGAAACCCATTTATCCAGCAATGGAACTCTGCATTACATCTCTAGATTGCATATTAGCAATATTTTAATTCTCTCTCAGCAATTTTGCATATCAACCAAGTCTTGTGGCACTGATCCTGTTTATAAATTATATAGTGCACTTGCCCATCTAGTTGACTGACTGGGTTTATCTGACAATTTGATAGATATTGTTTAAACTAGATAAGTAAGACTGCACTGTATTGCTAACCTTGACATAAGGTGATGCAAATGAAGATATCAGCCATCTTAATTCACTATCACTGGTGTTCTTTAGCTCAATGGAGGTATCTGAAAAACAAGTATATATATATACATATATATATATATATATATATATATATATATATATATATATATATATATATATATATATATATATGAGACAGACATAGAGACAGAGAGAGAGAGAGAGACGCACACAGAGAATCAGTTCAAGAGCACTTGAGCACAATAGACAGTGGATTGCCAAGGGATGCACCCTGTTTGAGGTTCAGATCAGAGGCAGTAGGTATGAGTCAGGTATATATGTACTATAAAAAAATCAGCATAATAACACCTCATCTCTGCTCCAGTCACATAATCCTGAATCCAGGCTCTTTCTTAAATACATTCTGAACTTCTAGCTACCAACTACCAAATCGATAAAGGCTCTTTCCTAAATACACCTGAACTAAAAACTAGTAACTCCCAAATCAATTAAGGCTCTTTCTAATATACACCCTGATTATGGTAAATCTATTAAGTTTCACCAAAAACATGTAAAGAAAATATAAGTTATGGCCAGTAATGAAATGTAAAATCAAATATATTTTAGAAAATAATGTCAACAGTGACCTTGGAGATACACATTCCAAAATCAATAGCGTTCTATTTGGAGGATACAGGAAACATGTACTAAATTTCAATTAAAGTCCATTATGTAGAAATGGAAGTTATCAGGAAACAAAATCCAACAATGAACTTAATCATTGCACTACAGATTCTGATATCAGTAGATTTCTTCCTTCAGTTGAGCTGAAACATATATTCCAATTTGTACTAAAATATCTTTATGAACACAAAAATTAATGGCCAGAAAGCAAAATGGATGCCTGCCTGTTGCATGCCCCAGTGTATGCTAGTAAACACCACACAACGTTCATTGATGGATTTAAAAAGTAAATATTTCCAAGAAGACTTCAAAGTTTGACACACTTCAAATGAAAGGTTTTACAAAAAGTCAGAAGAAAGCTGCAGTCTTTATTAAATGACACTTGTAAAATACTTACAAATAAATCTGAAAAGATATACTGACACTTTAATTGCTAGTAATAGAAACAAATCAGTGGGAACTCAAAATGATTTCTTTCAAATTCGATATGAACTGTGATGAGGGCTGTAAATAAGGTGCCAAAATTGATACAATTCTTTCAATGCATTTAAATTTTCAGCTTTGCAGTTCATTTTTAACACTTATGTAACTATATTATTTTGTTCAGATCATAAATTTACTTTTTCTTTGTCTTCAGTATTTCTTCAATGCAAATATTTCAATAAGAAATCAGCCCCTACCACTGCCCCCCCACACTTTTCACAAAACTGTTTGTAAAAATCAACAATTACAAACACCATGTAAAGCTATAATTAAATATCATCAAAAAATGACAATCTCTATATTAACAACCCCAAAATAAGTTTGAAATTCTTCCTCCCCAGGGAAAAATAAAATCAATCATTAGTTTTGTAATCTAAGTACATTTGTATGTAACAGTTTGTGCCTACAAAACACAAGAAGCCTAACAATGTACCTGACTGACTTTGACTTGCTGTTGTGGGGAATTTGACCTCCACAGTGGATACCTCCAATCCTCCAGATTTTATATCAGCTTTCCGTGGTGGTGGGAGACAGATAGACTGTGTAGCACTGTGACTGGTGTACAGTGGGACAAGTGTGCTACTGCTAAACGAGGCTGAATCCTCTGGTACAACATCATCACGAATCTGCACTTTAAGGGACTACAGAGAGAAATTAAATTAGAATTTATTATAAGCTGGTACAACATCATCACGAATTTGCACTTTTAGGGACTACAGAGAGAAATTAAATTAGAATTTATTATAAGCTTATTTATTATAACATCATCACAAATATGCACTTTTTGGGACTACAGAGAGAAATTAAATTAGAACTTATTATAAGCTGGTACAACATCATCATGAATCTGCACTTTTAGGGACTACAGAGAGAAATTAATAATTAAAAATTATTATAAGCTGAAAGCCCTTGCAAAATATTTTTAAATCTACTGGCACAGATCTAAAACATGTCAGAAAGGTGAGGCAGATAATGGAGTCCCTTTGATTCCTCACTATAGCATTTACCATAATATACAAGGTCACTTAATACTACAGTACATTATATTGAAAATACAATTCAATAAGTATAATGGGATCCAAAAGCATGCCTGGGGACAGTGCCATATACAGGTGCTTTATACCTAGATCCATAACCAAACCTATAGGACTTCAATATTGATGTGCTTCATAATGGGACAGTTTGCCAAGATTAATCAGTAGAACAAACAACACAGACCAAGATCTGCGATCTGCCTGTGAATTACATGATGGCAGATCTCACTGTGAATTACATGATGCCATATCTGCCTGTGCATTACATGATGCCAGATCTGCTTGTGCATTACATGTCAGATCTGTTTGTGCATAATGTCTCCCTGTGCACTGCATGATGTCAAATCTCCCTGTGCATTATGTGATGCCACATCTCCCTGTGCATTACATGATGCCAGATCTTATTGTGCATTACATGCCAGACCTCCCTGTGCATTACATGTCAGATCTGTTTGTGCATAATGTCTCCCTGTGCATTGCATGATGTCAAATCTCCCTGTGCATTATGTGATGCCATATCTCCCTGTGCATTAAATGCCAGACCTCCCTGTGCATTACATGCCAGATCTGTTTGTGCATAATGTCTCCCTGTGCATTACATGATGTCAAATCTCCCTGTGCATTATGTGATGCCATATCTCCCTGTGCATTACATGATGCCAGATCTTCCTGTGCATTACATGCCAGACCTCCCTGTGCATTACATGCCAGATCTGTTTGTGCATAATGTCTCCATGTGCATTGCATGATGTCAAATCTCCCTGTGCATTACATGATGCCAGATCCCCCTGTGCATTACATGCCAAATCTGCCGGTGCATAATGTGATGTCAGATCTCCCTGTGCATAATGTGATGGCAGATCTCCCTGTGCATAATGTGATGTCAGATCTGTGTTTGTCTAAAGTTTGTTCTGTTCTATGCCCAACTATTTTAGGTACAGTAAAGTAATGATTTTCCTGATTTGTTTCAAGACATGGATTTCCTCCAAACAATTAGCTGTTTGGTTGATTGACATATTAAAAGTTCCAAGGCCAGGCCCTGCATGTTGAACTCACAATTCAAAGCATTGCTGAAAAACGTTAATCCAAACCTTTCAAATCTATTTATGCAGCTGCACAACTGACCCCAAAACTTGTTTTGTATCTCTATCCTCTAACATGAAGTTTACAATAACTTGTTATGTATCTGTGGAGAATGATTACATGCATGGAAGTACAAGCAAATAAAACCCTGGCTGTGTGGATAAACAATGTCTTCAATGTGCTATAAAGGAACATAAAAATCTTACTTTGTACTGGCCACCACATTTGATGTAGATGGAGTCGCTTATAGGGAGGAGGTTTCTCTTCTGCATCACCTCAGCCCCAGAGCTGATACAGATTGATGTGCTACTCCTGGCATAAAGAATAAAAAGCCATTAAGCACAGGTTATTCATGTACATGGTTAAAATTAAATTTAATAACTGTGACTGCCAATCTTCAGTAGAGGATCAATTTTCTTTTTATTTTGTGGTTGATATAAACATTAAATTTTAAGATCCAATCAACAATTATTACTTTGTGGAAACATAAAGATCACTCACTCCTTCCCCATCCCATTCCATGAATTTAAGTGCATATGATGTTTTTATAGGAAAAAATTTATATCCACAACAATAAATTCACAGTCAATTATTACATCATTTTCTAAGATAATAAATATGAAAATATTGAGTACTGGATCATGATAGAAACTGATTTTTTTCTTGAGAATACTTATCCAATCATAATACCTTAGGAGAACTACTACTACCTCGAAAATCCAGTCCTCCCAGGTAAAAAATTTAAACTAAAAAGCAAAAAGTTTCAACCCACCTAGGCGCAGGTCAAGCAGAGTGATCTCCACTTGGTACAGGGACTGGCACCAAATCCCAACAATGTCAGTCACTACTGGAGTGGAAGGCATACTCTCTATATGGATGTAACTGCAGGGAGGCTGGGAGGGGGTGTGTGTATTTATGAATGTATATGTATTCTTGAAGAAACATATTTTACTAGAAAATATTGATTTTTTTCTTTAAATATATTACCCAATCATAACACCTTAGGAGGGTCGGTAAGAGGTGGAGGGAGATATATCCCCTTAGCCCAGGGATGCCATCTTTGGTCCCCTAAGATATGTGAGACAGCTTCTAGATAACCCAACCGGAGAAGAAACCATCTGGTGGAGAGCTGGTTCAAAAGGGAAACCTCCCCTCCCACAAATCCAGCAGAAGTCGTGTATCCACATCTTATGAAGCTGTCAAATGACCTGGAAAGGTAACCTACTTTGCCACAGGCTATAGGTCCTACCAGATTGAGTTGAGCCCTTTGGGATGAAAGATCTCTAAGATAAAAATAGGAGAATGTTGACTCCGGTCTCTATCCCATGGACTGGAAAATGTCGTTAAGGAAACAGTTCCACTCAAATACTATGCTTGTGGCAACTGCTCAAACTTTGTGAGGTGAAATGCGTGACAAATTCATTTGCGGTGGGGTTATTTCTTGATCCACAGAGCAAATAACCCACTTATCCCAGGATGAAAGGTCTGTGCTGATATATCTTCCTGTTCCTGTTTGTCACAAACTAACTTAAAATTATTCCTATCTTTTATTTATGCATTAAATAAGTTTAGATTCTTAGTATAATAAAGACCTGAAAATGTATCTGCAGTCAACTGTGCTAAAACATATTATCCGAAGTTCACTGCAGAACACATGTAAGTAATATGATGGTGATAGTGGCATAATAGCCTCACCAGGAGAGAAGCTTATGCACTTCATGATACTGCAATGGGTCTGTATAAAGCAACCATATGCAATGTAAAACTTGGGCAGTCACACATACAATATCTAGGGACAGGAGCTAAATCTTGGATATTTGGAGCATCCAGATTAAGCTGCTTCCAACCCTGGAGAGAAAAGGCCAGGCTGAAACTGCAAATGGAAGATAGCGCTAGCCAGGGAATCCTGTCACAAGGGTGGACAAACTCAGGATGGGAGCCCCAGTCACAAGTATCTAATAATTCATTACACAGTGGATAAGCCATTGGCGGGCATACCTATGCAGTGAAAATGGCATGGGAAAGTATATATTCAGTGAATAATTATTGTTCAGTGTAGATGTATTAGAGAACATAAAAGTGCTCTAATGGTCTTTAAGAAAAGACAATAAATAAGAACATTTTAACTACAGTTATTTATTTTCATATTATTGTTGAATATATTTTCTGTTATTATTCATAATCCTCTAATTAAATCATCTGAATTTTTATCTCTGTTGTCTCTATGTTCTCCATAAGCAGCATTCCAACCATCCATTTGTCTGTTCTGTGGCAATGTTTAAGAGGCAGAAATAAACATGATCTCTCTTGAAGAAACAACTCTGCCATTTTATGATACCTAATCAGGGCTCATACTGGATCTTGTAGAAGTCTTGTGCTGATGTGTCCAGAGTAGACAGTGGTTTTGTTACAAAAGTCTGGTTACCAGCATGGATAGGATCCTTTCCTTTGCAATGAAAGAGGGTACTGTCATGAGTGAAACTGATCCGACTTGATGGAACTGCATTTAATTTGGGTCCATTGATAAGGCATATATTTGTTGATTCTGCCTTCCAAAGCTAATGCAAATGAGGAAGCAAGTCTGGTAAGAAAGGCGAGTCAATGAGGCCCTTGCAACCTTGCAACACGGGGAGGGGGCTTTTTCCGTGATATTGATCCATCATCTTGGAACTTTAAGTAGATGGGTCAACCAAGAAATGTACTGCTAACTTTGCCTGCTGACTGCCAAAGTGGTAAGAACTTGTATGATAGTTAAAGTAATTAAGCTCTTGAGAGCAGTTCCATTGGTGTCTTTTTCAGCCTGGTTAGTCCCCACGAAAAGTCAATATGAGCAGAATATCAGACAGGTCATCGATTTGTGTGATAACCTCTCTTCTATGATAGCAATGTGTGCTAGTGATCATGGAAGAGTAAGTTTAACTGTGATGGGTGCTAAATGCTTCTCACTAAAGAGCCCAGGAAGTTAGCTAATGTGGTATGCATGTCTCCAATGAACTAAAGGATTCTGGTGTGAACCACTGAGATTATACTCCATTTCCTTACAATACTGACCTGGTTGATCCTATATTCCCTATTTTAGTAGATTAATCAGGATGAAGATAAACTCAGATGCTTGGTCTCCTGTACCATGATCAGAATCCAAGGATGCAGGTGAATCACAGAACTTCTGAAAGTTATCTGAGTGGGGTGTGAAATCACTTCTCTTGTAAGTCAACACTTACTGCGCAGTCTTAAAAATGGACACCATTAGGACCTATTGTTGTATTCCATAGCAAACCCTTGTAGCTGAAAGAGCTGTGGCCAAAAACTTAGTATGTGTGCTGAACATGATACCAATTTCCCTGGTACTACTGTTGGGTCCATGACATCATCGTGAATCTTTCCCATTCAAGCACAAAAGATGGAATCTTCTCCTCACTAGGATCTATGATAAAGGTGATATGTATATCATTGAGATATCTCAGTAAGCTGGTGAAAATGACTCATCTTTCTCCAACTCTTTCACTTAGTTGTACGATTGTTTCCCAGTGGCATGAACTCTGGGAACATCCCTGCAACCTTGTTTGTTGCGTTTGCAAATCTCTCTGGTGTACATGAGACTGAGAGGGATGTGGTATGCTGCAAATTCCATCAATTTGATCATTAAAGCAGAAACTAGATGATGAACATTGTGAGCATATCTTTGGCCATGATTGGTCTGTGAGGTGGAGGTAGAGAGTATTGCATATTCTCCCCACCCATTTTAAGTTCATACCTTCTATTACAGTTAAAGGATGTTTCGTCTGTTACGAAATCAGCTGTCCTATGAATATGCTCTGCTTGTTTCATTGACTAAACTTGTGGGGCACCCTGAACTGATATTGTGACTTATCATGGATATGTTGTGGTTGAGGTCTCAATGATTCCTTCAATATTGCCTTGTCCAGTTGAAACAAAGTATGTCATCTGTGTTGGGACAGAATATGGTACGTTTCATCCACATAACCTGTCTGTGCATCTACTGTGTGAAAGGTAACTTGGGCTGTTTGCTGTACAGAAATTGAAATAGAGTGGAATTGGCAAGGTCTATAGGAATTGCTAACAGTAGTGAGTCCTAAGGTGGCAACTAAAAGTAAAATCTTCTATAATTTTCAACTGATGTCAGAACTTTGGACCCTGCAGTTGATGTTGAGAAAAGAGGACAGAAGTCTAATGGGATTGGACAGGAAACTTCAGTTTAATCCTGCAAGGCAGAGCTTAGCTTATCCATGCAAGAACTAGTCATGATGAGGAAACCTGAATGCCAGTATTATTGTTTAGAGGAGAAGGTACCAAAGTTGAAATCTCCTGTGCTACCTGCATAGTTGAACAAGAATGTTGATCATGGTATATCACATGACTTTCAACATTTATAAGTCCGATCTCGTTACTTCTAACACGTCACTAAGGAGAGTCTCTTGGCTGTCAGGGGCATGAGTGGGCACGAAGAGACATCTCTAGAAAACTGAGACCCCAAAATGGACATTGTATGCTGAAAGTGTTCAAGGTACCATGCAGTAAAGATAGACTTGGAAGTGTCTACAAATGAAGCGCAGCACTATGTTTGTCAGATCATGGTCGTGGCCAATTACAATCAGAGTTATATGGTCAAGTCCGGTTGTGGAGGAACCAGGCCATCTTTGCTGGCAGTTCCTGAGGTTGGGACAAGGTAGGGGATGTTTGATCCATAATTCTGATAAGAGTGATTGCAACTGATGCTTCTTGCTGGTCTCCATCTCACTGTCCTTGTGTGCCATCAGATGTGTTCATCCCCCTAGTAATGACTGACTTCTGTCCATGATATGCAAGTCTGACACGTACTCAAGAGGTGACAACCTGAGAAACTACGCATGTTGACTGGTTGACAGACTGGTCTCGCTCATGGTCTAAATCGGCAAGACAAAATAGAGAAGACCCTACACACACGTAGTGTAGTGATTGTCCTGTTTTATGAGCATACGAGTATCTGTGCAGAGTGACTGAAGATAACTACCTGTAAAGGGGTGCACATGACCTGTACAGGAAGACTAGAACATAGCATGGATATTAAGAAAGTAGATGCTAAATAATCTATATTTGCCACAATAACCCACAAGCATGTGACTTTTACTGCTCGTACAGATAGAACCATTGGGGTGTCACTTATAGTACTTAATACATGCATGACGAGAAAGACAACAAAAAAAACCAATTCTAGTTACAGCTTACCTGTCGGAAGGGCAATGGATTGCCTACAGAGATAAACATTGCTCAAGTGTTGCCTATAGCAACATGCAAAAGCAGGATATGATTGTGTAAACCATGTACATAAAGCTTACCTGTAGTTGCCTGAGAAGAGTGGAAGACATAACAGTAATATACACAAGTTTCTATATTACACACAAAAAAAACCTGCACATAAAAAGGGACCTGTAGCACTATTAGATACTTAAGAAGTAGGTACCCATTATGAGTAGAGGTGCAATAATATATATGTATATTACTATGAATTGGTGCTAGCAGATGAACTAATGAGGTCAATGAAGCATCAATATATTTTATTTAATCAATTCATAATACTACCTGTAGGAAGGTTCAATGATGACCTGTATTGGTCAGTTCAGTGAACCCGTCTTTGAATGCAGGGTGTGGTTCACAGTTATATGATACTATGACTAACTGGAAATTAGTGATACAGACAAGCTAATAAAGCAAAGTGTCCAGGTATAATATAATTTAGAATACTACCTGTAGGAAAGCTCAAGGATGGCCTGTGCAATTAAAAAAATTGAAGCTTGGTGCCCAGATGCTAAGAGTGCCTTGGTAAAGAAACTCACATGTATGTACCTGTTCCTTGTTGGAATCACACATATATTAGGAGTTTCTATAAGCACTAGAGACTTGCATGAATATAAAAAATAATTATAGCCCAAACTTAATGTGAAGTTGCATACAATGTGTTAGAAATATTTAGAGGTAGAACTTTGTCAGCATAGGAAGATAACAAGTTGGAAATACAAATGAAGTATACTTTCCTTAAAAGTGAAAAACTCCTCTAACTTGTAATGGTACATCTTCCAAGTAGACTTTAGCTTTTACAAGGTCTCTCGTGATGAGAGTGTGCTTCTTGGCACAAGCAGAAGTCGTAACTGACATATTACTGGGATTTGGCACCAAACCCTCTAACAATGGGAGATCATTCTGCTAAGGCAGGCAGATAACTTCTAGCTTGTTAGCTGAAAGTTTTTAAACTGACAGGGCTGGTCTTGCAAGTTAGATGTAGTTCTCCGAAGGTATTATGATCAGGTAATGTATTTAAAGAAAAAATACCATGTAGTATTGGAATATGATGGAAAATACTGGGAATCAGAGCACAATATCAAATGATTTAACAGGCTCATAGTATGATACATAAATACCATGAGTGACAAATATTAAATATAAATGCATGTTATAATGGCATAAATAATTATGATCAATTATTTTCTTCTGATATGCAATACAAGTGAATTCTTTATGTTATAAATAAGTGTGCTTGCAATAGTACTTGCCTTCTTTTGTGAGCACATTGTGAATATTTTCTGACATATTATGATTTTTTTTGTTCCAGTGAAACAGTCAATAAGATTTCTCTTCAGTCAATAAAGGTATTAACTGGGCACAAGCCATATTATTTTCAATCACTGATAGGACTAGTACCTTAAATATTTTCAGCATGTTTTCTGTTTTCTAATTTCGTGGTGTTTGTTTTCTGTAAAGATATCATTATGTCTTTTAGGTGTTGTCTAATGTTGTAAAGCGCTTAGAGCTTCTGAAGATTATGTGCTATATAAAGTCCTCATTATTATTAATATTATTATTATTATACATTTGATTCTATTGGTGCTAGGACAAAAATAAATTTTAAAGACCGTATACTGCACATGCTGTATTATTGTTGAAAGCTATCAATTCTGAAAGACTAATTATTTTTTTAAATCTTCATAAAAAAAGCAATGGAATTTGTATGCATTCTATCCCCACATTATAGGAACCAGTCTACCAGCAGGGCCTCTGCTAGGCTTCACATTTGTTGCCAAATGCAAATGAATTTTGAAAGTGGTGCTATTTTTTATTGACTGGCAAAGGTTGCTGGCAACAGATTTTTATAAAGTAAATTTTTTATTTTTCATTGATATAAGGTACTTAATACCTGTTTTGCAATATCTGCTGCAGTCAGTGGATCATATTAGTAGATGATTGTTGTTGTTGTAGGGTTTAATGCCATTTTTCAGCACACGATAGGCAATACATGAATGAGACGTTATTTGAATATGATTGCAGCTGACTTCAAGCTGTCAGTCAGTTTTGAGAAGCAATTAAATGTGATTAGCAGGAAATAAGGAATGACCGGGGTATATACTCTATTGTTCACCAGGTTAACAAAAAGATTTTGTCATTTACACGTGTTGTTAATTTATGCTTATTGCAAACTGTGAGTGTGAGACACACTTAGGACTGCTCAGTGTTATAGGGATTATTTACTTAGATAACACGTTTTTGTGGTCTGAACTAGCACAGGATGCCACTACAAGGATGCCAGTTACTGACTGTAAAGGGCCAGAGTCACTTAGATCAATGAAAAATTAAAAATGTACTTTATAAAACAAGTCTGTATCAGGCACAAAGAATACGGCTAATCTAGCTGTAAAAAATATTTCCATGGGAGGCCCTGACTTGGGACCACAAATGCGATACTGCTGCAATAATATATGACTGAGTAATCAGCTGAAGAACACTAACGTGTAAACAACAAATTGTCAAGTTGTTAATTGATATCCTATTGTTGTAATGTATAGGGTTTAAGGTCAAATGCCAAATATTTAATTCAGTATTATAAGTAATAAAGGGATCCAAGCTGGTTTATGATGGTTTTAGGAGCTCTGAACAAAAATCATCCAACCTTTACTAGAGGTAAGTTAAAAAGGAGAGACTAATCAAAACATTATTTCGGCAGAAACACTTGTCTGTAATTTAGTTTTTATATTAATTGTTATTGCATTGTTCAAAATACTTTTGGCACAATATTTACGAGCAGCTCATATTTGTTTAGTTCAATTCAAGTCAAAATTATGAAACATGTGCTTTTTCCCAATGCTAAAAAAACCGTCAGCTAAAACATTTGAGACTCTGGTAGTCAAACTCAGGAACTTTCTCCTTGAAGTGAACTTCGCTTGGAGGGGTGATGGAGAGCAGCCAGTAGCCTTAAAAGTCCAGCCAGAGGAAAACTGAACTTTGAACTTCTTCGCAGAATGAGCATGGTTGTTTTGTCATGACCACTGCTAATGCTGATACAGAGTACATTCTCCATTCTTCAAAACTATATAAAGTGATTCAAGGTGAAATCTAGACCAGGAAACTATTGACAGCCCATTCAGTGTAAAACTTATTAATCACAATGAATGTCATCAGTGGGCACCAATCATGAGTTTGTGAAGGAAGTGAAAGAAAAAAATGTTTATCTGGTTTTTATTCATAAAAACACATTATGCAATGGACAACAGAATTTACAACTCTTTCGTTTTCATTTAAATGACAATACCCTGAGTGGTATTCATTCGTTATTATTGCAGCATTATCTATTTGAATTAGAATCAAAACTTTCTGTTTTAATATAGAATGAAGAGAATCATATTATGTAAAAGGAATCACTTATTTTCTTTTCAATTCCCTTGAAACAAGTTAAATTTATATCAATAAAATGGTTTAGAAGTCAATCTACTGAACAATTTTTTAAAATATCAATTGGTTTGTTATTCTGGTTCTGTATGATGTACGAAGTTAAGGGAGTTTTGTTTTTATTTCTTATTTTACAAAGAAAAGAGTTCACTCATGGGCATACATGTGGAACAAAAAAGATTTCCAGCAAATGATACCAGACTAAATATTTAAATTCCCACCCCTCCTTCACCAAACCCCAAGTTGCTAGTCTATACCAACTGTGAGGGCAATAAAGGAAGAAATGAAACTGAACCCAGTATTATTTCTTCAAAACAAACCTTGGCTCCACTATGCCAAAACTGGGGGTCACACAAAACCAGCCTCCAGGCCAGGAGAGTTCAAACCTGAAATAGGTAAAGTTAGGCATATCTTACAGACTATCTCAAGGCAATTAAAATATAATAAATCTAAAGGTACATTATAAAACTAAAATCATTCCAAAAGGGCTACTCTTCAGAGCTGAGAAAGTTTTTTCAAATGTTAAATACTCAAGCATTCAATTACACAGTAGCTGTACATAGGATGTGGCTTTATATTAAAAACCTCAGCAGGGCTTTATCACATACAGGATAGGTGTTACAGTGAAGGTAAGCATGACATACTAGGAGAATTATTCTACCTCAAGGGTTGGCAAAATAATCATTCAACAAGATCTGTATATTGAGGAGAGTCACATTTCATCTCGTATAAACAGGTGTCATTTACACATATGTCTCCAAAAAACTACACGTGTCTACATGTATTCATGGACATGTGTGCTACTTGTGCAAAAACAACATAATCAAACAGCATAATCAAACATAATCAAACTACAATCTAAAAACTAAAGTGTACACTTATCATGAAATATGTTAAAAGTAAACAATAAAGGAGGTGATAAACAAAACTCCCTCAATGGGACTGATGCCCTACACATCAAATAGAAAGGCCAGGAATCCAAGATTAGTCAGTTTTTTCTATCATTTTATTCTGACTGACTGCAGATTACTGAAGCCATCTATTGCTAAGAAACTCCAATGCACCAAATTTAGTAACCAATATATTTTCCTACTTGTTTACCATATTTCATGTTATTTTTCGTACCCTTTAATTTTTCATACACCATCAAGCCATAAAAATAATAATTAATTCTATCATATTTTTTCGTACACAAAATTTAATATTTTTTCGGTCATCCTATTATTTTTCATACATAAAACGACCTTCTGTGAAGATTTACTTATGCCAATGTGATAAAAAAAGTACGGCCCTTTAAATTTTACAGCCTAGAATAAGAGATAAAAATCAATGTTTTAGTTGCATTTTTATTTTTTATTTATCCATTATTTTTATTTCATTTTGTTAAAACTGAAGACAGGTTCCCATTTCAAACGGATTCAAAACTATACCAAAGTTCGATTTAGGTACATCAAATGACCAGGGTATTGTTTTGCTAAGCAAGTTATGAGTAATGACTAACTTTGGGCATGTTCTTAACTGAGGCACAAGTTGTCAATTCATTTTCAACTGGTTAAGATATTTTGAAGAAGGAGTGTGTCACCAAACATGAATCCAGGCGGGGTAAGTAATACATGTATGTTAATTTTGTTCATTGATCTTTTACTTTTGCCATCAATACCATGTTACGACTCCAGTGTCTTAATCTACGTAACAAGAAATAGCAAAACAAACAAGTTTTGCATAATTGAAAATAATTTATTTCTCAAAATACAGAAGTGAAAGAATTAAATTAACTTACAGCATGGTGAATGAATTCTTGTTTCCTAAAAGTCCTTTCAATTCCAATAATTCCAAGAAATCCGAAAAATGCCCCTTCTGTGTTGAAGTTTCAAATGTACAGAAAGATTTCCAAAGAATTCACCAATTATAAGTGTGTAGAAAGCCCACTGCTCAGCTTTCTCAGAAAGGGCAACTGTTTTGTTAACTGAGAATCTATTCACATTTATTTTATTGACCTTCTTCGTCTTTTGTATCGGCAAGAAAATATAATGATTGATGTATTTGTTTTGTTGTTGTCATTACAATATATACTGCTATTCATCAACAGCTGGACAGCGTCATTAATGAGCGCTCTTGATTACGTCAGTCAGTGTAACAAAGCAAAGCGTGCATTTGAAAATGCGTTCAGAAGCCATTTGAGTTTATTTATCCAGTAAAAATAATAATATCTCAATACAGGAAGACGCGAAGACCACAGACCATTTGGCAATTGATCTTATTGGCTCAATATAGTAATGCAGTAAAAAAACTATAAAAACCCAGTTACTTTTAATCATAAATGCAAAAGTCATTGACTCTGTGAGTTCGAGTTATCTATACCGGTGGTTAATATCTTCAAAAATCTTGGTCTGTTCATGCTTGGGCATGTCTTCATTATTAAGTTTCTTCAAATAACATGCTATGTTTATAATACAAAAATATTGTTATATACACGTTGCTTTGTTGTTCTCTCTCTCTCTCTCTCTCTCTTAAAATCATTTGCCCTTTTTTCAACTGGCTTCAGAACAAGTATCAGTAAATTAATGTTTTTCTTGAGCTAATAGATTTGTCGTACACATTTTCAATACCCCATGGGTAGCCTCATTTCCCTACGTACAGCCTCCTTAATTTGATCTGTAGAGGTGAATCTGGTCTTCAATCCAGTATTTACTGGAAAAGACCAAGCTAAAGGTCAAGCGTATTTAATTAGCATGTATATTACCTCTGCATAGCCATGTGGCACAGTGACAATGGATCTCATAATTACAACCAAAACGATTTATTTATTCAGGTTTTAATTGCTAATGGAATATAATAGTGCCCTTGTAGTGTTTACATAAAGAATAACACAAATGACAGGTAACTGAATAATAAAGATTATTTTCTTATTTCTCTCTCTCTATCTCTCTCATAATAACAACAGATTTTTCTTGAGTTGAGCAGAATGAGACCAATTTTGTACATTAGTTTTGTACCTTAGGTTGTCGAGTGTCGTGTGTTCCACAGGCCTTGTCAGGTATGATCCCTTTATTTTTCATACATGGTAATTACCACAAAATGATAATTATTTATTTTACATATAATTTTTCGTACATTGAAATTAATAATTATTTTTTCGTGTACGAAAAATAACATGAAATACGGTTAAGTTAAAATGTTTACAATAAACCTTAAAGTGCAGAACAAAATTCTATTTTATTGTTCTTTTTATTCTAAACCTTATATAATAAACTGAATATTGCTAAACTCAGATGCTATCAAGATATGTTAAGTGTGATTTGGGAAAAAACAAAAACATTATTTGACTAAAATGACTGACGGTAGTCTTCTGATATATAGGCAAACAGGGCTTGATAAAAAATTTATTCCTACTTGCTTGTGTCATCATGCTCAGAAGTTAGTGTAGCTTAAATTCCTACAAAAGACCTTTGCTGACCATTAACATGTTTGTTGAAATACAACCAAGTACAATAGTCAAGTATAAAATTAATTTTTATATGTATAAGTAACTGTGTTCATAAGTTCAGTGAAGAACAAAACTTCAAACATTATCATGCAGGGCACATTAGAATGAAGTGACTTTGACAACATAAGGCTGACAATGATTCTAACTAAATCTTTCATTGCAATATTTAACCGTTATAATTTTATATAATTTTAACCATACATAGATACATACATACAGAATATAGAAAACAAAAACAATAACAAACAAAACCAAATTTTTTAATGATAGGTGGTCTCATTCATAATCAATCAGGTGTCCTAATTTAGGCTATTGTTTTTTTTTTGCATCTAAAGAAAATCATACTAAAGGCTCCATGATTATTTCTTCAATGTGTCCGTTGTGGTCGGGCTTCCTTACTTATAGAAATGGGGGCCCTGAGTGGCTGAGTGGTCTAAAGCGCTCACTGTTATGGATCACTGCCATATCACCTCTGTCTGAGTGGGTTCGAGTCTCGGGCTCGGCCAATGTCCTCCACCATTTATACTGGCCACCATGCATAGCCTATCTTGTGCTGAAAAATGGTGTTAAACCCTATAACAACAACAACTTATAGCAATGTACTATTGATAAAGATTTTCACTGTACCTGAGTTCTCGATCCTGAAAGTTGATGATCTTGAACTTGGAAATAGGAATAGGTCCTGCAATGAAAGGAATTTTTGAAACATAAATTGATTTGTATGTGCCAAAAACCATAATTAATTGTACATGCACTCAAAACAGACACCATGTATAGTTCAACTGGTACATAAAATCCCATAGTTGTAGATTTCACATCTGCTTAGGTTGGGCTGAACTGGATTCCTTGGCGTATTCCTCGGAAAGGCACTTAGGTCCTATATCCTTGGAATCATATACCAAACAAAGCATTATAAGTGATGTTAAAAAACAACCAACCAACCAATAATTGAATTGGAAAGAATTCAAATATAGCCAATCATTCATTAAATGTGCCTGCCATTCTGAATCAATTTGTTTGTCTTTAATCTTTATTTATTATGTCTCTATAAAATGTTACAGCATCCTGCATTAGGAAACTGCAATGTTATGCATAAAACTACATTTTAAATGATTTTATGTGATGAGGAGGATGGACACATGTATCACTGATTGATGGTACTGTATAAACTCACATACCAGACACATAATTTAGGAACACATAAAAACCTGGAAGAAGGAAGGTCAGATATCCACAGGAAAAGGTCCAATCTTTAAAGTGTTTAAGTTTTCATTTTGACCTATATTGTTACTGTTGATCATCGATGATGACATCATATGCCTAATGATGCCACACAGCTCATATGATGATATGCTGTCATGAAGAAAAAAATTTAAAAAGTAAATTGCATTTCTCCAAGAATGCTTATCCAATTGCAATATTGTAAGGATATACGCCTGCTACCTTGTGAACCTAGCTCTACTAAAAGATGAAAAACATCTTTTCCTATCTCAAATAGACAAAGACCAATTAAAACTCATGCCCATTAACTCCCCTTGGCACTGCCAGGTGTCACTAGTTTTTAAGTTAAGCGATATACTAACGAGGATGCTCACATGGCGGGCTAGTTGAGAGGATTTTTTTAAGTGATGTCATTGGGTAAACGTTCTCGGCGAAATACAATTTACTTAAAAAATTTATCCTTCTAGGGAATGATGGCTGGAATACCCATACTAATGACAATCCATTCTCCTAATTAGTAACACAGCCTGGGTCATTTCATCTGTGACCCCCTATAAATGGTTAAGAAGATAATTACTGAAATCTTTTTATCTACAAATTTCACTGGCAAATCCAGCGAAGCATATGGGATCCGTTGATTGATTTAATTGGGTCAGGCAGTTGTCGTGGCTGCTGCCATTGGACAGACCAGATTCAAGGTATGCCTCTGTGAAGCTAAATCTCTGAAAAACTTTGACTCTGCATGCCAGCCAACAGCTTCTAATATATCTTGAATTGAAAAATTACATTCAAATGTAAGTCTCACAGAGATCGCTCTAATCTCATAAGCGGTTATCTTCAAGAAGCAACTCTGATCTTGTGAGACCTTCGAGTATACAGAGTACATAACCATTTCAGCCATGAAGTATGGGCTTGAGGGGTAGTATCCTGTTTCCTGGCTTTCACTGGAAGAAAGAGGTGCTTGTGCTTGCCCTGACTTGTCTCAAGCACTCAAACACTACTCGAAACAGGATCTTAACATGACTGCTGCTCTCTACCTGTCTATGGAAAAGAGTGAATCACAACTCTTACTGCCAGCAGATGGTAACCTATTTGTAGCTACAAAGCCTAGTTGTGTCAAAAGCACCAAAGAACCGTTAGATCAGAACTGAAGACAGTTCTGGTCGATGGAAAGGGCATGTAGCTCACTCACCCTGCTTGCTGAAGCTAAAGCTATCAGGAAACGTGTTTTGTATGATAGCAGCTTTAGTGAAATGTGGACTATAAGGTTCAAATTTATATAAACTGATCCATGTTAAAACCCAGGACAGACTCCATTTTAGAAACAGAGTGAAGGATTTTGATTAATAAAGATCAAAATCAGATAAAAGATTCATTAGGTCTTTATTATGTCCACTATCATGTCTACCATGATGCCAGAATGTGTCCGATATCATGGAGCTATAGCCTTTGATAGTAATTTGGGTCTAATGTTTCTCCTCAAAGAGCCATAGAAAAAATTTAGTCAGTTGAGGCACTCAGAGGGACAACGTAATTGATATGGCACCAGCCCCTGAACAATTGCCACTTTCTCTTGCTAGACTTCAGAATTTTTTTGTCTTACACAAGAGTTAAGCATAAAGAGGACAGTCCAGACAAGGATGGAACACCCATGAACATGGCTGTTTGAGAAGATTTGGGTTGGCCAGAATCTTCTTAAGCAGATCTATTGCTAGATCGATAACCCAAGACTTGTCCCATCTAAGAGGGGCTGCCAGAATTATCTTACATTTCTGACCCTGTAACTTCTTGATTACTTCTGAAGGATAGGCAAATGACCACAACCCATCTCAATTAATTTAGTCATACTAATGACATAAAATTGGTACTAACAGCTGCCTCGCTTGGCGCTCAGCATTAAGAGGTTAGTGTTAGGACTGGCTGGCCTGGTGTCAGGATAATGTGACTGGGTGGGACATGATGCTACATGTCTGTGGCATGATGCCCCAGTGCTAGACATCACTATAAACTGCCACACTGCAGACATCGTAGCAATATGACTGAAAAATTGTTAAAGCTACGTTAAAAATCCAAAAACACACTGATTGACAGAGCATCTATGACTCAAGCTTCTGTGTTTGGAACCTGAGAGATAAAAGGATGGCAACTTGTGAATCCACCTTGTCTCAAAAGATTGATCATCAGATGCCCCCAAAGTGTGCTGATCCAAATAAAGACAAGATTGAAAGTCAGGTGATTTGGTGCTTCCCTGTTTGAGGAAATAGGTCAACACCAGAGTTGTTGGACATAAAAAG
Source organism: Sinohyriopsis cumingii (assembly GCA_028554795.2). Taxonomy (NCBI): domain Eukaryota; kingdom Metazoa; phylum Mollusca; class Bivalvia; order Unionida; family Unionidae; genus Sinohyriopsis; species Sinohyriopsis cumingii. Next base: position 25,682,139 of record CM068830.1, on the reverse strand, counting down.
GACCATTTTGCCTTAAGGTCAATCCTTCCAGAAGAGAAAGGCATTGATGACAGCCTTCATTTCTAAAAGGTTGATGTGGAGAGGCCTTTCCTCTGGCTCCCATGTGCCACTGATGGTAGTGAAGTCTGGCAACAGGTGGGATCCCCAACCATATGTACTGGCATCGGCATATAACGTTATATCCACTTGGGGCTTCTCCATGTGATCCCCATGGTCAGCAAACCTGGGTAGCACCACTGATGCAGGAATGATCAGGCAGGTGGTCTGTGGGCAGTGGGGGCACTGTCTAGTTAGGAGGCCCAAAGGTGGAGAAACTTCATTTTTTACTGCCTGTATGGTTGCTTCCTAGCTTGTTTAGACTCTTGGCATTGGACTGGGATCTATATTGTACATCTGACTAAAAAGATCCTTTGTACCTAGTCTGTTTATCGTCTCTTCACAGTGGAGGTGGCTCAATGTTTCAAAAAGCATGTGTGAATAAGAGTGGTGAGTTGGGGCATTTTCTGAGCTGCCTGCCTTCGAACTTAAATTTTTCCTCCACGGCATAATGGTGACCCATATGGGGTCATCTGTAAAGGCAGAGTATGATGAGGCTTGAGCAATGTAGATAGCAGTCTTGTGTCATGTCAATCAGGTTTAAACTGGCTGAAGCAGTCAATGCACTGGCCATGGTATAGTAAGCTGCCTGTTTAATGATTCTGGCAGTACTGGCCATTGACTCCCAATCATTGTCACTGCAAGAGTTCTCTGTGAGTTGGAAATTGCCAATGAGGCTGAATCTAACTTTGAAGACATTGTGACTATGTTCAAGACTAGCCTTGACATGGCATGAAACACATTTTTGTTGTCTTTTCCAGACAAGCCTTGACATGGCATGAAACACATTTTTGTTGCCTTTTCCAAACTAGCCTTGACATGGCATGAAACACATTTTTGTTGTCTTTTCCAGACTAGCCTTGACATGGCATGAAACACATTTTTGTTGTCTTTTGCAGACAAGCCTTGACATGGCATGGAACACATTTTTGTTGCCTTTTCCAGACTAGCCTTGACATGGCATGGAACACATTTTTGTTGTCTTTTCCAGACTAGCCTTGATATGGCATGGAACACATTTTGTTGTCTTTTGCAGACTAGCCTTGATATGGCATGGAACACATTTTTGTTGCCTTTTCCAGACTAGCCTTGACATGGCATAGAACACATTTTTGTTGCCTTTTCCAGACTAGCCTTGACATGGCATGGAACACATTTTTGTTGTCTTTTGCAGACAAGCCTTGACATGGCATGGAACACATTTTTGTTGCCTTTTCCAGACTAGCCTTGACATGGCATGGAACACATTTTTGTTGTCTTTTGCAGACAAGCCTTGACATGGCATGGAACACACTTTTGTTGTCTTTTGCAGACAAGCCTTGACATGGCATGGAACACATTTTTGTTGCCTTTTCCAGACTAGCCTTGACATGGCATAGAACACATTTTTGCTGTCTTTTCCAGATTAGCCCTGACATGGCATGGAACACATTTTTGTTATCTTTATAAAACAACAAAGCAGACATGAACTGCTGCTAGATTTTTGTCAAAAGCCGGGAGATCAGAAGGTGTGAGTTTTTACCAGGGAGATGAGAATGTTGCTGGAACTTGGATTTCTGAAAAGAAAGACTTAGAATTCCCAGGATCACCAATTCTACCTGACAGCCATTCGCTGATCTCTTTAATTTTAACTGATTGGGGAAGGAGTTGAAAGGACAGCATCTCTCCCTCCTCATTAAAACATACTGATGCTTTAACTTTATAGTTCTGAGTAGCGGTAGAAGGTGGATGGCATTCTAAGTTGCCAACACCTTATAAATTTCCTTGACTGTGGCCTTGAAGCTAAATTCAGTCCATTCCATGGATAGATCCAAGAAATGTTGGTTTGTAGGAGCTTTGTCACACTCACTGTGCGTTGAGAACTGACTTGTTTATGTATGCAGCTCTGGATAAGTCATACCAAGTGGTACTGATGACTCACTTCCATTCTCTTTGAAAATGTCAACAACCTTCCATGTGAATAATCAGTGAACATATGAAAGTCAGGCACTGCCAGAATGGCCAGCTGGTTTGCCTATTATATGGTTGGCCTGAATGCTGGCAGCATAGAAGATGGTCTGGCTATCGCTGGTACAGGCTGAGCCAAGAGCCTGGTTGGATGGACAGACTTCTCACTGAAATATCCATCATATTAAGGGTATGTCGCATACAGTATGGCTAAATGGACAGATTTCTCAATGAAATATCCATCACAGTAAGGTTATGTTGCATACAGTAATGCTAAATGGACAGATTTCTCAATGAAATATCCATCACAGTAAGGGTATGTCGCATACAGTATGGCTAAATGGACAGATTTCTCAATGAAATATTCATCATATTAAGGGTATGTCGCATACAGTATGGCTAACTGGACAGATTTATCAATGAAATATATATCACAGTAAGGTTATGTCACATACAGTATGGCTAAATGGACAGATTTCTCAATGAAACCTCCATCACAGTAAGGGTATGTCACATACAGTATGGCTAAATGGACAGATTTCTCAATGAAATATTCATCATAGTAAGGATAAGTCACATACAGTATGGCTAAATGGCCAGATTTATCAATGAAATATCCATCACAGTAAGGGTATGTCACATACAGTATGGCTAAATGGATAGATTTCTCAATGGAATATTCATCATAGTAAGGGTATGTCACATACAGTAAGGCTAAATGGCCAGATTTCTCAATGAAATATCCATCACTGTAAGGGTATGTCACATACAGTATGGCTAAATGGACAGATTTCTCAATGAAATATCCATCATAGTAAGGGTATGTTACATACAGCATGGCTAAATGAACAGATCTGTCACTAAGATCCCCACAAATCCTAGCTGGCCGGACCATATCATCAGAATCTTCCCCATGCTGGACAGCTGGTGACAGCTGGATGGCCAGTGACATCATGGCTGAATTATGAAAAAACATGCATCCGTACTTACAGGCCTCTAGACCATGCTTGGACATGCAGGAGGAGTGATGCCCACTGGGCAGCCTAAAATTCTGGGGACACTCCCCCAGTGAGTTAGAAAAGGTGTGGAAGTGAGCGAGGAAAATAAAGGTAATATATAGCCGAGATCAATAATTACATTGTCATTTCCTGGACTAGACGATATAACTGTTGAAAGGTGGACAGTGGTACCATCTCAACATTATCCTCCCCTGCCACTAATGTTACTGTGTTGCAAGCAACAAACTTTGGGGGGATACCAGTGTCCACCACAAGACTCATAATGGAGGTTGACATTGGATGTATAACACTTTGCTGCCTTCTTGACTACTTTAGCCCAGATTTCCTCAGTCCGTGTATTACACATGTTACATGGTACAGATGATTTTCATTTCCGACATAAGATACATAAATTATGGTTGTCATCTTTTGCTTTGAACTTTTTGTATTTCATGTCTTTAGTTGACATCTCTAGTGAAACAAAAAAAAGAAGAGAAAACAATGCATCCATTAGCAATTCAGCATGTTACTAACTTGCTAATACCAACCCCCATTACTAATGGAGTATGCCAAAATATTCCATGTTGTACTTTTGATGCCTTCTAGACTATTGATTCTACTGAAATTACACAAGAGAAGAAAAAAAAAAAACAAAGCATAAATTAGCGATTCAGCATCTTACTAATGTGCTAATACCACTCCCATTACTAATGGAGTCAGCAAAATAGTCAGTGTCATACTAACTCTTATATGACAACATTAGTTCAATGATAGCATGGTGTAGCGTGGTCTTAAAAAGACAAAGTCCATAATTTTGATAAAGTAGCTCAAATTTGTTGGAAAAGTTTTAAAAAATAATGTATACAATCTCTAGAATGATTGTCCAACACATTAAGTCCAAATTTAAAATTGAATGGTCAAATTTGAACACTAAGATGGCTTGGATTATTACAGGTATAATGTTTGTGTTGTAAGTACAGCAGTGCAGCTAAAAACTAGTGACACCTAGTGGTGGTAAGGGGGTATGGGCAAGAGTTATTTCCCTTTGTCGATATGAGATAGACAGGAAACAACTATTTTCGTCATTTAGTAGTGCCAGATTCACGAGGTAGGAGGTATATATACCTAATGTTAATGTGACTGGGGAACGTATTTGAAGGTGAAAAGAGTATTTTTTCTAATTTTACGGGTCAGATATGAATGAAAAACAAGGCATTAAGTGGTTTTGTTTGGTCTTTTTGATACATGTCCATCCATATTTAGCCATATGTGTTAGAGCCATGATTTCAATGTGTATTTCTAACCATATTAATAATCTCTCAATCCAGTGTTTAACCCTCCGCTAATTGGTGATCATTATAATCTACGTTACAAATGTATGCAAACTGTATTCCTGTGTAAATAAGATATGAAAACAAACTATCCATTAAATAAAAAAGATCTAGGAATTATTATTTGGAAATTATGACAGAAATAATTTGGTATCAGGAGTAGAAATACATGTATGATGGTTAGTCTTTAAGCAACAAGAATGAGAAGCTCCATAGGAGTGTGTGATGTACAAATAGCTAGGAAGGGTAAGCAATAAGCAAGAAGAATGAGAGGCTCCATAGGAGTTTGTGATGTACAATTATCTAGGAAGGGTAAGCAATAAGCAAGAAGTAATATATGACAGCATGATTAATAGGTTGATATTTTAAAATAAAGCTTGTTGTTGTTGTAGGGTTTAATGCCATTTTTCAGCACAAGATAGGCTGTACATAGCAGACAGTATAATTGGTGGAGGAAGAACCCTGGAAATCCCCGGGAAGAACCAACCACTAAAAACTTAAATGAAAAATAAAAATAAGATACTTAACACTATCAAAAGTTATGTAAGTTTATTCTTTTTTAGAAATTTAAGGCAGTAGCGAATCTGTACAGTGGCGGAAATAAATTCTGATTATGACATGGTATTCAAACTTAAACTTATTCAATATGCCAAAGCAAATAACAACTGTGCTGCAGCATGCCAATTTTGTGTGCATGAGAAGCATGAGATTGATAGAAAAGCAAAGCAGCAGTATAAGAGAAGCCAAGAACAAAGATAGCATGTTGGACTGGAATAGCTTCTTTCCCTTTACTGGAGAGGAAACTCAAACAAAGGTCAAAAGACAACAAATATAAATCTGCAGATTCATAAAAAAAAAATTCACATCAGCCTGTTGGTTTACACATTTTATAAACTGGCATGGTTTCTGTCTCCGGCAGCGATCAAAAATCACACAAAAGTCATGGAAGAAAAAATAGAATTGTTTCAAACGTTAAACATCACACATCAAAAGGAGCGATCATTGCAAATTGGAAATATGGATTAGACACATATGACCTTTGACCTCCCAAGCAACAGAACAGTCAATGCTACTGGTGAAAAACTGTTCTGATAAAAATGACCGGTCATGAAAAAACACATTTCACAGCTGATTGGGCCTGTTTAGCTGATGGCTCAAAGTTGCTTCATATCATCATTTTCTGCTGGAGTCATTGTTTATGCACATCAAAGAAACAAAACTAGAATGCTTAAATGACTGGAAAAGTCTGCAACAATAATAATAATAATAATGAGGACTTTGTATAGCACCTAATCTTTAGAAGCTCTAAGCGCTTTACATTAGACAACACCTATAAGATAAAAAACATATATAATGATATGATTACAAAAACAAACACCAAGAAATTGGAAAACATAAAAAAAAAACATGCTGAGAATATCTAAGGTAGGAAATGTTATTAGGTCTTTAAGTTTGTTCTTGCAGTCGAAATAAGTGAGTTTTGAGAGCAGTCTTGAATGGGATCACTGTGTCTTTGTGTATAAGTTCAGTGGGCAATTCATTCCACGTTGATGGGCCCTGGTATGCAAAAGAACGTTGTCCATATGACTTTGTTTTCATAGTGGGAATAATGAGTATATGATTGTCAGAAGAGGAGCGTAAGTATCTTGCTGGTGTGTACACATTGATGAGGTCGCATAGGTGTGTTGGACTAGAGTCCGACAGTGAAATGTATCACAGAGAACAAATTTTGTGTTTGATTCTGGATCGAATGGATAGCCAGTGTATGGTACAGAGCAGCATGGAGGTGTGCTCTGATTGTGGTACTCTAAGTATGATCCTAGCAGCTGTGTTTTTAACTTTTTGAACTTTCTGGAGCAGATATTGAGATGAACCAGACAGAACTGAGTTACAATAGTCCAGTCATGAAAGTACTAATGAACACACAAGTGTTTTAGTGGCATCAACTGAAAGATATTTGCGAATGGAGCTGATGCATCTCAGTTCAAGATATGTAGCCTTGCATAAGTTCATGACAAGAGACCATGTTCATTTCTTAAGAAACCTTCAGTGCTTGTCAAGGACTGATATGAGCACATAAGTTAGACAAGGTCAAAAATGTTGCAAAGAAAAATTAAAACTACATTGGCTGTGATGCCTGGAAGTTTAATGTCAGTTTTATAACCTCTTGATATCTGTGTAGACGAGTCATTTATAGATAGGTTACGACAGCTGTGGTTCAACATGGTTTGTTCAGGTGTGGTGAAGCTGACAAATTGTGGAAATTTCATGAAGCCAGACAATGACATAGTCATCAAGTGGGTCAAAAGACACATGGGGCTTGATTCCATGGGATCTGATTCCATTGGAAATGCTGGTTGCCAAAGGAACTTAGTATGGGGATTGTATTTTTTTTAATTAAAGCTTAACATTTAAAACTAAATTTTTTATTTAATATTGTGTTTCACTTTCAACATAAAATTTAATGTTCATAAATTCATTTTCATTAGGCTTGAAGATAAAATTATATTTAAATAATGTGGTTTGTTTAAATAAATGCATTTAAAACTTACAATGTGCATCTTGTGAGTTGTCATGGGTTGACTAATTCACAGGTCATGCACTTTTTAATGGTTACAGCTACTCAGTTGGGGGCTCAGTTTATATGTGAATATATACCGTATGTGGTATTTTAACAGTGTTCAGCATATGAGTTTAGAAAGCATGCAATTTCTAAACTTTGATGGGGATAGGATTGGGTGGGTTTACATCTATTTAAAAACTGCACATTTAAGCTTAGTTGGCTGCAAGTTGATTCAAAGTTTGGATATCAAAGACTGTGCAATGTAGAGAGCCAAGACTTTGCTTTTTGAGTAGCACTTCCAGTGTCACAAAACAATATTGTGGTCTGAATAGAGGCATATCAAACAACCACATGAAAGAAACAAAAAATTAACAGACTACCATGTAGATAGTGTTCTTAAGTCTCACTGAAACTGATATATTATTGTTGGCATATTTTCTAGTCTTGTTTTGTTTTTGTGTTTATTTTTCAGCATATGATAGACTATACATGGCAGCCCATATATTTGATGAAGTACCTTGGAAAACTACAGGATGAACCATTAATGCACAGGAAGCTACTGGCAAGCTTTCTCACATATCCATGCTGGCCAAACTGAGACTCGAACCCACATGGATAGATGAGATTTCAATGACCTATAGAGTGAGTGAATTAAACTATTCAGCCACCAGAGGCCCACATTTGTAGGGGGTATTTTAGCTTGTCTGAAAGTTTTCAAGTTTACATAGCTCAGACATTTTATATAAGAAGTAGGCAATAATAACTTACTTTAAAATAATATTTAAATATATAGTCTTATAGTCTTGTATCATTAACCTGACATACTCAGTAAAACTGCCAGGTAAGACTTCAAAGGACATTCAGGTTTTCTTATGGAATCAAAACTGTTAAGATTTAGTAAACCATGGTTAATATGAACACGGAGATAGTGAATAAACTGTTTGTATAAAGTGAGTTCAAATGCCCAATGAAGCATAATGTGAGAATGATGCATTTGGGATATACTGAAATAGATACAATCTTGCAAGGTAATCTTGCAAGTCTTGTCAGAATCATTATAAACCTGTTGTAATGTACACAGCATTAAGACAGACTCCCAAATATATATATATTTCCTGACATCAAATACTATACCATATGCAGGACTGTAGAGAACCAATTGATCTGGCTGTACAATCCAGGTGTCCTTCTCTTGTGTCATTCTCTCCAGACTCTTTGCTGCACTGTCATCAGACCTGATTGAAAAAGAAGAGGCACATGTGGACCTAATATTGGTCATCTGGCTGATATATATCTGAAAGTCAAATCAAGGGCAATTGGCCAAGAAATGTTAGTATAATGCATTCTGGAATTACAGATTAGTACTTTTAGTAACAGCAGACATATTAGATAGCGGAGAATCATCATTGGTGAAAGCTTTAAAGGGTTTATGCTAGGATGCTTTCTGTGATAAATGGTCAACTTAAGTTAACTGGGGTTCTTTTTAGAACTAAGGTTTAATAATGGCTATGTTAAAAATTGGACCAGTATCACAGCATCATTGTTCCAAACCGAACAACCTCTAAGCCAGGATGATTTCTGTCAGATCTGATTTAAAATCTGTTTAGCCATTGTGGAAAGCAATTTTAAGTTTTATATTTTATTTTTAGTAATGTCGCAAATTTGATGAGCATCACTTGTCTTAACTTAAAATGTCTTTATGTCAAATTTTAACAAATTCCATTGAAGTTTGTAAAAAGCATGGTTCAAACATCCCAAAAGGTTCTGTCATTAACTATTCAAGGGTTTGATCAAGATTTCAAGGATTATTGTCTCTTCTGAAAATGGGTGCAAAAGTGTCCATTGATGGAATCAGTGTGGACACATTTAATGTTTCAAATGATGTGACAAGCAAGTGAAAAGTAGCAGTGCTTAAATAAAACAGTGCAAGATATTAGATAATAACTTAGTAATGTGACTTTCTTGTGCTTTTCATGCGTGATTTTCTCTTGTATTGCAAATGTCAATAACTTTGTCTCATGTCTTGCAAACTGCTTTGTTTGTCTCCCTTGGATGTTCTACCCAAACATGAAACTTCACTCAACTTTACAATGGATAATTTTCCCATTTGAAACTGTAAACAAAGTTCATTCCTTGTGGGGCAAATTCCTTATGAATTCGTCGTCCATCAATAAACATGATTACAGTTTCATTCAACCAGACCTTTCACATGACTCCATATGGCGCAGATTTCTCAATGTCACAAACTAATGTGACAGCAAATGAATGCTACTCTATTTGGAAACTACAAGTGTTAGGCATGACTTGATCCACCAAAATGTTATCCCGTTTTATTTTTGGGAAAATACATAATTAATTAAAATTCAGTATTCACAAATGCAGTATATTCTAATAAATTTTAATGTTTTGTATTCCCTCAGACATAATCTAAGTGAGTTTTGGCCAAATTCAAGGAGCTTTTCAAATAGTTCAAGGAATTTTCAAGTATTGTACAAGACCAACTTTTTGCAAATTAATCTTTCATGGTAACCCTAAATGTTTTTCAAAGACTGTACAATTAATTAAATGTTGTTTAAAGGCTTTTCTAATATAATAACAGTGGCCATAATTGTTAATTGGATTGGCATTAATGGTATAAATTTAAAAGGCCTTTCTAATGTAATAATTGTGATTTGTTAATGGATTGGCATTACTGGTATAAATTTAAAAGGCCTTTCTAATGTAATAATTATGATTTGTTAATGGATTGGCATTACTGGTAAAAATTTAAAAGGCCTTTCTAATTTTAATAACAGTGGCCATATTTGTTAATGGATTGGCATTACTGGTATAAATTTGTTCTCTTTCTACTTTTCAATGTGCTCTCATTATCATTACTTTTATATTCTCATATCCTAGTTATTTAAATTTCTGTCTCAATAATAGCAATGTGAAACTCTCATGTCCTAGTTATTTAAATTTCTGTCTCAATAAAAGCAATGTGAAACTCTTCTGTCCTAGTTATTTAAATTTCAGCCTCAATAATAGCAATGTGAAACTCCTGTGTCCTAGTTATTTAAATTTCTGTCTCAATAATAGCAATGTGAAACTCTCGTGTCCTAGTTATTTAAACTTCCATCTCAATAATAGCAATGTGAAACTCTCGTGTCCTAGTTATTAAATTTCTGTCTCAATAATAGCAATGTGAAACTCTCGTGTCCTAGTTATTTAAATTTCTGTCTCAATAATAGCAATGTGAAACTCTCGTGTCCTAGTTATTTAAACTTCCATCTCAATAATAGCAATGTGAAACTCTCGTGTCCTAGTTATTAAATTTCTGTCTCAATAATAGCAATGTGAAACTCCTGTGTCCTAGTTATTTAAATTTCTGTCTCAATAATAGCAATGTGAAACTCTCGTGTCCTAGTTATTTAAACTTCCATCTCAATAATAGCAATGTGAAACTCTCGTGTCCTAGTTATTAAATTTCTGTCTCAATAATAGCAATGTGAAACTCCTGTGTCCTAGTTATTTAAATTTCTGTCTCAATAATAGCAATGTGAAACTCTCGTGTCCTAGTTATTTAAACTTCCGTCTCAATAATAGCAATGTGAAACTCTCGTGTCCTAGTTATTAAATTTCTGTCTCAATAATAGCAATGTGAAACTCTGCATCTGTGACTGTTAGTTTAGGAACACATTTTTTCTTTGTTTCTTGTAGACATGACATGATGCTGTATGAATACTAGTAGTTTTTAATGCTGCCTGCAAAATTACAACCTTTATGCTATGAACTTAATGAAGATCAAAATATTCAAATAAACATCCTAAAGATTCACTGGTGATTTGTAAAACCTGTATTGCTGTCATATTATACTCAACCTTGAACTGGCAGTTTTTTTCTTTTTCTTTTCTTTTACAATTGTAATAAATTGTGCCTTACTAAACAGCAGTCTTGTTTGAAAACTGCCCCTGGTGACTGAAACTGTGCATCTAGCTGTAGTCATATGTCATTCAAATAGTACTGTACGCAAGTCTCTGCAGTCCATCTACATCATCTTTGAACATTTAGCTAACCCAGGTATTCACTTCCCCATACACCATCCGATTGCCCTTCCAGCCTGAACCAAATCCAATAAATGTCAGGGTTTCTCTTCCTTTTGACCATAAGCACAATATTAGATAAATTCAAATGCTAGACAGGATCATGTTTCAAAATTTTCTTTGAAAAGCCATCAACCCAGGATAAATACAAATTCATAAGATCAAACAAATCTAAGGGTGACCCATCTTTGACCATGATACTCTGGCAAAACATTTCTTCACTTAGAGACACATCTTCAATTACCTTCTCCTTTTTTGACTCAAGCAGTTTAAAAATTTCTTTATCATATATAACAAACATTCAAATAAAGTGATAATCAAAGAATGTTACATTGCTACAAATAAATTTGGAAATCTTGCTAAATAAAATACATCGAGAAGTGAATGGGGGAGGGGGAATGTGGTTACCAGGAACATATCAAGAATTTATAGACAGTAGCATTAAATATTTGAACTTTGAATCAAAAAATTAAAGACTGTTTCTTTTTGGTATATTATATTTTTCTGAGAACACTTTCCCCATCATATTAACATTTAGAAAACCTCTACTGCCTCCTAAATCCATAACAACATTTTCTATCGAATACAATATAAACAAAGAGAAGTAACTCTTACAAATGACATCCCCTGCCCGGAAAAGATTGATATTTTTATACCTAATGTTTTTACCAGTTCAAGTTCAATCAAAAAATTCAACAGGCTGCTTGCAATTATGGGCAAATGTAGGATGATTTGACTGCAATGTCACTGGGTAAGGAGTCAACTTGATAAAGAATTTCCTATTCTATCTGTACATTTTCTGATCATATGAATATTCTGAGAATAGATAAGAGGGAATTCAGAAACACAAAACCTATACCCCTGTCACTCATTACAGGAAAGATGACTATACCCTTAAAAAAAGGTTGAGCATTTTCTCATAATGTAAAGGTAGAACAACTAGAAAAGTATGAACTTAATTATCCTCCCCTCAGTTTTCTTATCTGCCAGTACACAGCTGTGTAGACCTAGCAGAAAAATCCCCAGAATCTAACATTTTGTGTGTAGCACACTTGAAACTTATATTAGGTGTGAGTGGGGTTCACTATGACAGCACCTGTGCATCAAACATGACAGCTTACATAAGAGCTGTGTTAGAAGACTTCATGGGGGTAAGAGGTGAGCATTAAGGAACCCACATGATGCTCACCACTAATTTGGATGAAGGTTAAAGACAAATAACATCCAATTGGTAATTTGGACCTTGACTTCTTCTTCCCAACTTTCAGATGTTTATGGAAGATGTCAGACCATACTTCCTTGGCTCTCATACTTCAAACACTGCACTGACTAGAAGAATACTTGACAGGAACATCTCAGGGTTGTCTTTAGAGACCTTAAAACCTTTGCACTTCTTGCATTTTGAAGATATTTCCTTTGAAATTATAAAAGGCTAAAAAGATCACAATGCCATATTTTAAAAAAATTGATAGCACTTTTAAAAAGAATACACATAACACAAATAAAGTAATGTACCACAGCATCTACTACACAGTTCAACTGGTACGAGTCTGTGCTCCTAAAATAAAGTACCAGAAAAGAGTGAAGACATCAAGCTTTGTAAAATTTAACAAATATTTATTTACCTAGAATGCAAAGTGAAAAATGAGAAAAAAGAGCTTATGGTTTTACAAATCAAATCAAAAATTAATCCAAGAATTTAAAAAACACAAGTCCTATCAATGAAAAGTTCTAAGTGAATCTCAGTTCAAATCCTGATGAAATTCAAGATCAAAGGCGATGATGTCGGTAATAACCTACAATGTGCAGATGTGTCAACACTCTCTTGTTAAAAGACAGAAAATATTATTCCAGTTTTTAATTTAGTATAAATTAAAGTAAATGTCTTTGTCCAAGAATTATATCACAGCACTTTTGTATTTCCAGAAAAAATAATCCCTTGAATTCAATAATTTGAAGAAAATAAAATTCTGCCCAAACTGGTCACAACATAATACAAATTAATGTGTTAGATGTTAAAGCATGACTGACATAATTTTAACATAACATCAGTTAAATGACTACTTGAGACGCAAAACAGATTCCTGGATGGGGGTCAAAAGTTCATCCTTCTGGAAAAAAATGGAAGTTTGTTTACCAATTGACACATGATACTTGTCACATCATCCAGGTATGACCTTGACTCAACTTAATGATTCTTATTCTGAGAAAGATTTTTTATAAAAAGTTGTTTACCAAAACTGTCACTGATTTTGGAACAAGGTCAAAAACTAGATAAAATGTTTATATTCTGGCCAATGTAAAATCCAGTAAACAATGTTACATTACAATAGCATGTAACGGAATGATTTTTTTTTTAAACTAACAAACAATTAAATTAAATATACATAACACAATACAGCTGATAACAGCTGATGAACAGCTCCACAATCACTGGTAAAAATATGAATTCACCCAAAGTGCACAAATGCATGCATCCAGTACACCAACACCAAAACAGACGAAATCTCCAAGATGTAGATAAGTGGTTTGAAATACTGAATAAATGTCAATAGATGGGTGGCTTCAAATACTGAATAAATGCCAACAGATGAGTGGCTTCAAATACTGAATAAATTTCAATAGATGAGTGGCTTCAAATACCGAACAAATGTCAACAGCTGAGTGGCTTCAAATACTGAACAAATGTCAATAGATGGGTGGCTTCCAATGATGATTAAATGTCAACAGATGAGTGGCTCCAAATGCTGGAGAAAAAAATCAATAGATTCAGAAGGCACAATGAACTGAAATTGCAGTCCTGAGCAAAACTGTAAAACCTCCAGTAGATGAGTGACTACCTAGCAAAGGAAAGGGGAGATAATCTGTGGGAGTTATTTCCATTCATACATACGCTATATAGATGGAAAGATTTTTTCTTTTCTTTTTGGGAATGCTGGATTCAGGAGGCAGTAATCTTTTTACTTAATATTAATGTGATCACTGTATCTGACTGAGAAATGTTTAAATCTGTTTTTTTTAATAAATATGCTAGTAATGACCCTATGTTCCCAGAGCCCACATCCTAGGTCCATTCCAAACAAAAAGAAAAGCTGGCGCCACCAATAAAGTATCTTACCTGTGAGGGCCTTTACTTGGCACAACAGAGACATCATGAATTCCAATATTACTGGGCACCTCTGGGGGTTTCACACTAGGTAGTACTCTTTGTTCAGGTCCTCGTTGTTGCTGTGGTGGTGGTTGTGGTAGTAGTACTTCCCTAGATTTTGTTTTACTTCTTTCTGACAAGTGAGGTGTTGAATAGACAGGTGCTGTCAATGATGCAGCCCCAACCAAGGACAAGGTCATCTTAGACAGACTGAAAAATTATGGTGTCAAATGTAAACAAAAAAATGTCATGAAGTACATCTTGTCTTATACAATTCATATCAAATGGATATTTTTTTAAAAATCTGTGCTGGTTTTATGCATTTGAATAAGTAGCTTCAGGCATAATCAAATGTCAGAATTGCACATTCTGCTTGTGATTTGGTAGTGTACTCATATATATATATATATATATATATATATATATATATATATATATATATATACATAACTGGGAAGTGTAGGCATTTAGTATATATGTACATGTTAATTGGAATGTATAGGCATGTAGTATATATGTACATTTTAATTGGAATGTGTAGGCATGTAATATATATATATATATATATATATATATATATATATATATATATATATATATATATATACACACACGTACACACATATACATACATAGATATATATATGTTAACTGGGATGTGTAGGCATGTAGTATCAAAGTACATGTTAATTTGGGTGTAGGTATGAAGTATATATGTACATGTCAATTGGAATGTGTAGGCATGTAGTATATATGCACATGTTAATTGGGATGTGTAGACATGTAGTATATATGTACATGCTAAATGGGGTGTTGGCATTTGGTATATGTACATGTTAGCTGGGGTTCAGGCATTTAGAAATGTATGTACATATTAAGTGAGGTAGGCATGTGGTATATATGTAAATGTTAATTCAGGTGTTGGCATTTGTCATATATGTACATGTTAATTCAGGTATAAGCATTTAGTATATATGTACATGTTAATTGGGATATGTATGCATTTGGCATATATGTAAATTTATATTGGGGTGTAAGCATTTAGTATGCATGTACATGCTAATTGGGATATATAGGCATTTAAAATATATGTATATGTTAATTGGGTAGTTTAGACATTTGATGTAATTGGGTAGTGCAGACATCTAGTATATATGTACACATTAATTGGGATGTGTAGGCATTTGGTATATACTGAGATGCTGCCAGGAAGTTTCTTAAGAGGGGTAGGTCCCATCCACCTACCTCGAGATGGGTAGGATTGGTGAGGACAGTGCTTAATGGTAGGTGACAACATTATTATAAGGAATTTTCATAACTAATTTAAGCATTTAATGACTTTACATCAGTTTTTTTACAACAAATATATAAAGTATCTGCATACCTAATTTAATTTGCTGAGTTGGTACATATTTTAATTTGCTGAGTTAGTACATATTTGCTTCTTATCATTCTACTTCTTCAAAGCCTATGAAAATAGGAAATTTACTGCATGACCTCCTTGCATCTAAATAGTCATCAGTTTTATTCACTGTTTCTGCTGTAAAGAGCAGAATGAATTACATTTTGTGAGACAAATCCCCCATCACTATCTGCTGTTTGTAATGGAGAACCATTGCAATTTTTGCCAATTCAAACAAATTTGGGAAATGTTCTTCATGTAATATAATTTTCCACAAATTGATCATGTTGTCCCTGGGATATTTCTGTTGTAGGGTTACATTTGCTGCAAGGCTCTATTCAGCCAAGGCTGCAGCCTTTGAAGAACATAGTTTTAACTATGCAACCATTTCATTAGTAAATAGATTTTTTCTTACATTCTTGACTGCGAATTAATCGCATCCCTCATTTTTGGTTCTTTCAAATATAAAAAATTGGACATTAAAAACCGTAAGATAAGTTGCATACATAAAAAGTTTAAAGTGGGACATAACTCTTGCAAAAATCTCAAGATCCTACATATCAACTACAATGGTAATTATAAAAATGTATCAAATAACAACACAATCTTTCACAAACAGAGACTACTTAATACACAATAGAATAGCATGGACAGACAGGTGGAGAAGAATACTTCTGTGTCCCCTCATCTCTGCACTTGGAGACAATAAAAATATGCTACAGTAGGAATCTATGAAATGAATGGCATCTAGTAATGGCTGAAGAACTATTCTGGTAAAGTGTGACCAGATAGATGGAAAAGATGATTGCAGATGGGCGGCTCTTGAAATTACATGACATGCCTTCATGTGATATAAACTTCATGTAATATAAACTCCTGAGGTCTGTAACCAGAATAGTGACAATAAAATTTATTAATAATAGATTTAACAGTAATTATTAACAAATACAAGGTATGCTAGCAAACAAAAAACATATATGCAAAGGAAATACAAGGCATGCTAACAAACAAACATATATATAGCAAAGGAAATACAAGGCATGCTAGCAAGCAAACATTATTTATAGCAAAGGAAATACAAGGCATGCTAGCAAGCAAACATATATAGCAAAGGAAATACAAGGTATGCTAGCAAACAAACATATATAGCAAAGGAAATACAAGGCATGCTAGCAAACAAACATTATATGTAGCAAAGGAAATACAATTCATGCTAGCAAACAAACATTATATATAGCAAAGGAAATACAATTCATGCTAGCAAACAAACATTATATAGAGCAAAGGAAATACAAGGCATGCTAGCAAACAAACATATATAGCGAAGGAAATACAAGGCATACCACAGTTCTCTTATTGCATTCTAGCTGTAAAGAAATAGAGGCACCCTGCCCTAGATAAGCTCACCCTTCTGTCCCTATTGTATGCCACTCACCCTTCTGTCCCTATTGTATGCCACTCTGTCCCTACTGTATGCCACTCTGTCCCTATTGTATGTCACTCACTCTTCTGTCCCTACTGTATGCCACTCTGTCCTTATCGTATGCCCCGTCCCTACTGTATGCCACTGTTCTTATTGTATGCCACTCTGTCCCTATTTTATGCCACTCACCCTTCTGTCGCTATTGTTGCCACTGTCCATATTGTATGCCACTCTGTCCCTACTGTATGCCACTCTGTCCCTACTGTATGCCACTGTTCCTACTGTATGCCACTGTCCCTACTGTATGCCACTCACCCTTCTGTCCCTATTGTATGCTACTCTGTCCCTACTGTATGCCACTCTGTCCCTACTGTATGCTATTGTTCCTACTGTATGCCACTGTCCCTACTGTATGCCACTCACCCTTCTGTCCCTATTGTATGCTACTCTGTCCCTACTGTATGCCACTCTGTCCCTACTGTATGCCACTGTTCCTATTGTATGCCACTGTCCCTATTGTATGCCACTCCCCCTTCTGTCCCTATGTATACCACTGTCCCTATTGTATGCCACTCTTTCCCTAATGTATGCCACTCTTTCCCTATTGTATGCCACTCTGCCCCTTTTAGTGCACCTCTATTGTCTTGTTGAATGGTAAAATTAGCTTTTTTATAAACATTGTCATTTTCTGCAATGCCTAAGTAGGGTTTTCCATTTAAACATAGACAGTACCCAGGGAAGGCACATTTTTAAAAATACATGCACAGGTACTCAGATTACTCAGAGAATTCATTTGAAAAAATACAAAGTTCTAAACTGCAACCAAATCATCATTCTTAAACTCAACCTCCCAACCTAGCACATGTAACAAGTATATGGTTACAAGTGTTTACAGTACACAAAAGAATGTCACTGGGTTGACACTTTCTATTTCTGGTCTGTCTGTTACATCAGAAGATACCATTCCAGCCACAAGATAGTAACAGAACTAGTATTTTACCACAAATATAATGTACTTGAAAATTTTAGTGAATCTGAAGGTATCTATTAAAAAAAGGCAAATTTCACATGAATATTTCAATGCTAAATAAATTCTATTAGAGGGAAATTAAGTCAATTACCTGAAAATTTTGCAACCAAAGTTTTTAACAAATGTTTTTGTGTGTGTTGTGGTGGTGGTGAAGGTTACATATAAACAAGGTTATACTTATTTGGATATTTATAATACATCAATATGAAAACTTAATTATAACTAGAATATTTTCTTTGTTCCTTAATAAATGTTATCATGACTTTATATTTATTGTTGTTTACATTTATATTTGCTGACAGGTTATCACTTAATAATAATGTGTATAGTGTCATCTGACTACAACATACAATGTCAATTGTCAACCTGACTCTTATTAATGTAAATTTCCATTATGAAATTATAAACATCATGACTAATACTAATCTAATATTTCAATATGAAAGTACAAATATAATTTTGACTCATACTAATCTAATATTTCAATATGAAAGTATAAATATAATTTTGACTCATACTAATCTAAAGTTTAATTATGAAATTATAAATATCATTATGACTTCTACTACTCTAATCAACATGTTGTTGCTTTGTATCATTTTTTGTATGAATTTTCTGCACTTTATATCCTTGGATTTTTTCATGCTGTGAAACAATCACATCTTCAATGCAAAAAAGCCTACCTGGCTGATTGACCAACAATATCTCTGTATGAAAACTCCATCACTGCCACCACCTCCTCATGATCAGAACACATGCATACCTCCCGTTCAGTGGGCATCAGAACAATTGACAGAGTCTGCAATATTATCATAATTAAAAACATTAGCACTATCTCCGTGACAATGTGATAGCTTGGCCTATGATGTCCTCACCACAGCAGCTGATCACAATGGGAAAGTCTTATTTACTTAAAAACCCATCATGTATCAACATTCAGATGATAACTGTTCGTCCAGCTCAGCATCTCAAATGATCTCATTTCTGAAGCAAGTGAATTTTTATGTATCTCAAAACGTAGCAAAATTTTCTTACTCATTTTGCACACAAATAATTTTAATACCATTTTTGTCAACATATGGGGCAACGCCAATCTTTTAATACATACTGAAACTGAGTAGTCAGTGACATGTAATCCACCATGTTGGACATCTGTGTATAATATGATCGGTCTAATGAATAAACAATGTCTGTTTATAATGTGATCTGTCTGATGAGTAGATGTGACTGTTTACAATATCTGTCTGATGAGTAGACCATGTCTCTTAATAATATGTTTGATGAGTAGACCATGTCTGTTTATAATATGATCTGTCTGATGAGTAGATGTCTGTTTATAATATGATCTGTCTGATGAGTAGATGTCTGTTTATAATATGATCTGTCTGATGAGTAGACCATGTCTCTATGTAATATGTTTGATGAGTAGACCATGTCTGTTTATAATATGATCTGTCTGATGAGTAGATGTCTGTTTATAATATGATCTGTCTGATGAGTAGACCATGCCTCTTTATAATATGATGTCTGATGAGCAGATGTCTGTTTATAACATCTGTGTATAATATGATCTATCTAATGAGTTGATGGTGTTTGTTTGTTTATAACATGATCTGTCTGATGAGTAGACCATGCCTCTTTATAATATGATCTGTCTGATGAGCAAACAATGTCTGTTTATAACATCTGTGTATAATATGATCTATCTAATGAGTTGATGGTGTTTGTTTATAATGTGATCTGTCTATTGAGTTGATGGTGTTTGTTTGTAATATGATCTGTCTAATGAGCTGACAGTTTTTGTTTGTAATATGACCTGTCTAATGAGTTGTTTGTTTATATGATCTGTCTAATGAGTTGACAGTGTTTGTTTATAATATGATCTGTCTAATGAACAGACAATGTAAAAAAACAGTGGTTGATACAAAAAGTGTTGACATCATTCATGTGGTGAAGGTGTTAGGTAATGTCAGCTACATTTCAAGATGCTCACATAAAAATTCACGGACATACAATGCGCAGATCAATCAATATGTTGAATGGAATGTGTGTGTGTGTGTGTGTGATTTGGATTTTTAACGTAGCTTTAACAATTATTCAGTCATATTGCTATGATGTCTGTAGTGTGGCAGATTATAGTGATGCCTAGCACTGAGGCATCATGCCGCAGACATGTAGCATGATGCCCCACCCAGTCACATTATCCTGACACCAGGCTGACCAGTCCCAACACTAACCTCTTAATGCTGAGCACCAAGCAAGGCAGCTGTTAGTACCATTTTTGTAAGTCTCAAAGGAGGATGCTCTAACCACTAGGCCACCGGAGCAATCTTGAATGGAATAAACTATAGTGATGATTGCTTGATGTCTTGATGCCTTAAGGTATCAACAATATCAGCAATGTCATTTCAAATTCAAACAATAAAATAATCTGGAATATCTGCTAGATTCATGTCAATGGTTCGTTTTTGTTTAAGGATATTAGGTCTGCAACAGATACCAAATTAGGACTACAGTTGTTCTTACAACTTAGCACTGATAATGTTAACACCTAGCATCTTAATAACAATGGCAGAAATTCCAATTAAAAAGAGACATTTTAACACTAGAGGGAAGAATTAGTGTAATTGAAAGAAGTGAAAAAAAGGAGACAACATATAAAATAGCAGTTTAAACATCCGTTAAAATAAACTAATGGTCTTATAAAGGACAAGAATTAAATTAGAAATGATTTCATGTGCTAATACATGTACAAATATAAATGTGATTTGTGTTTAATGATGGAAGGATATCTTTATTGCTATATAATTTTGTTTACAGATGAATGCATACAATATTTTAACAAGCAGGTTTAATTGTATTTCAAACTGTGGAGAGTACTGTAATTTACAGTGTGCTTAGTATTTCATCACATTTATTTTATTTACCATGTCGTAAGCAAGTATTTCACTGACTGTGGTGTTTCATCATAGTTTTATTTAGTGTGTTATTCCATTAAGTGTTGTATCCCATTCAGTGTGGTGAGTGAATATTTCATTCAGTGTCATATTTCATTCGGCCTGGTATTTCATTCAGTTTTGTATTTCATTCAGAGTGGTATTTCATCAGTGTGATATCTCATTCAATGTGGTAAGTATTTCATACAGAGTGGTGAGTATTTCATTCAGTTTTGTAAGTGAGTATTTCATTCATCGCAGTGAGCAAATATTTAATTCAGTGATGTATTTCAAGAAATTGTATTTTATTCAATGTTGTAAACAAGCATTTCATTCACTCTTGTGAAAACTTCATTTAGTGATGTATGTACTTCAGTGTATCGTTTTCACAGTGTGTCAAGTATTCATTGAGTGTGGTATTTCATTCACAGTGTGGTAAACAAGTATTTTATTTGACAGTGTGGTGAGTAACTCATCAAAGTGTGGTAAGTGAGGATTTTGTTCACATGTGGTAAGCAAGTATTTTATTTGACGGTGTGATGTGTAACTCATCAGTGTGTGGTACGTGAGTACTTCATTCACAATGTGGTTAAGTATTTTTTGGACAGTGTGGTGAGTAACTCATCAAAGTATGGTGAGTACTTAATTCAGTGTGGTAAGTGAGTATCTTATTGGACATAGTGAAATTAACTCATCACAATGTGGTAAGTGAATATTTCATTCACAGTATGGTAAGCAAGTATTTTATTTGGCAATGTGGTAACTCATCACAGTGTGGTGAGTACTTCAGTCACAGTGTTGTAAGTATTCTATCAAGTGTGGCAAATGTTTCATCAAGTGTAGTGAGTACTTCATTCAGAGTGTGGTAAGCGAGTATTTTAAAGGACAGTGTGATGAGTAATTCATCACAGTGTTGTAAGTGTTTTATTGGACAGTGTGGTGAGTTATCTCATCACAGTTTGGTAGGTGAGGATATTGTTCACAAAGTGATTGAGGTTTTCATTCACATTTAAGAAATTTATGACAGCTGATGGGTTCTGAAATTATTAGCTTTCTGAGTAACTGATTTTAATAGAGCAACTGAACATCACTTTAAGAAACAATACCTACGTGTATATTTTCAATAACTGATCAGTGCATACATATACACACAGACATATCATCTGAGAAACTAATTTTTTCTAGTAAAATTTTTTTCATGAATACTTACCCAATCATAGAAGAACTACTACTACCTCACAAATTCAGCCGTCCCAGATAATGAAGCTTACAGTTATTTGCCCACTTATGTGGCGGTTGGGCAGAGTGATCTCCCCTTGGTACAGGGATTGGTGCCAGTTACTACTGGAGCAGATGGCATGCTCTCTATATGGATGTAACTTTTGGAGGCTGGGAGGGTGTACATGTATCATGATTGGGTAAGTATTCATGACGAAACATATTTTACTAGAAAAAAATTAGTTTCTTTGAATATGTTACCCAATCATAATACCTTAGGAGAATAATTTTGCCCCAGAGATACCATCTCTGGTCTCCTAAGGTATGTGAGACAGCTTCTAGATAACCTGACTGGAGAAGACTCCCTCTGTTGGGGAGCAGCTTCAAAAAGGGAAGAATTTTCCCTCCAACAAATCCAGTGGAAGTCGTGAAGCCGAGTCTTAGAAAGCTGTCAAACTGGAAGGATGACCTGTTGCAACATGGCTATAGGTCCTACCAGATCAAGTTGAGCCCTTTCTGATGAAAGATTTCTCAGATAAAAACTGGAGAATGTCGACTCTGAACTCCATCCCATGGCCTGGATAATATTAGAGAACAGTTTTGTTAAAATGCTATGTAAGTGGAAACTGCTATATCCTCATGAGCCAAAATGAATAATAAATTCACTGGAGCTGGGGTTATTTCTTGATATGCAAAGCAAATAACCCAGGATGAAAGGGTCTGTGCCAAGATATCTTCCTGCTCCTGTTTGAGAGGTAAACAAAAACGTGATCAACATAATGGCTGTCATTTTAAGATACCACTTCAAAGCTCATACTGGATCTTGTAGGTGGTCTTGAAGTGAAGTGTCCAGAGTAGACAGTGATTTCATTACAAGTCTGGTTACCCATGGTTGGGAGCCTGATCTTGGTAATGAATATAAGGGCTGAAGTATTTGTTCCACTTTACTGTTTGAGATCAGTCACCATAGTGAAGTAATTAGGCAGAATGAGAACTATATTCCCTTGTAGGTTCGCTAGCCACCAATGACACTCTTTCAAAAACAGCATATATTTCAATGGGGTGGACATACAAATAATGATTATGAGAAGGCCACACTCCTATGTCTGTCTTAAATGGTAGGAGACTTGCCATCCACTGCCCTCTGTGTCCGTATCCATAGTGATCGTGATTGCCAGAAGATGCATTTGCAGAGATATCGCTGATGTGAGTCCCAAGTGCATTCATGAAGCAACACCAAATGGTTGATAAGCAGCCAATTCAGAGAGTTGGTCCATTTGTCACACTCCACTTGGATCAAATAAGCATTTTTATCCGAGCCCTATAAAGTGACCAAATTCTAAGATGTCTGATATCGTAATGAGCAAAACTTGGAGGGTAAATGAATGCTCTAGCTGACAAATTGCTTCAAAGAGGCACAGAACTGACTATTGCATGAATTCAAATCTCTTTCCTGGGGAATACATTCTTCTTAATTGAACACAAGAGTCTTGACCTAGTCAACTTGAAAGGGTACGAGGTTTAATATGTTCTTGTTTGTAGCCTGTTGTTTGCGGATCAAACAACTTCTGAAAGCCATTTGATTGGGCCATGAAATCATGTCTCTTACAAGCATACATGGATTGCAGTCTCCACAATGAGCATTTGGACCCATTACGAACTCAAAGGGCACAAGAGAGTTGATTGAATGCGCTTAAGCTGAGATCAGTTGACAAGTGCTGTCTTGTAATTGACAAAGAAGTGGCCAAAGACTGTGCACTCAACGTGATACCCAGTCCTCAGAACTACTGTTCGATCCCCATGTCATCATGGCAAATCTTCTCCAATCACCCTCAAATACTGGAGTCTCCTTCCTACTGGGATCTGATATAAGGGTTGGATGTGAAGCCTGTATACATGTAATCAAGACAGGGATAGTCTCATGGAAAAGCTAGACCTCTGTCTGACTCTTCCACTTATTTCAGAAGTTATAGGACTGCTTTCCATTGGCATACACTCTGGGTATGTCCCTATATCTTTACTTGTGGCCTTATAAATCCCTCCGCAATAGCTGAGATTGAGAGGGATGGAGGTTTGTAGCGAATTATATTAACTGGATCATTAAAGAGGATGGAGGTTACAAGAATATCTTGGACCAAAGTAGGTCTGTAAGGTGGTGGTAGAGAGCATTTAATCTCTTCCACCTGTTGTAAGTTCATATTTGCTATTATGACTTTAGTATGTTGTACCTCTATGTTATGAAATGGACCCTCTTACGAATACACACTGCTTATTTCGTTGAGATTTACAGTGGAAGGATATAAGCTGTGGTCAGCTTATCGATATCACCACAATATTGGATACAAGGTTGATCCCACAGTCACGATGTTATGAATAAACCTGTGTATTCGAATGGAAAACAAGGGGTCCTCTGTGATATAATACACCTGTAGATACTTGGAACTCGTAGCTGAACAGTACACAGTCCCAAAACATCTACAGCTGTTCAGATTGGGGGAGCAATTGAAACCAGAATCTTGAATAGATAATTCTCACCTGATGTCAGAATTGTAGACCTAGCAGATGATGTAGAAAAACATAACTCATCCCATTACTTCTAATGTGTCATTAAATCAGGTCTATTGGGTGACAGAAGCTTGAGGGTGAGTGGAGAGACATCCCTTGTAAATGGTGGCCATAAGATAGACATCATACGACAGAAGTATTTTCAGGTACTACTGTGGGTAAAATGGATCCATAAGGGTGTCTATATAAACTGTACATCTTCCACAGAAGTGCTTAGCAGCACATTGTGGTTAGACTGATCCATGAGAGTGACTGTATGGACTGGGTGTTGTCCGCAGAAAGTGCCTAGCAGCACTATGCAAGTTAGACTAAACCATGTATAACTGGTTTCATGAAGTGGGTTCATTGGTACGATGGCACTAAACTGGGCATCATCCTTTATAAAAGTTTGGCAGCATTAAGTGAGCTGTGGAACTGTTAAAGTTTGTTTTCTGGTGTCTGATACTGTATGATCAATTGTGGTAATGGCCCATTGTGATCAGTTATAAGGCCAAGCTTGACTATGAAGCAGACCTGCCAACCCTGATGAGTCTATCTCAGTAAGGCAGTTTATTTTTTCTGTAAGATTGACCAGTTTTCAGTAAGGTGTAACAAAATATCAATAACTGCTATTGTAAAGTTGGAAAACATAATTAGAAGTTCGACGCAGTGACGATAAACATTATGTTCAGCTGAAAAGTTTGCAAAGTACACGTAGACTTTGCTCACTACTAATACAGTTGCACAAACTTTAGTTCCAAACCCTATGCAACTCAATGGCTTCTTGCTATATCTCAACTTTACGTAATCCTATGAAATTCTTTTTAATTTCACATGACAATGGCAATCATATCTCCTGCCACAAGACATACTCAAAGTGGCATGTGATGTCCAATAAACGTAATTGTGTCCTTTCCAGCTTTAATTCATAGTAATCTGAATATTCGTTTTTATTCTTCTGTGTGATTATTAACACTTTTCTAGATGCTTATTTTCCCTTTCGTCTAAACATACATCGCTTTCTGGACACCATTGTAAAAAAATTCTATAATCAACAGTTTGATCTTGCTGACACTTCGCATGAACAAATATGTGCAGCTTAAAGCATCTGGGGTGCTGCTGTAAAGTTAGTCTGGTTCCCTGACTAACTTCACTAATTCTAAGATGAAACCCAGATCCAAATCAAGCATGGATGAACCGATTATCCAGATTTTTCAGCAACGATGATTTTTCCATAGTTTTGCTTGTATGCCGTACATTCATATTTTGAGGGTAATCTTCATAAGACTTATGGCAAAATCATAAAGGTTGACAGGTCTGATGAAGAAACATGGCCATCTTGGCTGGCATGACATAGTCCAGTTCTTGAGGTTGGGACAGGTACGGGATATTGCTCGAAGTATCTGGTCCATAATTCCAATATACGAGGCCGTAACTGATCCTTGTTGCTCTCCATCTTGCTGCCCAGGCAATGTTTTCATCCCTCAAGCTATGATTGACTTCTGTTCATAATGGGGAAGGCTGACATGTATTGTAGGAATGACAACCAAGAAAATTACACAGTGGAGTGGTTGTCAGATAGGTCTCACCCATAGTCTAAATCTGCAAGACAAAATAGAGCAGAACCTATATAGATTTGGTGCAGTGAGTGTCCTGTTTTGATCATGTATGAAACTGTGCAGGGTTACCCACTATGATAAACATCTATAGAGGGGTGCACATGACCTGTACAGTAGAAAATCATCCTCAGTATTAATAATTAGAAATGGATGATACATAAACAATTAAAGTCACAAATGACCTGTAGGCATGTGAATTTGACTGCCTGTCCAGGTAAAAATATGAGCTTTGCTTATAGTACTTGCATGTACAAACTGGAAAGCAAACAAAAAGTCAATTCTGGTAACAGCTGACCCATATGATGGCCATAAAAATTCACTCAAGCATCAATGATTTTAACATTGCATGAGCTGGACGGTACAGAGTAAACCATGTATAAAAAACTGACCTGTACTTATCTGACCAGAGAGGAAGCTACACAGTAATATAAACAAGTTTTCTATATTACACACAAAAGCCTGCACATTAAAAAGGAACTGAAGCACCATACACTGTAGGTGTGACTATATCCATTATGAGGCAATGTAACTGTATAAATAGACCCAAAGACATTCTATGCAGGTACAATAGATAAAGTATCATGTATACAACTATTAAATGCTAGCACAAGGCCTAATTAAAGTAATGAAGCATCAATATGCAACTTATAATACTACCTTTAGGAAGGCTCTTAATGATGGCTGGTACATGAAAATTCAGAGAAACTTGGTGCCCAGATGCTACATGCATTGGAATAGAAAACTAACCTGTATGTATCCAGTTGTAGCAGAAATTATACACATTAAGAGTTTTCTATTGCCACTAAAGACCTGCACACACATACAGAATAAAACTATAGCCAGAACTATTTTGAAGACACATAGGCTATCCCTGCAAGTATGTAAATACTATCAAGTGACGGCAAAGTGATTTAATTGAAAAGGCAGAATTTTATCATCAAAGAAAGAAAGGAAAGTTGGAAATATATAATGAGTTTACTTCTTATTGAAGTGAAGATTCCTTCAACATGAAAGTGTAGAGAAACTCAGTAGCGGATTTTTTTGTGAGGTCCTTCTTGGTGAGAGCGTACTACTTGGTACAAGTGGAAGTAGTAACTGATATATTCATGGGATTTGGTGCTAATCCCTGTACCAAGGAAAGATCACCCTGCCCAACTGCCAACTATGTGGGGAGGTGGCTTTAGCTTCTTTTTTAGCTAAAACTGCAATCTGGGAGGGCTCGATTTGTGAGATAGTAGTAGTTCTCCAAAAGGTATTATGATTGGGTAACATAACCAATTAAGAAATATGGTAAGCAAAAGACCCCAATGGATTACTAACCTTCACCTCTTTCTCCTTGAGCTGGAATTTTTCAACTGGGGAGACATATGCTCTTCCAGCTGGGAGTGGAGCTCTACACTTCTTGTCTAAACAGCAAAAGAAAAATCACTTGATCAAGTACTGAAAACTTAGCTTCTTCATTTTGAAACATCAAGGACCACAATGGTGCAGCTGAGTTTGTTATGGAAGCTGATAAACTGTTAGTCAACAAGGGAGGAACCAATCTGGTCTTCGATATAAATTTATATCTAGATAAAAGAGCAATACCATTTAAACCCGAAAGAAAGCTTTACTCAACCTACCCATGAATGATGCTATCTGGACACTGGCTGGCCTTGATCCAGTGTTCTGGATGACACAGTGTTTTTTAACCTGTCTGCCACCAGTCAACTGGCCCATACTGATCCAGTAATGATCCTGCCGTAAGGAGGTCTCCACATTCTGTAGCCGCAACTGGGCCACGCCACCATACCCTGACAGAGGTACCTGATAATGAATTAAATTACTGGTCAGAATATGTCACTAAAACTCTTGTCCTCCTTCACACACTAAACCTTTCTGTAAAGGACACTAAAGACAAGAACAAATGTGTATTCTTTCCTTCAAAAAGGTTAAAATGATAATGAAAATAAGAGAAAGGATTGAAAATATTGTCCTATGACTGTGTTTCATTTGTATGTAGGCATGAACAAATGGATTTATTGTATATGGATTATTAGAGCGATTTAACAGTATAAACCTTGAATTGTTCTTTTACTGAAATACATAATCATTCATTGCAAGGGAAGTCAATACTATAAGAGCAATAGGCCAAAATATACCTGCAGAATATAACTGTATATCAGAATATATGCAATGTTTTGTTTATTATTAATAGGGAAATTATTTATGATATACTTTTGGATGATAAAAATAGTTATATATTTCAATGTCCAAAACCTAAATATAAAGAAAATAATTACCACCAAAATACATCTCAAAACTTAGCGTTGCGGTTGGGATGAGGAACTATCACCAAAATCTATCAGAAAACTTGGGATTGGGATGGGGCACAATTGACCTCAATTTGGTTCTGGAGATCACAGATTAATTATTGTGTTTGAATTGTATATAAAAGAAAATCAACATCTTTAGAGTATATTAATAATATGACATAGGGAATGAAACTTTATGCGTGCCAGCTTAATCAGTTTTTGTAGTGACTGCAGTGCTTAATCTACTGGGAAACAATACATTTTAGAATGGAACCCATTGCCACATTTGATACTTTTTTTCTCATATCCACTATTTTATGTAATTACCTGAAAATAATACCTACGTATGACATAAACATAAACAAATTGTACTTTTAACTCATTTTTGACACATGTTGTACATGTACAGCTATGGTTGGTAATCATATAATGGTAATTCTTGAGTCTTTTGTAGGTACTGAATGTTACCAGTTGTTGTATTAAATTCTAATTACTTTTATCATCAAACATTAACTGGTCTTATTTATTGCGTCAACATGTTTACGGACAACAAATGTCTTAATGGATGTACTCAGTTACATACAGTCTGTAAGTTTGGGATAAAGATGGTTAAAAATAAGCAAAAAAGTCTTCTTACAGCCTAACACTGGTCTTGACCAGTTGGACAAAACTGAAAATTATTTTAGCCATTTTAAATCTGTCATGGAAGAATACATTCAAACCATAATGATCTGGGATATAAAAACATTAATGTGGTTACAAATTCTGATAAACTAGAGCTATTTGTATACTGTAGGATATCTACTTGCCATAATGACCTAATAATACTTAAATTCAAACATAGACCCAGATCTACCATAGCATGTCTACATACCATACTGATCTTGTTATATATACAAATTCAAACAACAATGACCCAGATTTACTGTAGCATGGCTATGCATAATATTCATGTGACTGTATAAAACATATACACAAGTTCAAACAGCAGAGACCCAGATCTAACATAACATGATGTGAACATAGATCTGCCTCAGTTTCACAAAAAAATTTCAAAATGTCTTTTTCATATGAGACCTTTAATTATCTATCTTACTGCTTAATTGGTAACAGTGTTTTTCTCACTGAACATGCAGCAAACATCAGCAATTAAAATAATCATATGCTGAATTTCCTTAAAGTTGCCCTGTGTTACTTTTAGGGGTGAAACAGTTCATCAATATATCGAAACTTTTTCTGTAACGATACACATATCAATACAAGAGACGGAGAATCGATACAAAACAATACTTACTGTATGTACGTCATTTTAGTCTTCAGCAGTCATAAATAATTATTTTATTAGTTTGCCTTGTTATTCTTTAAAATTAAAATTCATCTGAAACAGAATCTGCAGTCACAGACACTCACTTTTATTAGCAAAAATGAAAAAGTCTATTAAGAATACTTGCTGTGACATCTACGAATTAATACAAAATGACATGGTTAGTAGTCTCTCCCCCATTCCATGCTATTTATCTTAACCCAGCAGCATGTTCAGCATAATCAATACATTCCAAACATGTTCCACATGTATAATGAAGTACTCTACTTATCATTTAATAACTAACTTTGCACGACGTTTCTGTGATGAATTTTATCATGTTTACTTTGGTCGATTTGAAGGCTACACTTCCAGTGTGTTATTGCTTGTTCTGGTCCATGATAAACAATAACCACCAATCAGAAATTAATGTGGCTTATTCCCTGCATGATAAACAGGAAGTGCTGGCAAAGCAATAGAGAAACCATGTAAAAGTCATTAATTGGTATGTAAAGTACTTAAATAGATATGCTGTCAGGGTGAGCGATTGTTTGAATCTTGCCAAATTTGTATGAATTCACCAAATTGGAGAACAGTGATGCATGAGAACTCATGCAAATAAGTTGAAAGCCCCCCATATAAAAATGTGCTCTACAAAGTATACAATTTTTATTTAACCATTCTTCTTACAACATCTGTTTTTCGGGATGGCAACTGTTTGCACATCTGGGTTTTTCAAGCATGCCATGAATGGTTACTAAACTAAATTTGATTGGCACATGGTGCCCAGGAATAAGCATTATTATGGTGTAGTTTGATTCTTCCATGAAGGAAATTTTACAAATGCATGTTTAAAATATGGGTTGCCTAGAAATCCCCAAATGTCTGATTCCTGGCATGGTTAATTATGATTTCATTCAGCAAATACTGGCTGATGATGGTAATGATGACAATTATTTCTAACGTTATGAACAATATCAAATTATTGGAGCCAGAAAAGTGTTGATGCACATATGAGTGACTTATTTTGAGCCCAAAGCGGTGTTAAATATGAGTCAGATGTACATGTTGGATGGATAAAAACAGATGGCATGACAGTCAATCTCTTCTTTTGTGGTCTCTCAAAATTAAATTTAGAGTAATGAGCCTAATTAAAATAAAGACAATTTAAAAGTATAATGTAATTTTCATTTGTTATCAATTAATTCAGCCAATTGGATCAAATGCTACAAAACCATATATCCATACCAGAGTTAAGATAAACTGAATAAATATGAAAAAAATGAAACTAAAAAGTAAAGATATTTAATTGAAAAACTCTCTATGGCATTGATTGACTAAAACCCCTAAAAAGCATTATGGAACAAATATGAAATCTGGCATGGTAGTCAGTAAACTACTGATTCAAGAAAGTAAGTTTATGTTAGTGAAAAATCCTGTTCTGGAGCAGATGCATCCAAAAGATAATATCTGTGAGCTCTAGGAAATTGTACATAACAGCCATAAAGATCAGTTTCCAAACATATCCAAGCTGACAAAGCTAGCTATATATATACCCCTTCAGAAAGAAGCACAGAACAATATTCTTACACAGATAAGAAACAGAGTATGCTCTGAAAATATTAACAGATTCATGGTTATACAACTAGAGGTGACATCTTTTAAAGATGTTGATTTCAGTAGATCTCTAAGAAGGTGGAAAAGGTAAAGAGACAGATATTGAAGTGTTAGGTAAATAGTGAACTATGGGTGTTTCTTCCTTCCCATCCTTTTTAACCACTGCCCCCCTATTTCTTTGACAAAAGGGAGGTCTCCCTTAAGATAAAATCCTAGCAGTATCTCTCCTTAAATTGTACATGGGGAACAAATTTGGTATTTCTCTTTTAAAGGCAGAGATATTTAACCAGTGAATGAAGGTGCCAATGGAATAAATAAAATTAGCACAGAATCAGCAATGGGGCAGATTTCACACCACTCAAGTTTATTATCTTGTGTACGTTACCCCCAAAATTAGAACAGGACTCGTTCTCAATAGTTTTCCTTCTTCACTAAAACATACAAGTACCTGTGGCTACAGCAGTTTTTACATCTGCAGGATGTAAAATATGATAGATTTTGCTGCATTCATCCTCATTTCATGCCTGAATTTGTTCTAGATGAGATTTTCTTTGCATGAGAAAATTGCATTATTTCCTCTGTTTTGAAGATAACATTGTAATGTTTTCCAAGTTTAAGTGAGCCGTGAAACTGGTAGTAAGATGTTTCCAAAGCATTAATGAAGTGCAAAACATACAGCCTGGTAGAGTCACCATTAAATGGCCTAAAATGTTGAATAAAACTCAATGACAACCAACAGGTAGTCTTTTTAAAGTCATTTTTGTTACCTTGTCATCAGTAAGAATTACATATAAATATATGATAATTATATGTATCTCTGTATTCTGCATACTGGAAATACAACCAAGAATGTGAACATACTTTAAAGGGCACCACCTACCTTCCAAATATGGAAAGACCATCAAGTGTATCGATATGTATCATATCGCAGGCTGTGTATTGTGAATCATATTGATAGGTGTATCGTTTCACCCCTAGTCCTTCTGATTAAATTTTGAAGATTTCCTAAAATATGAGGAATTCTTCAGCTCCTTCTTCAAAAACAAAAAGGTTTCCATCGGTAATGTTAACTGCTAACAAATAACTGCAAGATAATGTGAAATCTCAATCTGAGGAAAGGTCTGAACTTATTATTAGAATGACAGATCTGGGTCTATGCTGTTTACAGCTGGGTACTTGCTGTATATAAATTATTACTAGGCTCCACAGCATAAACCCAGATCTGCCAATGTAATAAATGAAGACAGATCTGGGTCTCGGCTGTTTACGGCTGGGTGCTTACTGTACATAAAACATTTGCATGCTCCACAATGTAGATATAGATCTGCCAATGTATTAAATGAAGACAGATCTGGGTCTCGGCTGTTTATGGCTGGGTGCTTACTGTACATAAAACATTAGTAGGCTCCACATTGTAGATGTAGATCTGCCAATGTATTAAATGAAGACAGATCTGGGTCTCGGCTGTTTACGGCTGGGTGCTTACTGTACATAAAACATTAGCAGGCTCCACATTGTAGATAAAGATCTGCCAATGTAT
Organism: Sinohyriopsis cumingii; assembly: GCA_028554795.2. Taxonomy (NCBI): domain Eukaryota; kingdom Metazoa; phylum Mollusca; class Bivalvia; order Unionida; family Unionidae; genus Sinohyriopsis; species Sinohyriopsis cumingii. Next base: position 25,649,048 of record CM068830.1, on the reverse strand, counting down.
TAAATGAAGACAGATCTGGGTCTAGGTCATTATTAGATTTGTCAGATGACAGGTCTGGATCTAGGTATTTGCAACTGGGTGCTTCCTTTACACAAATATGGTAAACAAAGAAGCGCATGAGCCACCAAGTATCCTACCATGGTGCAAGTTATAGCAAAAAGGTTCAGGCAGCATAGAAAAAGAAGTTTCTTCTTTCAGCCACAATGACCTTGACCTTTGATTTGCCAACCCTAAAATCATCAGGCTCTTATTTATCTTAAGTGCAAACCATATACAAAATGTAATCAAGCTATATAGTCCAGAAATTAGGTTATTTTAGAGGAATATTTTTTCATCTTTCAATTACAATGACCTTGACATTTGACCTGTTCACTTAAAAAACCATTATGTTTCTCCTTCACCCCAACTGCAAACCATCCACACAGTTTTATACATGTCTGTGATGTAGACATAAAGTTGCTGTGCAGTCATTTTTCTTCTCTCATTCATAGTGGTCTTGATCTTTGACCTTTTAACTCAAAATCGATAGACTTCTTCCTTACTCCAAGTGCAAGCCATCCACAAAGATCGGTCATAGTCTATTATGTTAAACTAAAGTAACTGTGTGGAAACCAAAATGGATGGATGGAAGAATGTTAAAGAATGATACAGGAGGTGAATAAAAATGATGTGCCATATTGTTATACTCTGCATTTCATCAACATTTATATTTGTTGTTGTTGTTGTTGTTGTTGTACGGTTTAACGCCATTTTTCAGCACACGATAGGCTATACATGGCGGCCAGTATTAATGGTGGAGCAAGAACCCGGGAAAACCCTTGAAAGAACCACCGACCCACGAGAAGCTACTGGCAAGCTTTCTCGCATACCCACATTGGCTGAATCTGAGACTCGAACCTAGACAGACAGAGGTGAGATGGCAGTGATCCGTAACGGAGAGCGCTTTAGACCACTTGGCCACTCGGGGCCCCCAACATTTATATAGTGAGGCATTAATTTGGTGAAAGCAATGGAAGTAATTGTAATTCTGTAAAATTAAATTATTATGATATTTTCAAAACAACTTCTAAGTGCACATAACAGAAGATGCTACCAGCAAGGGATAGTGTGGAGTGAGTGAGAGATATCTCCATATTAAAAAACCATGATTATTCGATTCTGGAATGGTAAAAAAAATATTCTTTTTTATTTTCCAATATAACAGTTGCTATATGAGATCAATTCCATAATTAGAAGAATTCCATTCTGTAACATGCCTGGAGTGTACAAAAGTTTCCATGATTCTGACACAAAATAGTTGCCAATTTATAGAGTAACTTCCAACTGCATGGGTTTAACCCAGATAGCATAACCAGAATAACCCTTATTTATTAACTTTTCCAACATGGATGCATTCGACCATCCATGCTTTTTTTTAAAAAACTATTGTAAAATGGTGTAATCCTATAAAATTACTACTTTTGCAAGTTATTACTTGGCAAATAAAATTGTATAGATAATTTTCTTCAAATATATATTGAGTTAGTTACTCCAAAAACAGCTTATAAACATATATCATGGACAAATGCGGGTAACAGATGATTTATCAAAATGGACTATAGCATGCAACAGGGTTCTGCAAAGCATTGTGCCTCACTTGTGACCCGAGATGTGCAATACTGACATGCTATCCAACCATCTCACACAACAGGGTTCAGTGAAACAGTGCCTCACCTGTGTCCTGTGCTATGACAAAATTCAGAATTATCTTGCCATTAAATATGCCAGGGTTCTGTAAAAAGTTGTACTTCACATTTGTCCTGAGCTGTGACATAATGCCACTCTATCTCACCATTAAATACATCAGGGTTCTGTAAAACATAGTACTTCACCTGTGTCCTGTGCTGTAACATAATGCCACACTATCTACCTTGCAACTTTATCTGAGAATCATAACACTGATGATGATGCCATTGTCACAAAAGATTAGAATCATGACAACAATGATGATGCCATTGTCACAAGAGATTAAAATCATGACAACAATGATGTAATTGCCAGAGATTAGAATCATGACAACAATGTCACTGCCACAAGAGATTAGAATCATGACAACAATGATGATGCCATTGTCACAAGAAATTAGATTCATGACAACAATTATGCCACTGCCACAAATGATTAGAATCATAACAATAATAATGATGCCATTGTCACAAGAGATTAGAATCATGACAACAATGATGTCATTGCCACAAGGGATTAGAATCATAACAACAATGATGATGCCATTACCACAAGTGATTAGAATCATGACAATAATGATGATGTCATTGCTGCAAGAGATTAGAATCATGACAACAATGATGATGCCATTGTCACAAGATATATTTGAATCATAACACTGATGATGATGCCACTGCCACAAAAAAGATACCTATGTCTCAACATCTGCAAATGAAGCAAAACACTAAATCAATAGCCTTCCACTCAGGAATAGATATCTAGATGGGAAGGTAAGATAAACGTCCTGACTACAAACATTTCATATCTTATTTGAAAACCAGAATGTGCAAACATTTGCCAAAGCACAAGAGAATACTTACAACCAGAGCGTGTGACAGCATTCCAAAGCTCCAGACAAAGTCTGGAAACAGCAAACACTACTAAAATGTGAGTCCCTCACATTGTTGCCATCCGAATTTGGTCACTAAAGTCTAAAATGTGAGTCTACCCACACTGTTATCAGAATTAGGTCACTAGAGTCTAAAATATCAGTCATCCCACAGTTGCTATCAGAATTAGGTCACTAGAGTCTAAAATATCAGTCATCCCACAGTTGCTATCAGAATTTGGTCAATAAAGTTTATAATGCAAATATTCTTTTACTGTTGTCATCAGAATTAGGTCACTAAATCTAAACTGTGAGACCTCTCACACTGTTGTAATTAAGATTAGGTCACTACCATAAGGATGGTAAGTCTTTGGACTCTATAAGTCTAATGCACGTCCTATATTATTTTCAAAAATAATTTTTTATGACCGATGAAATTATAGAATTTTTTTTTCATTTAATGTAAGTCTTAAGACACAACAGAAGAAATATTTTTCTACTAACTGCTTTGTGTATTTTATCAACTGTAATATAATTTTTTAAAAAAGAAAGAATTAACCAGTAGTTATATTTTCTGTCATAACAATTTAAATACCAAACATTTAAATGCGATAACAGTATTAAAATGATGAAAATAATGGCTAATCACTCATGATCTTGCAAATTGTTTCTTTATACATTTTGTAATATTAGTGTCAGGATGCCAAAATGTGTTATTTTTAACATGCATACAAGTCTTGGGACATGAAAAAAAAAAAAATTCCCCCTGTTTCAAGACTTACCATCATTACAGTAAAGTCTAATACAACACGAATTTATTCCCAACTAATTCCATTTTGAGTCTTTTTGAAAATGATTGCTGAATTTCAGAGGCAGAATATCCATTTTCTCACCAAAGAAAATATTTCTTTAATAACATTTTCCTGTAAAAATGAAATGACTGCACCTGTGCTTTGTAATATAATAAAAGTTGTAAAGAAGTTTTCATAATTTGAGGAGAGTACCTGTACAGATCTATTTTTAGTTCTAGCCATGCAAAACCTGCCAAACAGGTAGTATCTTTAATCCAGTCACACGTGCAACCTTTGTCTGCATGGCAGTTTGCCGACTGCTGTCAAGAAGGATTGTTCATCCTTTCTCTCATTGTGCCTTGAAAATGACAAATTTTCACATTTCTACAGGTCTGTAAAGTCATGTAACTATACAACTCATTTTCTATCTCCCTGTTACACTAACATATTGTCTTTTCAGGCACAAAACAGACTCATGCCTATTTAACCATACACTGTTTACCACTGGCCAAACAGACTCATGCCTATTTAACCTTACACTGTTTACCACTGGCCATCTGCAACCCAGGCAAGACTGCTCTGAATTTGGCTAAAGTAATTTTAAAAAATACATGGAACATGAACTTCCCTGAGTTCAGCTTATATCACTAAAGCTCACACAGCAAAAGCAAATGTTTGAGTAAATTATGTTTCTCACAGAAAACTTGCCTGAAGTCAGGAAGAAGCACTGTTAAATCTTGATTCTAGCAACCATGGAAAGATGAAAATATTTGTCTGTCTCATCTATATACCTTATTCATAATGGGAATAATTCCAATAATTCCCTTTTCCATCAAAAGGTGGCTACCACTGTTTATTAAATTTTTGCTTCAGCAATACCTCAACAAGGATGTGTGAGTATTTAACAGTAATGTGATTGTGTAAGTTTTGTAAGAAAACATAATTCATTAAAAATCTGCTTCTCCTTTGGATAAGTGCCCAAATTACATAAACATTGTGAGAATAGGTAACAGCAAAAGACAATGCTGAACATCCTAATTCTCCCATGATTCTTCCCTGTATGAGTGTAAACTAAATTCCTCATGAGACCAGCAAAACCGACAGTCACGTAAGCTGTGAGAACAATACCCAAATAAGAGAGAAGAAACCTAATGACTTTTCCTCTTAAACTAATACCACCAAGCAAATTCACAGAAAACTCTTCAATCCACTGGGTTAAGGCTGTGTTGACTCCTAACTGATCTGATGATGTTCTGGGCTGCAGCTCCAGGACCTACCAGATTCATTTTTTTGTCTCTGTTAAACTTTATAATACAGATAAAATTATGAGAAGGCTGACACTATATAGTGTCTTTATGTTTTGGATCACCATGTTTCATTTAAACACAAGGATAGCAGAAGTAACTCTAATCCCATGAGCAGAGATTTTCATGAGGTGTACTCAGATCACTGAATATACCTAGTATATTACCCACTACAGTCATGGGTCTTGGGGTAATTTGCCTGGAACTATCACTAGATTCACCCAGGACTTGTCCCACCTGTATCACTTTGCAACTGCTGTGAATCCTCACTTTCTTAATTATTTTCAGTGACAAGACTGTTGGGAGGTGGGGATGGGATGGTGGTGGAGAGTGGGCAGGTATAGCCCCTAAACTAATTTGCTGCTAGGATTTTATCTAAAGGAGGGAGCTCTCCCTTGTCACCAAAATAAAAAATTTAGGCAGCCTGCAAAATATGAAGTCTTTAAATACATTTATTTCATTGCATTGTAGAGTGTGGAGGAATCAGAAAATATGCACATGCACCACCACTACAGAACCGTTCATCATAATGAGAACTACATAAAAATTATCCAAGTAATTCATTCTTCCAGAAGTGAAACATGTTCACTATGGCCTTCATTTCTAGAATGCTGATGTAAAGAGGTAACTCTTCTAGTCCACCACCCCATATGAGCTGGCATCCATGCAGATAAAGTTCCAGTTATTTTCAGTGGAATTATTATTGTGAGCCATTATTTGATAAACCACTAATGCAGAAAATAAACTACTTCATTTGCGATCATGATTTGTTGATCATTTCGACCGCAAAGATGAGAAATTCAGCAAGAAGGACCATCTGCTAAGGGCATATGCAATGACTGCTGAGGAGAATCAAACAAACTACCACACTGATCAGACTGACTAGCTACAATACCCCTCTCAATGAAATCCACTCCATGTCAGAAATTTACTTGGTTAAAGAATCTGTGCTGCTTACAACTAATGCACACAAACAAGGCAGAGGTTTGTAAAATAATTCCATACTCTGAAGGACAATATAGTGGGATGGAGTGAGATCTGAAACTGACCTGAAACCCTAACCAACTCAATGGTAAAGATGCTGAAATACACCACTGTCGAGGCTGATGAGGTTAACCAGAAGAGAGCACCAACACATAGGATCATCTACAGAGACAGTAGTGATCATGTTTCACACCAAGTTTGGGGTGGTGTGCAAGAAATTTTGTTTACCTTATAAAACAGCATATCTGTTACACTGACTGCGATAATGGCTTTATCCAAAGATGTATGTTCATACAAAGGTGCAAACAGATGGTATGCAGTATGGCTTGCCAAATGACAGATTCCTTGTCACTGATTGAAAATTCCTTGTCACTGAATGACAGATTCCTTGTCAATGAATGACAGATTCATTGTCACTGATTATAGACTACAGTATGCAGTATGGCTTGCCAAATGACAGATTCCTTTTCACTGATTATAGACTACAGTATGCAGTATGGCTTGCCAAATGACAGATTCCTTGTCACTGATTATAGACTATATCTGGCCAGACTGGGTGATCAGCTGCGAAAACCGTGTTATATGGCCTGGACTACTGGCAAAACAGGTCATTCACATAAAGAAAATACAGTCTCATGGGCCATTCTCAGACATGCGATATGCAGGAGAACTAACACTTAATAAGCAAAGAAACACCAGCATTGTGCGGAAAAACAACCAAAGACTAGCACCAGCAATACCATCCTGGAGAACAGTGCCTAAAAATAATAGCCCACAACTGCGAAAAATGATCATAAACATTGACAAATTTCACAAAATAATAACTGCAACATGCAGTAATAACCTTTGCAATTAATGCTGTACCAATTTTGATGATCAATTATCAATAATCCACAAGGTACAACTTGGATTGTGTGAGAGGTACAGGATCCAAAATGTCATATTCAGCAAAAGTTGAAAGTCAATGCCTAGCAGCGGCAGGAGGTGGTAAGTGGAAAGTGGGAGAATGTCTTCCCTTCGCCCATATAGTATACAGATGAGAAAGATGGAAATGTTTGTCTTTCGGTGATTACTGGATCTGATAGGTAACAGAGCTTCTTCCTGATGTTAGTGGGATCAGGGAATGAATTCAAAGGAGAAACTTGTCTGATCATGTGAGAACAAACATTTGATACATGCAGTTAACATATACGAGACAGCAAAAACAAGTCTGGGTTTTATACTAGATGTGAATTTCATGCCAGTATTAAACTGAATTTAATTTCACACTTTCAATATTAGCTAATATTTTAAATACCACTGTTTCCTGAAATTAGAAATTAAATCTGAATCATTAATTTCCTACAAATTTGCACATTTTATGTTTACTTAAGATTAGATGTTGCGTCTAACAATTGGATCTTTTGTCGATCATAAATTTAGTTTTAACATTTGGTGGAACATTTTATAAAGTTCTATATCCAAGATTATGTTATCAGTTTGTTCTAATCAGCCAGTTCAAACATATTTACCTTTGGTGGAAAGAAGAGTCAGAGATTAATTCAGGAAAGGGTGTCATTGTTCTTTCCAAACTACACTGCTCATAACAAAAATCTAATTTATAAACATTTTTAGTGTCAATGAGAACACTACAATAGACAGAGATTATGATATGTACAAGCCGATGTTGATAATATGTTACTTGTCTGCTGTAGATAACTAACCTTGACTAGTGTTACAGTACATCTATCACCCTGTCTGCTGTAGATATCTCACCTTGACTAGTCTTACAATACATCTATCACCCTGTCTGCTGTAGATATCTCACCTTGACTAGTCTTACAGTACATCTATCACCCTGTCTGCTGTAGATATCTCACCTTGACTAGTCTTACAGTACATCTATCACCCTGTCTGCTGTAGATATCTCACCTTGACTAGTCTTACAGTACATCTATCACCCTGTCCACTGTAGATTTCTCCAGCTCATGAAATATTTAGTTTCATCATGTGAAATTTTTTTTTCCATATAAATCATAAAATACCAGACTGATTTCTAAAGACAACAGGACTTACAAACATATTTTCTGCAAACTAAAATAGTATATACAAAGTAGGGAATTTAATACACTGAAAACAAGACTTACAACATAAAATACTATATACAAAATAGTGAATTTGAAACACTGAAGGCAAGACAGTTCCATTTCTAGAAGCATATTCAACTTACAGAGTATTTGAATGAGCCAGACTGTGGTTTGATGGCAAGTTTTCCAGTGGCTGTACGAGTCGATGAGGGGGCATAAATCACATAAACTGGTACCTTCTGTCCTGGCTCTACTACAATCTCCTGACTCGTAAGTCCCATCTGATTGGATGTGGTGTTCTGGAGCTAAACAGGCAAATTCATTATCATAGAGGTCAACAACAGCATGCTTAAAAGTTGATATTATAACATGAATTTCTTTTATTTAGCTTTCATTTTTGATAAATAAAAATCTGGAGCAGTATGTAGAATCATCATTTGTTTGCAATACTAATATTCATAAAATATTAATTAGTAATTCTAGAATCTGAAAAAGGACAGGGTGAAAGTTCCTCTAAAGAGGGCACAGAAAGGCATGTAATTCACACCAATGTACACCAAATGTACGAGACAGTGCATAGTGGATATCTGCTTGCATCAAGTGTACAATGGATACATTTTATCGCATGGAACACAAACTCAGTATTTTCACCAGTGACAAAGCCACAATTGATAATACTTGAGTTTTTCACCCACAAAAATATACATGTTATTAACTTGGAACAAATACATTTTCTTTCTTATTTATGTTCAAACATAGTGACTAACAATAAAACTGATTAAAATAGATTTCTGCTGGATCAGTTTTTTTTAACATAATGTTATCAATGCCTGTTGAGAACACTGAACAAATATTTTTCATAATTCTCTTCAGTGAGTAATAAAAATTGTCTTGGAAAATCTATTAGTTCATTGGTTAGCATTGAATAAATGCCCAGCTATGACTAGGTCTTATAGAATATTTCCCACCCCCAGTCTCTAATACCCAGCTATAACCAGGTCTTATAGAATATCTCCCACTTCCACTCTCTAATACCCATCTATAACTAGGTCTTATAGAATATCTCCCACTCCCAGTCTCTAAGTAAAGATCATTATCATTGTCAAACTCATGTCATGGTACCAAAATAAAATACCAAGTTTCAGGAAGATATCTCAAATGCCAAGTGTGTGAATTTGAGACATATGGACATTAACATTTTTTTAAAAATAAATTAAATTGCGATAACATTTAAGATCCTGATCAGAAAGAACCTTTTACAAACACAGTGTCAAGTAATGATAAGAGAGCATCTTGATATAAGATATCTCAAATGGTTGAGGATATATGAAGGTTAACTACAATTTTAAATTATATGGAGAAAACTCAAAGAGTACTAATAGTCGAGACTATATGGGACACAAGCTTTTGTCATGAAACAAATACATACCCAGTTCATAAAGATCTCTCAAAACAGTTCACATGGACACAAGATTATGTCATGATACAAATGCATACCATTTCATGAAGATCTCTCAAAACAGTTTATATGGGACACAAGCTTCTGACATGGCACAAATGCATACCAAGTTCATGAAGATGTCTCAAAACAGTTCATATGGGCACAAGCTTATGTCATGATACAAATGCATACCAAGTTAATGAAGATCTCTCAAGCCAGTTCAGGAAATATTAAGCTGATAAAATCATAATGGATGGATTGATGGACACAATAACTGATTTTCACATATATGTTGGGACAATGTATTTGTTGAGACACCATAAATTAATTTTAAAAGTAATTTTTTGGTGCACTGTACATTCTGGGACACATTGTTTTTTTTAAGTCAAAGGTTGTGTGACACTTTTAAAACATTCGAAAATTACAAATTGGAAAACGCACTAACAGTGAAATTTTATTTAAAAAAATATAAAACTGTACTTGAGATAAAACTCTTTAATCCACAGAGCATTATCTCATCAACACAACCTTTCTCTTGCATGTGTACCATCCATTCTTTCAGTGTATGAATAATTTTTATTAACTTTCTCGTACCATGACAAATTATCGTTAGAGGCAACACATCACCTGAAGTGGAAACTTCAAGGACTGAAGTCAGATTTTTTTCAAATCTGCACCAGTCATGCTAATTCTCACACTTTTCACCCTCATCTTATCATTAATCCATCCAGGAATGAGATAAAAGTAAACTTGAATTTCATCCATGTTAATGATCACAGACCTGCCAACCCTGACGAGTCCGTCTCAGTAAGGCAGTTGATTTTTTTTCCACAAGATTGACCAGTTTTTAGTAAGGGTGTAAACTGCTATTGTAAAGCTGGAAAATGTAATTAAATGTTTGACACATTGACAATAAATATTATGTTCAAATGAAAAGTTTGTAATGTACGCGTAGACTTAATTTACCACTAGTACAGTTGCACAAACTCCAGTTCCAAACCCTGTGCAGCTCAATGACTTGTTGCTATCTCTCAACTTGACATAATTCTTGGAAATTCTTTTCCATTTCAGATGATGATGGCAATCATATCTCCTGCCATGAGACATACTCAAATTGGCATGTGATGTCCAATAAACGTAATTGTGTCCTTTCCAGCTTTTATTCACAAGAATCTGAATAATCCTTTTTATTCTTCTCTGTCAATTATTAACATTGTTCAATAAGCTTGTATGCCCTTTCATCTTAAACATGGAGGTATAATATTAAACACATTAAAATAGAAGCACCATATAAAGCACTGCTTTCTGGTTGTCATTTTTAAAAATTCTATAATCAACAGTTTGATCATGCAGATGCTTCGCATGAACAAAAAGGTGCAATTTAAAACATCTGGGGTGCTGCTGTTAAGTTAGTCTGGTTCCCTGACTAATTTTACTAATTCTAAGATGAAACCCAGATCCAAATAAAACATGGATGAACCAATTATCAGGATTCTTCAGCAACGGATCATTTTTCTGTAGTTCTTGCTAGTATGCCATAAGTCCGTATTTTAAGGGTAATTTTTGTAAGACTTACAGCAAAATCATAAAAGCTGGCAGTCTGTCAGATCATGCTGCATCATCTGCTTCACTTCTGGACTTCACAAATTCATCAAATGATTTTATTTTTCTCCAAAACTTCTGGGTGACATTGGGTCATTGATGTCTAAGCATGAATCACTAAATTGTGTCACTTCAAAAATTGTTCCATTGTTTCAATTTATTTTCAAAATTCCCATGAATACTAGTGAAAAGTTAGCTTCCATATCTTGGTCATCTTTGTATACAAAAAAAAAAAAAAATGGCTCACATAAAAGAATCCAAAGTCGGCTTCCCAGGTTGGCTTGCTTGGTAACAAAAATAACCTTTTGTCTTTGATGTCCTGTCAGTAACTTCAAAGAATCAGTTTACGGCTCGCTGCCAGCTGTGTTTAATCACCACCTGAGCTTCTATATGCTTGGCATCTTAAGTTGTAATTAATACAAAGGGACATTGATTTCTGCAGGTAAAAAGTATACACAGCAATAACTTGCTTTAATGATACTTTTGTAACCCGTGCTAGTTAAAAGAGTTTAACTTGCACTCAAGTAAATGTGTTTTCAAATAATGATTTTTTTTTGTGTGAATATATTGTCATATAGTCGACCTGGATGTAATTCAATAGTTCACCTAACATTATGTCATGCATGAATGGCATTTGTCTTTAAGATATCAGTTGATTATTTCCTTCTTGTTTGTGAAATCATCTGCTTCTCTTCTGGTCTTGATGAATTCATCAAATGATTTTATTTTCTCCAATCTTCTGGGTGACACTATGTCCGTCCATGAAGCACTATATTGTGTCACTTCAAAATCTGTTCCATTGTTTCAATTTATTTTCAATATTCCCATGAACGCTGTATGAAAAGGAACCAAAGTTAACCTCCATATCTCTGCCATATTTGTATATTAAAATTATTATTTTTTAAAAATCGGCACACTTAAAAGAACCCAAAGTCAGCTTCCAATGCTGGTTTGCTTTGCAATATAATAACCTTTGAATTGATATCCTTTAAGAAAAAAGAAAAACCAACTTCATTAGTATCCAAAGTCGGCTTCTGAGGTCAGCTTGTTTTGTAATAAAATTAACCTTTGTCTTTGATGTCCTGTAGGCAATTTCAAAGACTGAGTTTACTGCTCGCTGCCAGCTTTGTTTATTCACCATCCGGCTTCTATGTGCTTGGCATCTGTAGTTATAATTAATACAAAGAGGCATTGATTTCTGTGAGTAAACAGTGTACACAGCAATAACTTGCTTGCATGATACTTTTGTAACCCATGCTAGCAAAAAGATTGTCCCTTGCACTCAAGTGAATGTGTTTTCACATAATGACTTTTATTCGCGAGATACTGTCATATAGTTGACCTGGATATAATTCAATACCATGTCATGTGTGAATGACATTTGTCTTCAAGATACTGGATGATTATTTCCCTCTCATTTGTGATTCTGTTGGATCCAGTTTTCAGTCAGATAACATATTCGAACCTTTGAGCACAACCAAACATGAGTTGTTTCTCAATGTTCTCAGTGTCAATGAACAATGTGTCATGTATTATCGGACATAAGTGATAGAAGCTACAGTATGGAAGCCTATGCTACATATACGAGGTTTGTGGATATATTTTATTCTTTAATGCTCGTGATGAAAAAAAGGAAGTGATAACAATACAAGGTTAGTTCTTTCTTTTTATTATCGGATGAGCGTTTTGTTTATATATTTTATTGCAACGTGCATTGGGGGGGGCACAAATTTAATACAAATTTATTTTGTTTCTTAAGTCTTGGTACATATGACCTAGATGAAAAATGTTTCACCATAAATTCTGGGACAGGAAAAAAATTTTTTTATCGGTAAATATGGTAGATACTGTATACATTAACTTCAAGTAATACTACAGCAATCTATTGACACATAATTATGTAATAAAATACATTTCTGGCAATAGCATGTATATCAATGCAGTATATTATCAGAAATATGGAGATCTCAGTATGTATCGCCTGAGCCATTAAACCTCTAGCAAAATATACCATACAGCTGTTTTAAATTACCTTTACAAAATTTAACAGCCAAAACTATTAGAAGAAGCTTATTTACATCTGTGGGCTTCACTCTTTCATATGTGGCACCATGAGTTGGTAACAGTTTAGATCCCCTCCCCACTTTGAATATTCCCACAAACTCTAGAAGAGTTCTGATAAGTATTATTATTATGCTGAGACTTTCTAAACATCTAGTTCAATTTTTATTTATCTGAATTGCCAAAAAATAATTTTTAGGATTTAGTCTAACGGCAATTAATTAGGAAGAAACCAGTTAATCTTACTCCAAATAAATATACATCATTAAAAATCAGATGATTTATCTAATATTAAACAGATATGTATTTTATTTCACTCCTGATAAATAAAGCCATTTTTCTTCAGCAAATAATTCTCTCCAACAATGCATGGAAAATATTTTACTGAGCAAAATGTTTCTTCAATAACACATACTTAGTCATAATATCTTCAGAGTACATCCAATACCTTGCAAATCCAACCCTCACATAGAAAAGAATTGCAAAAAAGTCATCTTCATCCAAAGGTGGAAGTCTTCCCTTAGATAGAGGGTTTGGTACAAAAATTCTATCCATATATCAGTCACTACAGGAGTGGATGTGGAAGCTCTTACATGAGTCAAACTGCAGGGAGGTCTTGGGAGGGTGTGCCTTATTTTGACTGTGTAAGTATTATCAAAGAAAAACACCTTTTAGTAACAAAAATTGTTTTCATCTTATATTACATCACCTGATCATAATATCTTGGAATAATAAGCAGGAGGAGGAGAAAGTTACATCCCTAACTCTAGCACAGACCCTGTATCTGGTGGTTTGGAAAAAATATTTCACTCCTGCAAATTCCATAAGTAGAGTAGCCTACATCTGAATGAATATGGAATGAAGCCCGTTATGCTGCATTGGTCCTGCATTAGTTTCTCATAAACAGAGTCAACGATCCATTGTATCCATGAATACAGTGTCTTCATGGAAATAATTCCTCTTTAAATGATAAAAACATGCGAGTTCTCCCTTGTCCAATTGGCTCAGCTCCTTTGGTCCCACTTCAGATCTCTTACAGGGTCTTGTTGATGCCACTGGGGCAAATGATACAACAGAGATAGCAGGCTAAGCCTTCAGTCAAAACAAGAAATCGTTCATAAAATGGTTGGAGAGGTGGACTAACCTCTCAAAGCATCCAAAGGGAGATAGCTACCTATGATATCAAAGGCTTTTTGAAGCAACATATTTCCACTAACAGAAAAACTCACATTTCTTACAAACAGGCACTGCTGGAGCAAACCTGTCCACTATATTTTATAAGAACTGTTCTAAAACAAGTGCTTTCTTGATATAAGGCAAGTGTGTATGTTCCCCATCCCCAAGTAAGGAGAAAAGACCTGTATTTACAGCTGTTTGAGCAGGAAAGGAAAGGGAGGATTTCCTGGGATTCTAAATTGCCAAGTTCACGAAGTTCAAAAGGGATAGGAGATCGCTTCTGCCCCTGAAGATAATCAAACTTACCATATGGCTTTGGAGGAGACTGTCCATGCTTCTGACCGAGAGGAGAATCAAACTTACCATATGGTTTTAGAGGCAAATGTCCATGCTTCTGTCCCTGAGGATAATCGAACTGACCATATGGTTTTGAAGGAGACTGTCCAGATACTCTACCAGATAGTCAACCAGAACAGGGCAACAACCCACTCCATAATTTGATAAAGACCCAACAAAAGGACTCCAAATTGGTAAACTTTGTTGCCGTATGCAAACAAAAAAAAACGTTTGTGATGCCAGATGATTAGAGCCATGAAATTAGGCCTCTGTGAGATGATAACTGATGGCATACTCATCCTTTTAGATGAAGAATCATATGAATATTGCCTTCTCTATTTATAGCATTCAAGTGGAAGAATGAATTCTTTGTGGCAACTCAACTCTATGATCAAGTTACTGTTGGCCATTTTGGTACGGAACAGCTATGAATAGAACTCTGGAGATTTAGGTTTTTGTGTAGTCTTGACTGCCCTTTTGTCGATGAATGACTATCTCCTGCTGAAGAATGATGTCCTTTTCCCTGTCTGACAGCACATCTGTTAGATGGGGAGGGGAAGAAAGAGGGAGGGCCTGAATAAACAAAATCTATTGACTCTCCAAAATAACATGGATTACTCAATCAATTTGCAGAAACAGGTACAGTAGTCCCCCTCTTGAACGGCCCCCCTGACCAGCAGCCACCCGCTCCTTACAGGCAGAATCCGTTGGCACCGACACGTTTGTGTTCAAAAGTACCCCTCACGAAAGGCCAACCAGCTAACGTGACCAGCGGCCAGCATATTAGTGCAATAATATAAAATTTACCCCTCACAAGCAGCCGCATTTTATTTTGATATGTATCCAGAACCAGTACTTTATTCATAACGTGTGTTAAGTAATCCGATTTCTGTTTCCCGATGTCAGGTTTTCATTACTGAAAGAAGTGTTGACTAAAGTACATGTACCACTAAGGTTAATATTATATCTATTATGCCTCACGAGAAGCCACATTTATTCCATAAAGCCAAGAAAGACTCAAATTTTAATCCATACAAAAGGGTAAGTATATGTAATCCAATTAGCCTTACTTCTGTGTTATCATAAGATGTCCGGTTTAGTCACTTCGATAATTGTTAAGATTACAATTATTGAACAGTAGTAACAGCTGAGAAGTGGCAGCATCGATGTACAATACACAAGCGTCAGCAGGAAAATGGTTTGATAGTTTTTATGGCTTCCCTTAGATAGATGTTCACTTTGATAATTAGTGGCTAATACTATTGACAATAATTGTTAAAATTACAAATCCTAATGGGCGTGAGGTCAAATCTGCGTGATGTTAAATGGTACATATCAAAGCCATTTTGGCTTCACTCACTCAGTGTAAAAAATGTATAAAAACAATAGAGTACCAGACTGCAACTAACAAATCACGTGACAAGATCCCCTCCTTTAAAAACACACGGCAATTTGTTTAGATGCATAAAAATTTGTTTTATCAGTATTGTAGTTGGCAACATGAATAACTTACTGCAAAAAGATCAACATGTCATCAAGGAAAAGAAAAATAGAAGAGAAAGTGAAAGTAATTCAACTGACCGAGAGGTTCGGGGAGGGGGGTCGAGGATCCTTGCAGAAAACTAATGTCGGAAAGACTCCGATAAACAATATCGTGAAAGATAAGGAAACAATTCTGCAGAAGTGGGAAGGTGAAATGGACAGAGAAAGGAAGATTGTTAGAGCCAGGAGATGTTTGTATCCTGATTTGAATGACAAGAAAAATCAACAATTTTGTCAGTTGAATTGGGATGTGATGACTTTACCGCAAGTAACGGATGGTTGCACAGATTTCAAGTGTGACACAATATTAAGTGTTCTGTCCTTAGTGGAGAATCAGCTGATGTTAATAATGAAGTTGTCGAAGATTGGAACAAAAGACTAAACGATATATGCAGGGGATATGACAGCAAGGATATTTTTAATTGTAATGAGACTGGTTTGTTTTTACGACTGTTACCAACAGAGTGACAGATGATGTGATCTGTAACATAATTATAAAGGCAGTTTTAAAACTATATCAATTGTTGTTCATAACATTCTTTTGAAAATGATGAAACAGTTTGTTTTTCATTTATTTCACAACATGCATGTGATATTTTAATGAAAATATTAAATGTTTCAGAATTAAATGTACTTGTGACTTTCTTCATATGTATTTACTATTCACATTTGTCATCCCCCTCTAGAAAAGCCACCCTCATTATAATGCCACTTTACTGCTGCAGCAGTGGTGGCCTTATAAGAGGGAGACTACTGTATATCCAATGTGACCAGAATTGCAGGAGCCTAGCAAGCTCTGGCAGACCATCTCAGGGTTGTGTTAAGTCTGCAGATGGAGACATGAGGTTTGAGGGTCAAGAAACTTGGTTTCTTACCTCCCCATAAGATACCCCTAAACTGGTTCCGCTATTGTATGCTGGCATAAGGCTGAGATGTGAATGGCACACAGGCTGTAAGAGATTCCTTTTGCATGGTTTGCCCATTGTCTCTCAGTTGTTGCAGCACCGGCCAATATTTGAAACACGGATAAGAATGAAGTGGCAACTTGGAGGGGTAGTTCTTGAGCTGCTAGTCACTGAACTTCCTCAACTTTGCCCTCAAGCAGCAATAGTGAGCCAAGTGGAGTTGTCCTTAAAGCCAGAGCAAGATGCAGCTTTAGCAACATAATGTGGTGTCATATCAAGTTAAGAATGGCCAAGGAACTCATCACATTTGTCACTGAATGGTGAGCTGTTGTGTTAACAATTAAAGCAATTTGGGCCATCAACTCCCAGGAATTTCAATTGGTCAATTCTTCTGCCAGATGTGTTGCAAGAAACATATTTTCATCCACTTTATAAAAAAGTGGGACAGACATGTTAGCTGCTGCTATATTTTTATCTAATTCTGAGAGTTCAGTATAGTAGATGGTGGAATGTATCTTGTACCGGCATGGTGAAAATGTCACAGCTAACTGGCTCTTAGTAAAGAAGGCCTTAGCATTCCTCTGTCACAGATACATCCAGACAGTCTATTGTTAATCTCCTTTCATTTCTGTTGACTGGGGAAGCAGCCTAAAGATTGAAGACTTTTTCAATGATGTCAACCAATGCTTTAACTTTATATGAGAGTAGAGTGTGGAGGGCATTCCATAGCTGGCAGTGCCTGTTATATCTACTGGATGGCAGATTTTAAAAAACTCCATCCTCTCATGGTCAAATCAGAGAAGGGCTGTTACTTGGGACTATCTTCACACTCACTGTATGGAGTCTAAAGTTCAAGGTCTGCTTCCATGTCAGGATAAACCATTCACCGTGGTAACAATGATCATGGTCAATACCTGGCTGGTAAGCACCGAATACAGGACATGACAGCTTCAGATGATTTTGATATACTGGTGCAGATGACTTGTTTCACTGGGAGTATGGTTGGCATGGTTACTGGCAGCTGGTGCTAGCACTGGCTGTGCCATGGGTATGACTAGACATTCAGATCTATTACTTTACTGTCATATTTGTTTGTGCAGGCTTTTGCTCAGCAAGATGGACTGATCCGTGACTAAGATCCCTGTAAATGTAATTGTAAGTAGCCATATGCCTGTTAGGACAGACAGATCATCTCTAAGATCCCTGTAAATGTAATTGTAAGTAGCCATATGCTTTTTAGGACAGACAGATCATCACTAAGATCCCTGTAATTGTAAGTAGCCATATGCTTGTTAGGACAGAAAGATCCATCACTAAGATCTCTGTAATTGTAATTGTAAGTAGCCATATGCTTGTTAGGACAGACAGATCCATGACTAAGACCCCTGTAATTGTAATAGTAAATAGCCATATGTTTGTTAGGACAGACAGATCATCACTAAGATCCCTGTAATAGTAAGTAGCCATATGCTTGTTAGGACAGAAAGATCCAACACTAAGATCTTTGTAATTGTAATTGTAAGTAGCCATATGCTTGTTAGGACAGAATGATCCATCACTAAGATCCCTGTAATTGTAAGTAGCCATATGCTTGTTAGGACAGAAAGATCCATCACTAAGATCTCTGTAATTGTAATTGTAAGTAGCCATATGCTTGTTAGGACAGAAAGATCTATCACTAAGATCTCTGTAATTGTAATTGTAAGTAGCCATATGCTTGTTAGGACAGAAAGATCCATCACTAAGATCTCTGTAATTGTAATTGTAAGTAGCCATATGCTTGTTAGGACAGACAGATCCATGACTAAGACCCCTGTAATTGTAATAGTAAATAGCCATATGTTTGTTAGGACAGACAGATCATCACTAAGATCCCTGTAATAGTAAGTAGCCATATGCTTGTTAGGACAGAAAGATCCAACACTAAGATCTTTGTAATTGTAATTGTAAGTAGCCATATGCTTGTTAGGACAGAAAGATCCATCACTAAGATCCCTGTAATTGTAAGTAGCCATATGCTTGTTAGGACAGAAAGATCCATCACTAAGATCTCTGTAATTGTAATTGTAAGTAGCCATATGCTTGTTAGGACAGAAAGATCCATCACTAAGATCCCTGTAATTGTAAGTAGCCATATGCTTGTTAGGACAGACAGATCATCACTAAGATCTCTGTAATTGTAATTGTAAGTAGCCATATGCTTGTTAGGACAGAAAGATCCATCACTAAGATCTTTGTAATTGTAATTGTAAGTAGCCATATGCTTGTTAGGACAGAAAGATCCATCACTAAGATCTTTGTAATTGTAATTGTAAGTAGCCATATGCTTGTTAGGACAGAAAGATCCATCAATAAGATCTTTGTAATTGTAATTGTAAGTAGCCACATGCTTGTTAGGACAGACAGGTCCAACGCTAAGATCCCTGTAATTGTAATTGTGAGTAGCCATATGCTTTTTAGGACAGACAGATCAATCATTAAGATATCCGTAACTGTAGATGTATCCTGGCGAGACAGACAGATCTTTACTAATATCCCTTGACTGAGATAGCTGGACCGCAGGGTAGTGGATGTACCCAAAAGGTATTATAATCAGATAACCAAACTGAAGGAAGTCACAAACATAGCACACCAGACAGGTACCTAGTAAGTTTTGTCATATGGAACAAAGAGGCATGACAACTCAGAAGAAGCACGGTACCAGAAAATACAGATATGGCATCAGTCTTACACATGAAATAGGGCAAGATGCAAATCAAAGGCCAGGAATAAGGGCAGAGCACACAAATTGGGGACAAGGTACTATTTCCCTGCTGGATTACTGAAATATATGACACTGTACTTCTGTTTGTTAGATTTTGCAGACAGAATATACCTCTTACTATAATAGCGATAAGGCTAGTAAAATGAAGTGGCAAAATTTACATAATTAATTTGTACTTGAACTACCAATTTTATAAGCTTTAAATCATACTTATATAAAAGTTAAAGGATAATTAGGTCAACTGGCTTTCAATGGCAATAGCTTAATAGCCCTTTAATTAGACAATTCCAACCTGGAATCTTATCAATTATTAGGAATTACTGCCATTTTGGAAGCATGATTTACAAAGGACTTACCTGGAGGCATGATGTACAAAGGACTTACCTGGAAATCAAGGCAGTCAGATCGTATGGAAACCTTCAATGTCAGAGCATGTTCATCTTGATTCAAAAGATGAAGCTGCTTCTGTCTGTAAGAGTAAACAAACAGCAAGTGCTTTATGGACACTGATCTAGATAATTACTGATGTTGCTTCTATATGTAAGAATATCAAAAAACAGCAGGTGCTTCATAGACACTGATTTACATATATGAAGTTGCTTCTGTCTGTAAGAATAAAAAACAGCAGGTGCTTCATGAACACTGATCTACGTTGCTTCTGTCTGTAAGAATAAAAAAACAGCAAGTGCTTCATGGACACTGATTTACAAATATGATGAAGCTGCTTCTGTCTGTAAGAATAAAAAAACAGCAGGTGCTTCATGGACACTGACCTACATAATTAATGATGTTGCTTCTGTATGTTAGAGTAAAAAAACAGCAAGTGCTTCATTGACACTGATTTACAAATATGATGAAGTTGCTTTTCTCTGTAAGCATGAAAAAAAACAAGTACTTAATGGACACTGATCTAGATAATTAATGACATTGCTTCTGTCTGTAAGAATTAAAAAAAAACAGCAAGTGCTTCATTGACAATGATTTACATATATGATGAAGTTGCTTTTGTCTGTAAGCGTGAAGAAAACAACAAGTACTTCATGGACACTGATCTAGATAATTAATGATGTTGCTTCTGTCTGTAAGAGTAAAAAAGCAAGCAAATGCCTCATGGAAAATGATCTAGATATATCATTTAAACCCCCAGCCATGTCACTGTGAATTAACTGGTTCCTAATTTTATTAACCCTAAACTTTCTGCTGGACCAGACAAAAACCAGGACTAAGATCAGGACAAGAAACAATAACAGTGTAAATAACAATAACAAAAATGTATATGCTATACATATATTTCAGTAATATGTCATTTATCTTTGTTATCAAATATAATCTAGAGGACACTGTTTTCAAGTATTTAGGAAATTTTTTTTATTTTTGTAATTGGTAGATTAGCTTGCTCAGTTAAAACAATTACTATTTTAATCATATTTCAACAACTTGCAATGCAAAAATGATGCATACTATATTTTTGCTTCAGGTGGATAGTGTTTAATTTTTATTTTTAATAGGTACATTATCCCACTCACATTTACTCCCTTAATTACACAAGCAAAACATACTTTTAATGTATTTTGATGGTGGCATTGCATGTTGCTGTAACAAAAAGGTTGGCCATTTGATCCCTTTTCCAGAGGAGCACTTGTTCATAAATACCACTTATACTTACAAATAACTTCCAAGTGCTACTCCTCCAAACACCAAAGACTGCTTGTCACTGAGAAGTTGGGGTGCAGAAGATCTAGTCTTGAGAGTTACTTCCCCATGAAGCTGAATCTCATATAGAGGGCCATCTGGTTCAAGGTACAACAACAGATGCCTGGAAAATAAGCAGGATACAGGTTAAGGTCACCAACTCTTTTAACAACAATTGTCTACCTAAATATCTCCAATTTGTGTACTTAAAAAATGTCAGGTTTTGTAATGACAATGACCCAACATATATTTTATTATTATTAAAGCAAATTAGAAAATGTATTCAAAAGATAAAAATATTAAGAATGTGTGCAAAAATTATAACCACTGCTGACATTTCCAAAACTTGCAAAACCAAAAGTTTTAAGCATCAATGAAATTCTGCATATAGGTATAATTTATTAAGTTTGTCAAACAGTTGCAAATACAGTTTAAACAAATTCAATTTGACTGGTTAATTCATGGAAATTTTCCCAACTGATCCCTAAGTTTAGTGATCAAAAACACCTTTGTAAAGGTCATCCACATGAACCCTTAAAAAATAAAACCAGCAATAATCCATCTGTACCCACCCTAAATATTACTATCTTTTTTCTTTACCAAAAATAATGTGGTTACAAAAAAATGGTACAAAAGGAGTTTAAATTTACACGCACGATTCAGCTAATGAAAAAAATTTAATAAGAGTTCTGCAAACAAAAATTTCTTGTTTAGGTAGGTATAAAGTTAGGACCTTTTTCAAACAAGGCCTGAAGCAAACTACATGATGTTAGATTTGAAAATATTGACTGGACCAAAGTACATAACAGTGATCATGAAAAATAATGAATGGACCAAACTATATGAATGTCCTTGAAAATATGGACTGTATCAAAATATATGATGGTGACCTTGAAAATATGGACTGGACCAAAATACAACTGTGGCCTTGAATGTATGGACTGGACCAAAATACACAAGTGGCTTCATAAATATGGACTGGACCAAAATACACGAGTGTCCTTGAAAATACAAACTGTATAAAAAAACAACAACAAAAATTATTAAACTTACGTCTTAAAGCATTCGACAGATTCCCCCTTTGGTTTCAGGGTCACAATGGCCTCCTCCTCTTTACCTGGTCCAATTGTGACCAGTGCTGGCATGACAGATATCAGGTCTTGATGCTCAAAGACAGACTGCGACACCTGTAGATCTATATTACCTGCATTTTTCAGTTTGATGGCCTTACTAACAGGCTGGTTTTGAACTGTCTTCAATTCCACAACCTGGATATAAAGAGGTACCAAACAAATGCTTTTTGTAAAGGTTTACTTCTCCAGTTTGTCTGTTGATTTTAATGACAAACAAGAAATTTTCAACTCAGGTGTCTGATAGAAGAATCTATGGTAAAATATGTTGTTTTTTTTCACATGCTGATTATTTACATTTATTATTCATCTGGACAGATAAAGAATCCAAAGTGGCAAAGTAGTTGTCATAATGAACTCAAGAAAAAAAGAAACTGGCATCCCATTAATAGAGAGTCATAGAATCTCGGTACCTTCACACCATTCTATACAGCAAACACTCTGACTATGCAATCTTATGGGAGGCTCAAGAGGACACCCCCTCCATGCTAACATCTTATTCAACATTTTGAATATAAAGTCCTCCTCATGCATAAAATAAGGAGTTGAGCATATTGTTATAACTGTGGGAGCAATAATTTCTGTCCTCTCTGTCACGATCATCATAACTATATAACTGAATCTGCATTTATCTGGATAAAACCCTGTACTCCTTTTCATCTCTGAGTTTGGAAAATTTGCGACTTGATTCAGTTTTAATAAATTTCCAGCAATAATGCAAACTTTTCTCATTCAGCCTGCAATTACCTGTAAATCCTTGGGGATGTGAAGTTTGGTCACACCCACAATCGCCTGCAATTTGAGCGATTTTAACACAGGAAGCCGTGATGATGGAATATCTACCTCCACATCCACCCTCGCTGTGAACTCCTCTGGGGGAAGCTGAGCCATTGCTGATGAAAAGAAAAAAGAGAGTTTCACTAAACAAGAGGCCCATGTGAGCCTGAGATTACCCATCCAACTGACATCGACTTCAAAACTAAATGAAAAACAATTGAACATATTAGATAGCGGATCAGCATCATTTGTGCAAACTTTAAAGACTTAAGCCAGGATACTTTCTGTGAAATTTTTTCAACTACTGACTAGTGCCTGAGAAGCCTTTTAGAGCACAATGGCTATATTGAAGAATGGAATAGTAGCACTGATATAGATTTTTGAGGATCTCATGCTTCAATGTTTTTTGTTAAATTTCGTTTAGCATCTTTTGAAAAGAACTTATGGGTTTTTTTAGCAAATGGCTACATATCTGAAGGAATATTAACATGATTTTTGTATAAACTTTAAGGCCACATTGCTTTTTGTCAAATTTGATCAAATTCTGTCAGTTTTTAAAAAGAAGTCATTTTAAAGACTTCTGCTTTTAGTAACAACAGCTATATCTGATGATGGATTGGTTAATAGATTCTAGTGAAAAGTTTGCTTAAAAAGAATGATAGGGACTGCATGTCATGCCCACATATAACAAGGCTAGGACCAGGGACTGCATGTCATATGGTCATACCCACATATAACAAGGCCATGGCCTGGGACTACATGTCAGACCCACATATAACAAGGCCATGGCCCGGGCATGCATGTCAGACCCACATATAACAAGGCTAGGACCAGGGCATGCATGTCAAGCCCATATACAATAAGGCTAGGACCAGGGCATGCATGTCCAGCCCATATATAACAAGACCAGGGCCAGGGACTCCATGCCAAGCCCACATATAACAAGCCAGGGCCAGGGACTGGCCCACATATAACAAGGCCAGGGCCTGGGACTGGCCCACATATAACAAGGCCAGGGTCTGGGACTGGCCCACATATAACAAGGCCAGGGCCTGGGACTGGCCCACATATAACAAGAACAGGGCCTGGGACTGGCCCACGTATAACAAGGTCAGGGCCTGGGACCGCATGTCAAGCCAATGATCAAAGCACTGCCTTAAAATATGTGACCCTGACCAGACAGTCAAAAGGTTTCATCAAGTATGCTGCAGAATGAATTGTCTTTATAATAATTCATCCCAAATATGAACTAAATGCATCAAGGAGTTTAGCAAATATAAGCAAATGAAAGATCTTTAACAAAAACATTAATACAAATTTCCTATAAATGTGACCATGAACACTAGTTACAAGTGGGGCAATCAAGCAAATCATTGAATTGTCATTGTTTCGCAATGATGCATACCAAGCATGATAAGAATCTATCAAGGGTTTTAGGAAATATCTGCAAAGAATAAGCTGAACCAAAAATCCTAGCAAACCGTTTCAGATGCAAAGTGAATGCTATGTCCTGCTTCATGCTTCCCAATAACATGGGTGGTCAAAAATGATAATTCCTACTAACATGGGTCGTCAAAAATGATAATTCCAATGAAGTTATTCATGGATGGCTTTGTTACTGATTCAGGAAATTCAACAACTGAAAGATTTATTGTCCAACTAGCTGGTGACACAACTTGATATTGCAAGTTAATTATCATGAACTGAATAAAACAAAATTTTGGCTAGCTATTTCCTCTATTACATTTCAATTTCCATAAATATATGTATTACCTTAAATCAAAGATTTGATCAATTTGAGTGTTTCCATCCACATGTACGTGAAATGTTATTCATTTTCTCCACATTTCAATTACACTTTGCCTCTACTCACATTTGTTACCTATCTCCAAAATTGTTTTTTAATTATGCTTTGTATTCTGAACTGTTCCAAGTTGTCCACATGTTTCTTAACAGCTTTATGAGTAATACAAGCCCTTATTCACCATTATTGCATGGAAATGTAACTAATGTTTAAAATGTTATTTTTCTAAATTATTTTTATATCATTGTAATTGTATAGATGTGGAAAAATGAACACAAGCTTACATGTTTCTATATTAGTACAAGGCATGCAAAAGTGATCTAAAATGTATATACATGTATGCAACATTTACCTCTATCACAGTGTTTTTCAGGAGGTTTGCAGTAGATGCACACCTCATGATATTTAGGTTTCTGGTTGTCAATTCCAGGAAGACACAAATTGATGATAGTTTTCAAGAGGGCTGGGGACTGTGGCCGACTGCTCCATGATATTATTGAAATATCAGATGTCCGCAAATCTTTCTCCGAGAATGAGAAGCAATGCCATGCCTTACTCTAAAATTTCAAAAATAGTAAGCATGTTAACATGTATCTAAATTTTAATATAAACCAAGAGACAGATATGACACACACAACAATTAGAAACAAAAGGAGACAGATGTCCTTACAAGATGTAATAACCCTCTGAATCTGATAAACTTCTGACTCAAGAAAGTATGTGGTTTTATTCCTCTTCCTAAAATAGTCAAATAAAAAGTTAAAGTAGTTTTATATCATTAGTAAATATCATACCTCCAGCAACCTTGAGTTCTATTATTAATGGGGTACCAATTTTGGGGGATATTGTGGTTATGCTTTACCAAGCATTTAAAGTCACAACAAAATATAATCCAAGTTAATATTCAATGCACTCTATTATTCTTCAACCCAGCCATACTTAACAGGAGGGCTCAAAATGAATGCTAATCCACTATCTATCAAACAGTTTGTTGATCCAACCAGTATATCAGTAAAACCCATCAGTCACTAATCCACTGGAACAGTGAAAATTAGCAGCAGTCACCTATCAGTTGGAATTCCCTATAATAGTAAACTGAGCACCTACCATCAACCTGCATTTGGCAAGGTACGATCAATGATTCACAGCATAAAAGGACTGGTTTTAATCCATTTCATTCACTCCACAAGTAAATTAATGTGATTACTGTCCAAACAGTCTTCACACACAAGGAACTAGCTTGGTATATTGCTCCAAAGCACTGATCTCATTACTCATGATAGCAAAACAAATAGGGTTTTAGGCTTGTGCTGAAAAGGCAACATTAACCAACTCAGGAAATTATACTTAAGAATGTGTTTTAATAAACATTCAATACATTGTGTGGCTACAACCGTAAGGTGTGCAGCTGCCACCAAAATGGCAGAAATTTGATGATGACATGTGACCAGAAATATGATCAACTGAAGAGACCAAGAAAGCACCAGAAATGCTTGGCAAATCAAAACAAACGGCTTAAGCACAATGCAAGAAAGTCCAATTGCTCTTTCTATGCTGAGTATTTGGATAAAACAAATCTGTAAGTAAATTATATCTATCTGAGAATACATACCTGATAAAATTAATGTTAGGTATGTTGCTACCTTTAGAACCCAACCCTACTAAAAAGACGAAAATTTGTCTTTTCTGTCTATCTCGTACAGACAAAAGACAATATCTCTTGCCCATTACCTCCCCTTTACACCACAAGGTGTCACTAGTTTTTATGCTGAGCGATATACCAACAAGGATGCTTACAGGGTGGATAGGAGGGTTTCTCCTTCAAACATATTCCCTGATCATGTTAATATTCGGAGAATAGGTAATAGAAGGAGTAATGTTAAGCACCAGACCTATAAGTTCACCCATTACCATGTTTCATCATTGATGTGAATATTGCATAACTGATGTATTCAAGGCTTGTTATTTGCTTACTTTTCAGGTGCAGGGGTGGGGGTGGGATTTTCATTAGAGCCTGTAATTTTTTTACTTCTTTTACTTTAAGAATTATTCAACTAATACCATGGTTCTTTCTGCTTTGGTACATCATAGCAGGAATATTTTTGTTGGAAGTATTTGAGAGACAAATTACAATATCTGATATCCATGAATTTCAACAGACTGAAAGTCTATAAATATTTTTAGCATAAAGAGATAAAAGAACTTCAGTATATAATCATATTCAAGGAACACATATGTTTATAACCAATATATTAATTTAAACATAAATATAACGTTGCATATTTCTGGCACTAATCTGTTTTACCTTGATGACTCTGTATTATAAAGATCCTATGCCTACTGAGGTCATAGTCAATCTAAATTATAAAGGCCCTAAACTTAGCGAGCTTATAGTCAATCTAAATTATAAAGGCCCTAAACTTAGCGAGCTTATAGTCAATCTAAATTATAAAGGCCCTAAACTTAGTGAGCTTATAGTCAATCTAAATTATAAAGGCCCTAAACTTAGCGAGCTTATAGTCAATCTAAATTATAAGGGCCCTAAACTTAGAGAGCTTATAGTCAATCTAAATTATAAAGGCCCTATACTTATTGAACTTATAATCAATCTAAATTATAAGGGCCCTATACTTATTGAGCTTATAATCAATCTAAATTAGGGGGCCCCGAGTGGCCGAGTGGTCTAAAGCGCTCTTCGTTACAGATCACTGCCATCTCACCTCTGTCTGCGGCGGTTCGAGTCTAAGATTCAGCCAATGTGGGCATGTGAGAACGCTTGCCAGTAGCTTCTCATGGGTCAGTGGTTCTTTCCGGGGTTTTCCAGGTTCTTCCTCCACCATTAATACTGGCCGCCATGTATAGCCTATCGTGCTGAAAAATGGCGTTAAACCCCACAACAACAACAACAATCTAAATTATAAGGGCCCTAAACTTAGAGAGCTTATAGTCAATCTAAATTATATAGGCCCTATACTTAGCGAGCTTATAGTCAATCTAAATTATAAAAGCCCTATACTTAATTATAAAGGCCCTATACTTAGAGAGCTTATAGTCAATCTAAGTTATAAAGGTCCTATACTTAGAGAGCTTATAGTCAATCTAAATTATAAAGGCCCTATACTTAGCGAGCTTATAGTCAATCTAAATTATAAAGGCCCTATACTTAATTATAAAGGCCCTATACTTAACGAGCTTATAGTCAATCTAAATTATAAAGGCCCTATACTTAGCAAGCTTATAGTCAATCTAAATCATAAAGGCCCTATACTTAGCGAGCTTATAGTCAATCTAAATTATAAAGGCCATATACTTAGGAAGCTTAAAGTCAATCTAAATTAAAGGCCCTATACTTAGCGAATTTATAGTCAATCTAAATTATAAATGTGTGTGTGTGATTTAGATTCTTAACATAGCTTTAACAATTTTACAGTCATATTGCTACGATGTCAGCAGTGTGACAGTTTAAAGTGATGCCTAAGCACGGGGGCATCTTGCTGCAGACTTGTCACATGATGTACCCATTCAGTCACATTAATCTGCTACCAAGCCAACCAGTCCTAACACTAATCTCTTAATGCCAAGCACCTAGCGAGGCAGCTACTAGTACCATTTTTTAGAAGTCTTTGGTATGACTCAGCTGGCATTTGAACCATCTCCCACATCCGGGGTGGACGCTCTAACCACTAGGCCACCGGAGCAGTCAAAAAATTATAAAGACCCTATACTTAATTACAAAGGTCCTATACTTAACAAGCTTATAGTCAATCTAAATTATAAAGGCCCTAAACTTAGTGAGCTTATAGTCTATCAAAATTATAAAGGTCCTATACTTAATTACAAAGGCCCTATACTTATCGAGCTTATAATCAATCTAAACTATAAAGGGTCCTATACTTAGAGAGCTTATAGTCAATCTAAATTATAAAGGCCCTATACTTATTGAGCTTATAGTCAATCTAAATTATAAAGACTCTATACTTATTGAGCTTATAGTCAATTGTACTAGAAAGGCCCTATACTTATTGAGCTTATAATCAATCTAAACTATAAAGGCCATATAGTTAGCGAGCTTATAGTCAATCTAAATTATAAAGGCCCTATACTTATTGAGCTTATAGTCAATTGTACTAGAAAGGCCCTATACTTATTGAGCTTATAATCAATCTAAACTATAAAGGCCATATAGTTAGCGAGCTTATAGTCAATCTAAATTATAAAGGCCCTATACTTATTGAGCTTATAGCCATTCTTATTATAAAGACTCTATACTTATTGAGCTTATAGTCAATCCTACTAAAAAGGCCCTATAGTTACTGAGCTTATGGTCAATCTTACTAGAAAGGTACTATACTTATTGAGCTTATAGTTAATATAACTTATAATGGCCCTATACTTACTGAGCTTATAGCCAATCTGAGAGGTACTGAAGCTCGACCGATGTTTCTCAATTCAATTGTTTTCATCCGACTACTGCCCCAACTCATGTGACCAAAGTTAATGAGATCCCCTGTTTCTGAAGCCACCTGTAAAGAGAAATGAAAGTGACTATTCTTAACCATTTTCATCCTTGTATAGGCAGACTTGAACTGTTGAAAAGACTTATGAAATAAGTACTACGAAAGGTTTTAGTTCACTTTTACATAGAAACAATACCTTCTGCTGACAGAAAAATGCAGCAGCAATATAAACAAGACAGAGTGATCTAGAGTTTCCACCCAGCTTAAATGTCTGATAGGAAACAGAAGGATGTATCGACTGACGGTTTGGTTTAGTGTTTTATGACAAAGCAACCTACGGATGTAACTTACTACAAGGGCAATGGGAGTCAAGTGTCTTGCCCAAAGGCAAACTATAGTAGCTGAACCAGGCCAATGTCATGGTGTCATATGTTGAATTTTTCGATTATGCTTTCCTTTTCACTCTGTAATTTAAGAGCCAATTGAAATTATTGAATAAAACAAGGTATAAGCAAGTTATCATCACTATAACGTGTGTTGGATAGCAAAGTGAGTTCCTATCTTTAAAGTCAAGGACACAGGTCAATAGTATAGGCCTAAATCAAATTTGACCTTCTGCTTTCAAGTTTAAAGTAAATGAATGAAGCACTGTTTGTTTGACATCTTATCCTGAGTGTCATGATTGCAACTCATTATTTCACAGTTTCTTTAGTCTTTGCTTTATATCATAAAAGCTGCTTGAAGTACAAGCATGAACTATGGTACATTTATGCTTCCCAGTTTGATCGCATCTCATGTATCTCAGTCACGGTTTTATCTCCAATCTCAGATACACTATTCAATACCTATTCTGCACTTTTCCGCCAATGATCTTCACAACTGGACGATGCAGTTTGGTTAAGTTTGATATCTGCCCTTTAACTTTACAAATAGGCAATGCAGTTTGGTTAATTTTTATGTGTGCCCTGTAACTTTACAATTGGGCAATGCAATTGGTTAATTTTTATGTCTGCCCTGCACTTTACAATTGGGCAATGCAGTCTGGTTAATTTTATGTTTGCCCTGTATTTTACAACTGGGCAATGCTGTTTGGTTAATTTTCATGTCTGCCCTGTAACTTTACAACTAGGCAATGCAGTTAATTTTTATGTCTGCCCTGTAACATTACAACTGGGCAATGCAGTTGGTTAATTTTTATGTCTGCCCTGTAACATTACAACTGGGCAATGCAGTTTGGTTAATTTTCATGTCTGCCCTGTAACATTACAACTGGGCAATGCAGTTTGGTTAATTTTTACAGCTCAATCTTAAAGATTATACAACCTCATCTTGGTAGGCAAGTGACGAAATTTCACACAGTTTGCTTTTTTATCTTGCTTGTTTATTTTAAAATAAAATTTGTCCACACTGTTTGCCTTCTTTTTTGGATAGTATACAATGTCAGCGTATAACGGAGTTATTCCACGTTGATTCTAGTTCAACATCTAGCTCAGATAATTTGTACTTTTCAAAGGCAGACTATCCATTTCATCACTGAATGAGTTTATTTGCTTTATAAATGCTTTCTTATAGAAAATGACTGCACTTGTGTATTGTTCTGTAATGTTCCATCCATCTGTCTGTCAATCCATCCATATCATTTACATGTGCAAATCTATAATTTAATTATAGCACAGCAAAAGCTTCCAAGCAGGTATTTATCCTCACTCAAATCGCATATGCCTGCTTTATCTACAGTTTGCTATTTGCTGCCAAGAAAATGGGCTTTTCATCCTTTCCCTCTTACTGTTCCATGAAAATTACAATTTTCATATTTCTAAAAGTCATTAAAATCATATATGCTAAAACTTATCTACCATCTCTTTAAAATATTTATTTTGAAATTATAGCAATATAGCTATACAGCCTTGCCACTTGCTGTTGTTGTTGTTGTTATAGGGTTTAACGCCATTTTTGAGCACACAATAGGTTATACATGGCGGCCAGTATTAATGGTGGAGGAAGTACCCAGGAAATCCCCAGAAAGAACCACCGACCCTCGAGAAGCTACTGGCAAGCTTTCTCACATACCCACATTGGCTGAATCTTAGACTCGAACCGCCACAGACAGAGGTGAGATGGCAGTGATCCGTAACGAAGAACGCTTTAGACCACTTGGCCACTCGGGGCCCCGCCTTGCCACTTGTAACAAAGGCCTCTCTGACAAAAAGCGCCCTTAACCACAACCAGCTGCACCCACTGATATATATGCCAAGTGTCAAAGTAATATACTGAAAGATTATCGAGTATTACTCAAAAATGGAAGTGTGAATAGATATAGTGCGAAAGATGGATAGATGAACAGACTAATGGAAAAAAATACATCAAATATCAGAACACTGAACACCAAAAGGACACGTCAATACCAGTATTCTAATATGTGGTGTAATCACTGAGATATCAAAAGTATTTTTGGTGTTCATCCCCATAACAAAAATGTGAATAATGGATGGACAGACAAATGGACAAGAAGATCAGCACTATTGAAACTGAAGTACCGTGACCACCAAAAGGTGGACCACTAGCCTAATACATATCACAGCTTCAAACAGATACCTTGACCAGTTCTGAAGTTAAACTGTCAAGCTAAAATTTCAATCAAAAACAGAAGTATGGAAGGAAGGAAACCATTTCTATATCCTGCATGAAAGCAAGATTCAAATAACCATCCTAGACTGCAGATGTCCAGTAAATATATTAAAGAAGTATTCTAACTGAGATATTATATTGTCTTTGATGCTGCATGGCAAGCATTTGTCTGAAAAGGTGCGGGAGAAAGTTAATATTTTGAAATTTTTTAAATATAGATTGGATTGCTTGTCCTTGGAAAGAATGTATACATCTTTTATATCTCTTATGTTTGCCTGTATTGACTGTATCTGGGATAATTGTACTATGCAAGAAACAGAATCACCAAAGACTTTTTTTTTTGGGAGGCTATGAGAATAGGTGCTGCCAAGATTTTGACTCAGACATTATTGTTTTATATATATCTATATTGTTTTTTAACTCCTGGTACATGCTTTTGTCTAACTTCTGTAATTTGGATTAACTGCTGTAAATTTTTTGATTATCTATAGTTGTATTTCATATGTGCATCATCATCATCATCATCAAACCCTTAACTCAAGAGGTCGTTGGGGACTACAGTTGACTTTACAACCAATTCTCTTCATCTTTCCCTGTTCTCTACTGCCCTTCGGGAATCTCCAAATCCCATGCCTATTCACTGTGCCTTGCAAGATTGTTTTTGCCAGTCCAGATGATCTTGAGACATGACTGTACCACTTCAGTTTATGCTTTTTTTACAGTGGTCATGAGGACTTCATAGGATCCAATGGCTCGTTGGATCCTGATGTGGACTTCTTCGTTGTTTACATGGTCAATGTATGAGATGCCCAAGATCTTGAGGTAGCATCTCATTTCAAAGTTTGAATCCTTCTTCGTAGATCTGATGTGAGCATCCATGTTTCACAAGCATACAGAAAGATGGATATGACAACTGAGCACATCAGCCTTATTTGGAACCAAAAGAAATGTTGATATATTTCCATATTGGTCTCAGCCTTGTTATTGATGCTGCTGTCTGGGCAATCCTGCAAAGTAGTTCTGGTTTGGAGCCCTCATCTATGACAACTGATCCCAATTACTTGACTCTTTCCAGCTTTTTCTGTCCACTGACCTTTATTTCTGCACTGATGCCATTGGTGTTATTTGTCATCCATTTCTTTTTGGGGGGGTGCTAATCTCCATACCGTATGCTGTGGAGGTTGTGTTGATGCACTCAACCAAGTCGGCCAGTTCTTTTTCATCTCCTGCTAAACCATCAATATTATCTGCAAAGCGAAGATTGGTGATTGTTCTTCCTCTGATGCTGACAGTGCCCTTGTGGTCACACAAGGCATCATCCATGATCCTTCCAGGAAAATTTTGAAGAGTGTAGGTGACAGTAAACATCCCTGTCTGACTCCAACTGTTGTTCGAAACCAATCTCCTCTGCTGCAGTTAATGAGGACAGCACTGGTGGCTTTGTTACAGAGGTGCTCAACGACCTGCACCAGGTTTGAGCTGATGGTGTACTTTCTCATAGTTGCCCATAAGGCCGCATTCCATACCCTATGAAAGGCCTTTTGGAAATCTTTAAAAACATGGTATAGATTCTGCTCATGCTAAAGGTATTTCTCGCAAAGGAGTCATATATACATAGAGTCTCTTTTAGTATATTAGAGAACATAAAATTGCATAGGATCTATACATTAGATGCATACATGTGTGTTGACAGTTACTAATAATAAAATTATTAGTAAATATTTTTAAGAGATAGAGCCTTTTTCCTACTGGACATATCAGTCAGGTGGTATCTTAGAAGACTTAACTTAATTCCTATTGGACAAGTTAGGTTACATGAACAGGTATTTTGAAATATTAGACTCAGTTGTAAGATCTGTCATTTTGGGTATATTGCAACATATAGTTGTAATAGACTCTTGAAAGTGTACATTAGGAGAGAACTGAGCAATCAGATTTGATTCCTATTTGGATTAGTTCTTATTTCTGGTGTTTCTGATGTAACATCAAGTCTGCAGATGTGTTTTATGTTGTACTTAGATATTATTTGAGTAAAAACATTCATTTGGACTTTTCAGTGGAAATACAAAGTGCTCATCGGACTATAATATTATTCTGAACTATTGAGAATTATTCAAAGGAGTTCTGGACAATGCCATTTTGACGTCACAATTCTTGGCAGCCCAATACAATGCTGGTTCTGAAATTTACATAGAACTTTTCAAACTTTTGGACTTTAATGAACTTTTTCAAGATTATTTTGGATTCACTTCATAATGCTCTAAGTTCCTCTCATATTTTCATTTATAATTAATATTTAAAGCATTTGTTAAATTTTACAAAACTTTTTGGGTTTGCTTCTTTCTGTTACTCAGTTTATGACCACAGAGTCAAAATTACACTGGACAACAAATTTTTACAAAAGTCATGTTACTGAAATAAAATTAGTCAATTCTTATCAATTTTTATGTGCTGAACACGAATATGACAGTCAAATTGCAAAATTGGCTCTAGTTTTTTTGTAATCTGCAAGAAATTAATGTTTACATAACGAAATGCATTCCAATAGTAAAAGGTCAACTGTAATAGCCTACCTATAAAAAATCAAGTCATTGACTACATCTTAGATTTCTTCGCCTGTCTCTTGTACAGCTGTTCGGGAGCATCTCTGAGGAGTGTCCAGCAGTAGTCAGCCAGCATTGTAGTGGACCATTTTCCCTGGTATCTTTGTTCCATTGTTGCGATATCTTGATGAAAACGTTCGCCGTGTTCATCACTAACAATACCACAGTTGCTAGGAAAGAAATCCAAATGGGAATGAAGGAAGTGAATCTTTAGAGACATATTGCAGCCAAGTTTCTTATACTTCATCAACATGTCTTCTACTAGTTCCTTATAGTTTTCTGCCCTAACATTTCCGAGGAAGTTTGTAGAAACTAGGCGAAAAGCATTCCATGCTTGTTTCGCGTCACCTTCCAGCAAGTTGTTGAACCGGTCATCTTTGAAAAGCTCTCGAATCTGAGGACCCACAAAAACTCCCTCTTTAATCTTTGCTTCGCTGAGTCGAGGGAATTTTTCATGCAGGTATCGGAATGCTGGCAAAGTCCGGTCAATGGCTTTCACGAAGTTCTTCATCAAACCTAGTTTGATGTGAAGGGGTGGTAGCAAGATTTTCTGAGCCTCAACCAGAGCTGGGTGTTGGATATTCTTCTCTCCAATGGCTACATTCTGCCTGTGAGTCCATTCCTTCCTCATGTAGTGCATTTCCCTTGCTCGGCTATCCCACTCGCATAAGAAACACATGTATTTTGTATATCCTTGCTGCAGTCCCATTAAAAGGGCAACTACCTTCAAATCACCACAGAGGTGCCAGCTGTACTTGTTATACTCAATGGAATTCAGTAGCTGCCTTAAGTTATCGTATGTCTCTTTCATGTGGACAGCATACGCTACTGGAATAGATGGAAGAATGTTTCCATTGTGCAAAAGCACAGCCTTGAGACTCAGTTTCGAAGAGTCCACAAATAGTCTCCATTCTTGTGGGTCATGAGTGATTTTTAAAGCATTCATGAGGCCCTCAATATCGGAACAGAATATCAGATTACTTTCCTTTCTGAAGAAAGGCTCCAATTGCTGGTGGCGCTTTCGATATGCAGTAATTGTGACATCTTCTTCTAGAAGATTCCATTGTTGGAGTCTTGATCCTAGCAATTCTGCCTTGTTCTTTGATAAGTCCAAATCACGAATCAGGTCATTTAGTTCTTCCTGTGTTATTCTGTGTGGGGTTGATGATGCACCACAGTGAAAATCTGGATCACTGCATGCTGATGGACCAGGAGAAGAACAGGTCGACTCACCTTTGTCTTCGTCAGATGAATCAAGAGAATATTCTGCTGGAGGTTCTGGAATAGGAAGTCCCTCACCATGTGGAACTGGTCTCAATGCAGACGGAATGTTTGGGTAGACTATTCTCGACTTCTTTCGCTTCGTTATTCCGCCGGAAAGAGGAGGAACCAAGCAGAAGTAACAGTCATTTAGGTGGTTGCTTGGCTCTCTCCACACCATTGGGACTGCAAACGGCATTGATGACCTTTTGCAATTCAACCACTGTGAAAGCTGTGTTGTACATGTAGCACAGCATATATGCGGAGCCCAAGGCTTGTCTTGGTCACCAACCTTGCATCCGAAGTAAAGATGATATGCCTTCTTCACTTGAGAATTGATACTTTTCTTCTGGTTGGCAAATGTCACTTCCCCACAAATATAGCAAAAATTGTCCGCGGTATTAACACACTTTCGAGGCATTACTGTTCTTTATTGTACGTAAATGGATAAAATAATAAGTTTTATGTAACAGTAGCTTGAACTGTCTCGCACAACGTCTAAAATATTTTAAATGCTGAACCTATCTGATTGGGCTTTATATAGTACACTGCTTACGTCAGCTTCAGCAGCCGCCTGGCATTAGTATAATAGGCCTACACATGTATAGTACACTGCTGACGTCAACTTACTTCAGCAGCCGCATGGCATTAGTATTGCATTGCATCAGAAAATGATGCAATCAACTGTGGATGATGTGAGCATGATGGTATTATGCAATGTTACATCATTATTCCGGATGTTGCTGCAGTCCTACTGGAGAAATTTACACAGTGAAACATAGAAAATGAGGTATATGAATATCTTCAAAACGAGAGCCAATACAAATTTTTCACGGTTATATTCGTGTTCGGCACACCAAAATACTACAGATTAGGGCCTTTTCAAGTCAGTAATGATTTCACTGTTGACCAGTGTTATTATATAAGGCAACCAGGTGGGATAGCCTGAACACTCAATGCAATAAGCAGAAATGAATTAATTTATTTAAAACATACGAGGTTTTTGTTCCAAATTACTCACAAGAATTAATCCATCCTCTTGTTGTTAACACTGTTACTTACACATATCAATCATCAAATACTATTCAACCTCATTTGCGCCGAGCAAACCTGTATCGAAAAACAATTTCCACCTCCCACAATTCAATTGTGGAACACACTGCTGACTGAAATAGTAACCCATCCATTCAAAACTTTAAAACTTAACTGGATTGGGACAAACATAATAATTTCAACATATTATTTTGGTGGTGATCAGGTGGCTCAAGTTCAGAATACATGACTGAGACACAAATGCAGCAACGTAAATAAGAATTTATTCCTAAAGTATGTTTCTAACAAATAGGGACTGCACATGCAGACAAGTAGAAACAGCTGAACACTTTCTGTTAAAATGTCAAAATTATACAACTCTGAGACATTATCTTCTCTCTACATTACTGACCCGTCTTATACTTAAGTCTTTATTATCCAGAAGTCCTATGTATTCTTATGAAATTAATTTTTAAATATTTATGGAAGTGCAAAACCTTCATAAATTATTTTAATTTTTTTTTATGTTGACACACAGGTCATAACCACAAAAATGTATTCCATCTTTTTACCATTAAATGATCTTCGAAACAATTACATACATAGAAATGAAGTATACGTTTATATCCATATATGACAACTACTGTTTGTTAAAACTTTTTCTCTTATAGGAGAGACAGTTTTCAAGAAGCTTCCAGCTTTCTACTAAATCTCCATATAGATTATATTGTTATAAATGATACATGAAAATGTCTTCTTGAACAAATACTGCCCAAGCAAAAGGTCTATCGTTGGATCCCCCAAAGTATATGAATTCAATAAAAAACCACCAGATGAATGAACCACCATCATCTTGACAGTGAGCTGGCCTGGACATTAAGCCTAATGGGAATGTGTCTGATCTGGATACTGGTTATCTTTAGCTGGAGGCACCAATGCATTAGCCAGGTGATTTCATTTTGTTTGAGGCAGGTCAGCAATCTGAATTGTCTGACATGATAAGAACTACATTTCCCAAAGAGTTCATCCATCAAAAAGGGAAAAGTGTGGACTATAGCCTTTATTTCTAGAAGATCAATGCAACTATTGCAGACCCCACTTGCCTCTTACCATGGTGAAACATGGCAACATTTGGGCTCCCAAACCATCCATACATACTGTAACGTCTGGTTGGGGTTTTTCAAGAATGATTCCTATTTTCAACCAATTTTTGTTACATTACAGATATAAGAAAACTTCCATGGTTCTGATCATAACTCAATGTTAAAGTCAACTCGAAAAGGGATGCCATGAAGAGCCAAATCTGCTTATCATAACTCACTGCTAAAGTCAGCTCATAAAGGGATGCCAAGAAGAGACAAATCTGCTGCTGCATCTCCCCACCAAGAATCTTTGATGGAGATGGACAAGACTGAAATGCTGGAATTGGTTCAAAAGCCTACATGACTTAAATGGACCAGAACATCATTCCTGCGCTTCACCAAATTAAACTTACCATGTACATTTGGAGGTGGTTGTACATATAACCTGCAGTGACTGTTGATGCAGACCAGAACAGAGTGATGATACAGTTTATATTTTGTGTGAACGACTCTCGATTGATGTCAAGACTGAATGGGAGTGCACAAAATTGGTGTCTTATTCCTTAGTAGGCAAACCAAAGGAACTGGCAGGAAGCTGGGTGAAAAGGGGCATGAAAATATGTCAGTAGATCTAGACCGACTGCAAATTTGTCTCTTTGCATGGAAAGATGGATTTACTTGGATGTCATTTCTATTTTGAACCTCCGTAATGTACTTGTTGAGAAAGCAGAGGTCTAAAACTGACTGGAGTTTTCCATTTGCTGGAGTAAAACCCAGGAAAATTAATTCTGTAAACAATCTCCACTGCTCACTTGTAGATGGAAGGTATGGTCAAATACTGCATGCACCATACTCAAAAGCTATGCTTGGATGGTTCTAATGTCCACTGGGAAGCAGGAATAGTGTAGGACACTCTCCCTTTACATACAAGCCAATAATGGAGATTATTTTGTTTTCTATCAGCTGAGACATCACCTGTCTCTTCAAACTTTCCCCACAAAAGCATAGGCCAAATCTCTTCTGACAACTTTTCATATACATTGTAGTTAGAAGTTGATCAACACCTGTACAAGTGAGACACAATTCAAGCATACCCTTGCTGACTCTGGCACATAATCATAAATGACAAAAAAGAAACACAACAAAAGTAAACTGAAAGTGTTTACATATAACAATAATAACAACAGAAAAACTCTTTGTGCCAGAGAAATGAAAATACTGGAAAATAGCAACCCGTAAGTGTTCAAAATTAACAATAACAACATGTGTAACTTAAAGAAGCAAAAAATTATATGCAAGGAGATGAGTGAATAATCAACCAACAACAAGCACCAACAACACCATCCTGTAGCACAAGGTTAGAAAAAAACAGTCAACCAAAACAAACAAACTCAGGTAAATACTGATGAATTGAAAAAGCTACATGGTTACACATGTAGCAAATGCATTAATACACAATGCTAAAGGAACTTTGTGGATGGATGGTTTTGAAAACCCAAGATATTCATGGATTTTAGGAGGCCATGTAGTACTATGTTGATAGTAAAAGTTTAAAACTGGCAGTTACCAGTTAATTAATGGGTAGCCACTAAGCAGTGAGAAAAAAAGTAATGAGTAAGAGTTTCTTCCCTTTGCCTACATGGTATATAGATAGAAACAAACCTTTTTTATGTTTCAGGAAGGCTGAAATTGAAGGTTGGGGAGTTATTTTCCAAATGTTTTTGTGACTGAGGAATGTAATTAAAGGAGAAATTGTTCTTTCAATAGAAGGTAATCTCAAATGACCAGTTCAAAGCAGCAAGAAAGCCAAATAAAACCCTTATATCACGCAACAGAATCATAGGAATACCTGTATTTTAGGTGTTTCAGCAATGGCCTGGAAAATAACCTCCACAGGTATTGCATTTAGCTCCACCTGATGTTTCTTAAGAAAAGATTGAGTCACAATTTTCACCTGGGCCACATATGCACCTGGTAACTTTGGAATAAATATTACCTGCAAAATTTAAGAAAACATTTTTCTAGAAAGTTAGCTTCTTAGAATGTAATCTGTAATTCCATAATTTCAAAAGTGTTAAATGTTAAATCCACATTAACCCTACTTTTCTTATTCTGAAAATAGCTTCACTTCTTAAAAAATTAAATGTCCACACGCTGCTAATATAAGTAACTGTAACTGGGAGCTTTACTATAACATCTGGCTCCTGTCACATGACAAGTGTATGTTCTCTGCCTCACAGTTCCACCACATGAAATTATTGTGTAATGTTACACTGACCTTAGATAACTATATTCAAAATGAATCAAACATGCAACATGCTTATCAAGTTGGATGAAAAATGTCTGGAAAGATAGAAATCTTTACTAAGTTATCATGAACTCTGACCTTTTGGTCCCAAAAGGTCTTACCAACCTGACAGAAAATAACTGCAGGATAAGTTATTGTACAGAAACCAACTATATCTAAGCATGAATGGGTGGATAAGCTGTACTGACAATGAAATATACCTGAACTATGGTAGTCAAAGAAATAGAAGTCAAAACTTAAGCTCTTACTTTGACCTCAATCATTACATATTCTCAATGGAATACTTACATTTATGATTTCAACAGAGTTTGGCTCAATTATGACTTTCCTTCTCATCTCAAATGGAAAATACTCGCTTGATATGGCTTGGCCATCTAAACTCAGGTTCCCTACACTTAGGAAGCACTCAAGCCATCGTCCAGTAGGATTTTTTACTTCAAGGTCAGCACGTGTTGAGATCCCAACACAACATACCTCAGTAAAGTTCAATGTGCCCGGAGCTTCTATTGGGCAAAGGGAGTGTCTCGCTTGCCCTGCATTGATCAACAAGTATAGAACTCTTAAATACAAAATTATGCAAAAAGCTTTTCTTACTTTATATTTATTGAATATCTACTCTTATATCATGGTTTCTTTATCACAACAAAATGATACCAGTACAAGAAATAATGTTTTGTATCCATTTACATACTTACTAGCTGAACAAAATGGAAGTACAAAATGGAGCAAAAAGGTACAGTATATAATACTAACTGAACTTCTCAATTCAAAGTAAATGCAGAAAAAAACCTGAACTATTGTAAATTACAGTATTTTCATGTCATTTTGTTGTAATAAATTTATTCAATGAAGCATATTTGGAATGCTAATTTCACAAATTAAATGAGCTGTTAAAGGTATTTTACTGTTGTATCTTTGCATCCAGCCAGATCATGAAAAACTGCAATGTTAAAAGTAGTATTAATCTACTGAAATAGATACCTCTACTCTAATAAATGTTTTTAGCTAGAATTAGATATTAAATTTACCCCTTCTTGTATCTTCAGGCTGCTGTGTTGATAGATTCTCCTCTGCATTAGGTGACCTCACTGACAGCCCAGTGGCATCTGAGAAGGGTGTAAGAATTGTATGTCTTATGCGTCCAGCATCCATAGTGGTATAGCCATTAAAAGGAGTACTGTGATATGTTGGAGGGGCATGAGAAATACTCATCGCTGTGAAGTCCAAGTGGCTTTGCTGAGATAAGTGTGAGATCTGTCTCTCATAAGGCACTTGGTTTTGAGCATCATAAGCTTGCTGAGGTTGCTGAAGTTGATCTCTGAGTGTCTCTGCTTCCTGATGAGACACATCTCCAGGAAGTGATCTGGGTCTGGGTCTCACCGCTGGTTGAGGTCTGTACTCCGCAAAAGAGTCTCTCTTCAAATATTCCTGAGCAAAGTCTGTGTGTAGCATAGAGTCTCTCGACAAGAGCACTGGCCTTGTTGAGGGTTTGGGATGACTGGGAAGAAGATTGTGTCTGAAGCTAGAAATGGGAGCTTGGGGAACCTTGAAAATGTTTGCCTGCGAAGTTGTTTCCAAAGTGTTTGAAGATTCTGTTATGACCACTGGGGGATTAGCGCCAGGATTTCTGTCCACTGAGGGTCTACTAGGGTTAACTGAAGACCTTGAGGGACTGATAGGTCCTGACCTATCACTGCTATCATCAGAGAGACTAACACTAGAATTCACAGTCATGTAAGGATGGACCCAGCCTTCGTTAGTGGTACTGGAGTCATCTCCAATTATTGTTTCTGGACCAATTGCATCAAAACTTCTTGTATAAGTCACAGAAATGGTACTTTCAGACGTGACGTTTTGTGCCATCTTTCTGGGAACCTGCTCCTGAGGGTCATACTGTACTCTCCTAGAAGAAAATAAGATATCTGGATCCTGTGACAAAGAGGGCATGAATCTCCCTGTTTGACCAAATTCTCTTATTGACTCTAAAGGACCAGTCTGTCTAACCTCTTTTTGATTTACTTTATTTTGCTTGCCGATGATAGCATCAAACCCACGTGATTCAGCAAGGCCAATATTAGAAATTCCAATCAAATCATCCCTGAGCATTCCTCTATGATCTACATGAGAATAGTCAGAAGGAAGACTGTACTCTGTTCCATCTGGAATATGATGACCGGCCATTACAACACGACCAACACTTGTTTGTACTGTCCGTGCTGCTTTGTCTTGCCTGACAAAACCAGTTCTGTTGTCCATCTCCCCTGCCAATGTGGGGACTGCTGTCCCTCCCTGAATGGACCCTGTTAATTTTATTTTTCTGCTCGAGCTACTACTATGAGATGTGGGACAATCATCTTCATGCCTTCCCATCCGCAAGACTATTTCAGAGTTTACATGATCTGTAGTTCTAAGATCTTGATTTCTAATGTGATGGCCTTCATGTGAATTGAATATGCGAGATTCAGGTTTGGGTCCTTGTTGTAAGTTACTAGCATGAACATTATGTTCTATATTTAAATTTTCCTTTATAGCATTCTTTTTATTGTCAGTTTCTGTCTTATGTTCCAGAGATTCACTTCTCTCTGGTCTCAAGAGAACTGGAGGAGAGTGGACTTGAGTTGGATCAGGCTGAATCCTGTTCCCAGCTGGCGAAACCATCTGAAACCTCTGCGGCAGTGATACTGTGCCTGCCCCTGTAAAATCAATTGGAGTTGCTTGACCATCAGCAGGTGGTGTTTCTCTTTCTGATACTTGATCAAGAGCATGTGCCAAATTTTCATAACTGTCCGTTTTAACCCTGAGAGCAAGCTCTTTCTGTGCCTCAGCTTGGAGTTCATTTGATTTTGCAATTGCTTGGTTGGCCCTAACATACCAGGATTGTTTTGAAGACTCTGCTTCTGAAAGACTTTCCACACCTGAGTCTCTTGTTTTTAACTGGCCCC
Organism: Sinohyriopsis cumingii; assembly: GCA_028554795.2. Lineage (NCBI taxonomy): Eukaryota > Metazoa > Mollusca > Bivalvia > Unionida > Unionidae > Sinohyriopsis > Sinohyriopsis cumingii. The sequence goes on along the minus strand of CM068830.1, from coordinate 25,605,768 downwards.
ATTTTTGGGAATCAGAGGAAGCTGACGTATCTGTGGAACTTTTTCTGTCAGATTCCAACTTTTTTCTAGAGGATCTAATTGATTGTAACATCTCATTTACATTTGAATTTCCTCTATGAACAGTTGGAGAGCTCCATTCACTATTTGATTCAACTGCATTTGAACTTCCTGAATTTCTACCTGAATCATGCTCAATTTGTGCATCAATACTAGTGGAGTTTTTAACTAAATCAACACTATTTGGTGGATCGGAGTCTGTCTGAAACTTGGTTGTGCATTGATTCCTAGACATGGCCTGACTGTCTAGTGATCGAGGTAGGTCTCCTGCAACATCAGGAGGTTTTATTCCTGCCAAAGAATTTTCACTGATCTCATCAAACTTTTTAGACATCTGTTTTTTCTCAGCAATTTTGTTTACATTAGATCCTTTAAATACAGGCAATTTTGATCGAGGAGAAGTTTTTGTAGTACTGTCTTTCCTCACTACATTCTCCAACCATAGCTCTGTTTCTGCATCTCTCTGCCCTTGGGCATTGTCTTTGCGTTCCACTTTTGCTGATTTTTCCCTGGATTTCTGAGGCAGATGGTAAGTGGTCTTTAAGTATGCCTTTACCAGATCTTCTGGATCCTGCTCTTTTGGAAGGGACAGAAAGAACTTACTGAGTTCACTTGGGCTGATCTTGGCTGAAAAAAGACATAATCAAAATCAAGTTTTACTAATAACTTAAAAAATGTCAGTTTGTAAAGTGGCACACATAATAAATGCATGTATGTGAGGTAAGACAAATAATGGCAAACTTTAAAAATACATCAAATAATCTAAAACAAGAGTCCTTCAAACAGATTTATGCCCTGATTCTTGAATTCAATATAAGACCATTACTTCTTCTTAACTACTGAGTTTTGAAACCATCACTAATATTCTTGTGATTAGACTTTGAACTTAGCTACTGAAGTAGCCATACTATAAGATCTGAAACATTTTTGTTCAGGATAAACTAGACAACTTTTGGTGAGCCCCCCGGACCCCAATGATAGGACCCTGCATTAAGAAGAATTAATGATGACAAGATTTTCAGTGCATTCATTTGATGCAGCCACATTTGAGGTCAGATTGGCACCATTTTCAATCAGGACCAACTAAGAATCTTGATATGACTTTCCATTTAGGAATAAAAATAATGATTCTCAAGATGGCTGCCATGGTGGCCATACTAAAGTCAGATGGGCACTACTTTTCCATAGTACCAATAAGACATAATCAGTCATTTGGTGAAAACCCAATGTTAATGTGACTTTCCATCTAGGAAGAACAGTGGCAAGATTTTTAAGATGACTGTTGTGGAGGACATATTGGATGTCCAAGTGGAACCATTTCCACTGAGGACCCATTAAACATTACAAAAATTCTTTCAGTGAAAACCCATCTCAATATTGCTCTCTGTGCATGATTTTCGAGATCATTGCTGTGGTAGCTATACTGGACATCATATTAGCATCATTTTCATTTAAGACCAAATAGTCATCATAGGAAATTTTCTGGTGAAAACTTCATGATGATATGCCATCCATTTAGAAGGAATAGTGACAGCATGATTTTCAAGATGGCTGTTGTAGTGGCCATATTGGATGATTGAGCAGCACCATTTCCTTTTAGGACCAACTATACTAAGGGTCTCAAACTCAAATTACCATGAGGGCGACATGAGGACTATTACTTTGGCTGAAGTGCCACATCAATGAAACCTTTTCATGCAGCTAAAATGGCTCGTATAAAAGGTAGCCATTTGAAATGTTAAAAAAAAGTAAACAAAACAATCAAATTTTTATCAAAACTAGCTGACTGTGAAGATAAATTTGCATTAATAATTATGTTGCAAAGTCCAGATGTTGTTGCAGGCCAAAGGAAATAACTCTACAGGCTGTATGTTTGAGACCCCTGAATTAGACAGACTATGGTTTAAATGTGTGTGCATAAATTTTCGTAGAAATCCAGTAGCAATAACATACTTGTGTTAACAGACATCTGATGAATGAGGAATGAACAACAAAGGATGATGAACAATGGACAACAACCATCCCACAAGCTTTTGTAGTTTTATGACTGTACTACTGCAATGTCCTGTGTCCTGCAATTACTCTCAATTTTACTTTTTATACCACAAATCCATTCAGCTAATCTCCTTGGCCCTTGCTGACAAGTCTCATAACTTGAAATGTTCATTCGAATAATGGAAAAAATGGGTCCAATGGGACCCTATTGGGTAAATATAGAGGTGATTCAGAAGAGGAAAAACAAAATTTTGAAGTAGTAACTCATAAAGTCGTGCCTACTTTTAGATCACTATGCAAAACTTGGGCTCAACAGAATGCTAACCATATTATGTTCCTTCCTGTATGATGTATTTAAAACTTCAACATAAATTCAAATGACAAGTTTTAGAGTCTCTCACCATCTGCTAGATTGTAAAATAGGCCCATGTGACTCTCCTGCATACTGCAAGAAGTAACTAATAGAGGCATGTATCATAGTGGCCCAGTGGTTTTCATATTAGACTCTTGAAAAGAATGCAAGTTTAAAACCTGAAACCAGATCAGCCAAGGTTTGATACAATGGCAAAATTTTGCACAAGGTTCTTACTTCATCCACCCTGACACCAAAAATTCTACTTATATTGTTTTCCCTTAAAACACCATACCGTAGCAGACTGACATCAAAGTATTTTCCTTAGCATTTTAGGACTTTGGGAACTTACTTAGGTCCAGGTTGGAAGAGGACCTGAAGGCACTGGCATTGAAATCTGTGTTTGTTTCCTTAGGCCTTGCTCCAAGGGACTGGAGTGCTCTTGGCCCATGGGACAGGAGCTCATCTCTGGCATCATTAGCACTTAGGTCCTCTAGCTTCAATGTCTTGTCAATGTCTAACAGAACAAATATGATTTCACCATTTTGTGAATTGGACTAAAGTTTATATTAAATTATGTTATGAAACAAAACAATTTATGTGAACTTGTAACCTAACCCCATTTGCTGTACCTATGATAAAAAGTAGGTTTAACCTTGGTAGAACAGAAACCAAACAAAAAATACCAAATATGTCTGACTTAAATATTTCAGTCTTGGTTTACTTTTCTTAATGAAACATAGTACACTGTTTAGATCTGCCAAACTGATAGTAAAAATGTTTTAATAAAGGACAACTTTTATGGAAAAATGTAAAGATCAATTACAAAAACTGATCAACAGCTAGTTGATGGAATCTATATTATAAATCAGAACATAATGATTTAGGTAGACAATTTTATCCCAAATGAAAACTTATGTTAAGAAAAAAAAAAATATATATATATATATATGGAGAAGATGACTCACTCTAAACATGAAATTTTACAATTTGATGGTATGATAGAATAACAATTTCTCACCTTTGTCATAATATGTTGAACTTTGTTCTTCATGACTGGGGTTTGTTCCAGGTTTTTCTCCCAGAGTGAGTGATGCTGCCTCCTGTGCCCCACTAGGAGCTGGTGAGCCAGGGGAAGATAATTCTATAGACCGCTCATTTTCTGTGTGATCACTTGGCGTAGGGGATTCCAGGTTGTTGGGACTCAATGTGGCCAGAAAGAGAGACTGAAGATGGGTTCCTTGATTCTGACTGTTTTGGGTATCATCTGACTGATGAGAACTTGATGGAGCAAAGAATCTTGACTCTAGACCCCAGTTGTTGGACTCAAGATCATCTCTCTGTTTAAAATAGTAAACAACATAATGCTGCAACTTCAGTGGTTTCCCTCTTGAGAGGCCCTTCACAATAGAAGCCACATCCTCATCAGAGGTCACCTTGCCTGACACCACAGTAGCATATTTGTATAATGTTGCCTCCTCAAGTGAGGCCATCCACTGGTCAGATGCTATCTTACCTGATCCAACAGTACTAATATGTAAATCTATACAATGTTCATTAATTTTCATAATTCTAAATTGAAGGGGTTATTTTCTAATTAAATTATTAAATACTAATATTTTTTACAGTTGTTGGTTTGTACCGTAAGATGAGGTATTTCTTGTAAACACATTCATAGTTTCAAAGATAGTGAGTGTACCTGTATTGAAGTAAGCATGCTGATGGATTCAATACAAGTCATGAGATTCCCCCAAGGAAATTAGAGTTGATCTAATCTCTGATTGGCTAGCTGCTAAAGTACATGAAATTGTCTACAGTCAGATTGATTTAAAATGCCATTATGAGCCCTGTTTCACTTTCTGTGTTGCATCTCAGTTTGGTATATAAAGGATAATCCACTGGGAAATAGTAATTCTTCACATTAATGTCAGTCTTTGAAGAGACAAATAATTGTGATCACTTGAGTGAATTTATTTATCTCAATTATTCATTGGAATTACTTTTTGGATCTAGCGGCTGTATTGAATTATAGTAAACTCATTTAAAGACATTTGGGATCAAATCACTGTGATAAATAAAGACTATTGGCACATCATCACAACAGTGTGAACTTCATCTGAATTACAACTGAAACTCATTTGGATTACTTGATACTTCTGGACTTGTGCTATAACTTTTAGGATTATTTAGGATTTCATTCACTGTATTGCAAGTTATTTTTAATTTTCCATCTTCTATTTTAAGGAAATAAATATTTCGAATTTTACAAAACTTGTTGGTATTCACTCTATTCCGTTACTTAGTTTAAGACCATAAAATCGTTAGAGTACTTTATATGCATAATTCTGCCCCCTCAAGATGTACAATTCTCTGATCAGTGACCACCTTACATAACACCATAGTACTATATATGCATAATTCTGCCCCATCAAGAGAGGCCATGCACTTTCATAAGCCAGCTTTTCAGTACAGAAGGGAGGACGTTATAAGAGGGGGACCTCTTTAGCAATAACCTGCTGTGGAACAAACAATAATAATGACTTCCACAAGGAAGCTCTCTCTATTATGAAATAAGAAACCATCGAACAGACTGATGCCCAACAGGTCTATGATAATTTGAAGGAATCCATCAGCTTTTACCGTCCTTTCATTCTTTTTCACTGTTAAGTAGTGAAACTATTTGAGAAGGTACTGGTATTTTCCAGCATACCAATTTCTGGAGAATTTTTTTTTTCTTACATGCTGAGTTAGCATGTTTACAAGAAAAGTGCAGTACAGAAATCTGCCATTGCTTTTGACCTGGAATCTGATAGCGTAAAAGATCATTGATCTCAAACAATGTCAATATATGTCACAATGTTAATTTTTGATAAAATAACAACTATCTTCAAAGGCTATCATGGTTAAACAGGATATCCAGAACATTTACCATAAACCTAATGTCAAAAGGATCATTTCATTAAAAAAAAAAAAAAAAATGTACTTATACATGGTCTGGATGAGAAGCTATAAAATATTCAAGATGACAACCACAGTGACCATATTGGTTGTCTGATGTGCACCATTTCATTTAGGATCAACTAGACTTCAAGATTAAACCTCAATGCCAAGTTTTATCACTTTCCTACATGTAGTATAGGCACTGTGATGACAATAACTGCTAAACAGACACCAGATGCAGGACTATCAGATAACCCTTTCTAGTCCCCAACTCAACCAGAAGAGGATAAAATAATGAAAATGTTTTATATAAAAAATTGCAAAGTAGTTATAGAAAGAAAAGTAAATCACTGTCGCCTACCACTGCCAATGATATGTAGAATCATCCAAGATGAATAAAATCATCATGTTGCATGCCTGTACATACAACAGCATAAAAAATCTGGGAAATACAAAAAGTATTTTTTGTTAAAAAGTAAATGGAACACAAAAGTAGGTCAGAAAAAAACTGCTAAATGCAAAACTCTAATGACAACACCAAAAATAATGTATCCATGTCTGCTAAATGTAATATAAAATTTGTCCTCTATCCCCCCCCCTCTATATATATATATATATAGTCAGTTGAATCTGACATGCAATATGTTCTGTATTTATATTGTTTCTATGTCAGCTGGATGACATGAATTGCTTTTCCTCTATCTCTTGGAATATATATTATTCATTTTCTATGGGCATTAATTTTTCTTGATTTCATTGTTGCACCAAACTGCAAATATAAAGACCCAATGACAAAAAATATGCCATAAATGATATAGCTACACCCACCCTTATTTTCTTACAATGTTTCATACCAAGACATCAACAAAGGCACTGGATAAATCAGTGTTATTTCTGTAATCAGCTAATATAGTATTAGCTTCTATGGTTTGTTTTTTTTCAAAAAGATATTTCATTTAAACCATTTTATACTGTTTCAATAAACATTTATTACATGTATTATGGAGTAATTGCACGTAGTGAAATCAGCTGGCATCTACACGGTGTTGATATGCTATTCATGCTATGTACTAGACATGTATATATAAACAATATACATGTGTATGTACCAATGTGTGGTTCTCTACATAAAGTAAAATATCACATATGCAATTTCTGTTTTCACTACACTGTATTTCTCACTTAACATGCCCTGATTTAAGATGGTAACTGTGCCAATGAAGTACATATTTTTGTACCAGCTTTTACTACCCACCCTACCCTGGCCATTTTCTTAGTACATGCATCATTTTCTCAGCTAAGTGACTTGTGTGGTTTCCATGACAGCTAAGTGACTTGTTTGGTTATTGGTTTCCATGACAGCTGATCTGATATATGTTTTCTAACTGTGTCAACTAAATCTGGTATAAAATGTTTTCTATCATAATTTTCAATATATGTTCATGAAGTTTTAAGTTTATGCTTATTAGATATCTATTTTCTGTTGTTTTCTTTCTTTTTATTCCTACACTGCCATTTCCTACTGAGAATTCAGGCATTATACTTTTGATGGGAGAAAGACAATATTGCCAATCCAAACAATGCTTTAAAAAAACCTACCAAAGCATCCTGTTCCATCGTGGATTTAGTTAGCAACCTCACTGATTAATCTATTTCCTTTCAAGATCACATACCTTCCCTTTAAATCAACAATCAACAGATACAGTGTATGTACACTATGTAATTGAAAGTCCCTTTAAATCAACAATCAACAGATACATTGTGTGTACAATATATAATTGAAAGTCCCTTTAAATCAACAATCAACAGATACAGTGTATGTGCACTATATAACTGAAAGTCCCTTTAAATCAACAATCAACAGATACAGTGTGTGTACAATATATAATTGAAAGTCCCTTTAAATCAACAATCAACAGATACAGTGTATCTACACTATATAATTGAAAGTCCCTTTAAATCAACAATCAACAGACAGTGTATGTACACTATATAATTGAAAGGTCCCTTTAAATCAACAATCAACTGATACAGTGTATGTACACTATATAACTGAAAGTCCCTTTAAATCAACAATCAACAGATACAGTGTATGTACAATATATAATTGAAAATCTATTTAAATCAACAATCAACAGATACAGTGTGTGTACAATATATAATTGAAAACCCCTTTAAATCAACAATCAACAGATACAGTGTATGTACACTATATAATTGAAAGTCCCTTTAAATCAACAATCAACAGATACAGTTTATGTACAATATGTAACTGAAAAGTCCCTTTAAATCAACAATCAACAGATACAGTGTATGTACACTATATAATTGAAAGTCCCTTTAAATCAACAATCAACAGATACAGTGTATCTACACTATATAATTGAAAGTTCATTTAAATCAACAATCAACAGATACAGTGTGTACAATATATAATTAAAAGTCCCTTTAAATCAACAATCAACAGATACAGTGTATGTACAATATATATAAGTCCCTTTAAATCAACAATCAACAGATACAGTGTATGTACACTATATAACTGAAAGTCCCTTTAAATCAATAGTCAATATACAGTGTATGTACACTATATAACTGAAAGTCCATTTAAATAAACAATCGATACAGTGTATGTACAACATGTAACTGAAAGTCCCTTTAAATCCACAATCAACAGAAACAGTGTATGTACACTATATAATTGAAAGTCCCTTTAAATCAACAATCAATAGATACAGTGTATGTACAATATATAATTGAAAGTCTATTTAAATCAACAATCAACAGATAGTGTGTGTACAATATATATTTGAAAGTCCCTTTAAATCAACAATCAACAGATACAGTGTATGTACACTATATAATTGAATGTCCCTTTAAATCAACAATCAACAGATACAGTGTATGTACAATATATAATTGAAAGTTCATTTAAATCAACAATCAACAGATACAGTGTGTACAATATATAATTAAAAGTCCCTTTAAATCAACAATCAACAGATACAGTGTATGTACAATATATATAAGTCCCTTTAAATCAACAATCAACAGATACAGTGTATGTACACTATATAACTGAAAGTCCCTTTAAATCAACAGTCAATATACACAGTGTATGTACACTATATAACTGAAAGTCCATTTAAATAAACAATCAATAGATTCAGTGTATGTACAACATGTAACTGAAAGTCCCTTTAAATCAACAATCAACAGAAACAGTGTATGTACACTATATAATTGAAAGTCCCTTTAAATCAACAATCAATAGATACAGTGTATGTACAACATGTAATTGAAAGTCCCTTTAAATCAACAATCAACAGATACAATGTATGTACAGTATATAATTGAAAGTCCCTTTAAATCAGAGTTCTCAAACACGTGGCCCGTGTGTATGTGGCCTGCAAAGCCATATCCTGATACAGTGTATGTACAATATATAATTGAAAGTCCCTTTAAATCAACAATCAACAGATACAGTGTATGTACAATATATAATTGAAAGTCAGATACTTACATTATCAAATCTGTCAATATTCATCTCCGTTAGTAGGTCATCTCCCATTGGTCGAACTCTTTGTCCCTGTCACAATATTAAATGCACGTTTAGAATATGACAACAGGTCTTGTTTATTAGTTCAAATTATGCCTTGTATTCCCAGACTTTTGTTAAAATGAAGCTCAAAGTCCAAATATTTTCCAGCTTTAATTATCAGTATGTAACAATCAAAGAACTTCCTGAAACTTCATGATTCTGGAACTGTTTGCATACTAATTTCAATGATCTATACATACTCAATGAATAAAACTTTCAAAGTTAGCACAAGAACTTTCCAAGTACATGTGTAATTGTCAAATATTATCATACCCCCAAAAATGTCTAAGTACAACACAAAATGAGCATGTTGTTGAAGTTTTCATTTTATATATTGACCTTAGTCTTCTACATTATTTATAAGCAATTTCCTTCTCATAAATTCTTTTCTTTTCAAACTTATAAATATATAAATATATTCAAAATTGTGCATTTTTTCAAGTTCTTATGCTAATTTATTCCCCAAAATCATTTATAGAATCTCAAAAATACATTACCCTAGTGGATCATAAAAATCATTGAAAAACAGGACATGCCTCTGTGTATGTGTGTGTGTAGATGTGTGCATATGCACACACACATTTTTAGCAAAAGCTATGTTATAAAAATGATAAAACCTTGAACAAATGTTTTAGGTTTGTGCCTCCTTTCATTAATGTTCAGTTATTAATCTTACCAATTTACAACAAAGTTATCGTATGGACCCATCACGCAATGTATTTTTTAAACAAAAACTGTATTTGTTTTCCAAACGCAAATATGGCATCTACATGCCTGCATATCAATTCCCATTGGGTCCATATATAGATAATATGTGCAAATATGATGGAATCAAGATGAACTTGTTGGTATATTAAAGATATTAAGTCTGCTGGACTCATTTGACTCTGAAAACTCATTGTCGACATACATTTTCAAAAAGTATCAATGATGCTGTTGGACTCATTTGACTGAAAACTCATTGTCCACATACATTTTCAAAAAGTATCAAGGATACTGTTGGACTCATTTGACTCTGAAAACTCATTGTTCACATACATTTTAAAAAAGAACTGTTGGACTCATCTGACTCAGAAAACTCATTGTCCACATAAATTTTCAAAAAGTGTCAAGGATACTTTTGGACTCATTTGACTGAAAACTCATTGTCCACATACATTTTAAAAAAGTATCAATGATACTGTTGGGCTCATTTGACTCTGAAAACAGTAGAATGTGAATTTCGGTCTTGAATCCTGGTCTGTTCACCCTCCCTGCTGCTAAAACTCATTGTCCGCATACATTTTCAAAAAGTATCAAGGATACTGTTGGACTCATTTGACTCTGAAAACGTATAGTCCACATACATTTTCAAAGTGTAGTTATGATGACAATGTGGTAATCATCTGTATGTGTGGTGTTATTTTTTTTACTACAACCATGAATTCTCTTATAAAGGGGTAAATAGTCAAATATACAAACACTGTGACAATTTACAATGACATTCCAATATATTTTCCAAAGTAACTTCAAAATCATAGCAGAAAAAGCACATGATATGTGTGACTGACTTTATATAGTGAGTCACTGTCGGGGGAATGTGGGACAGTACCTGGGAAGGGGCAATAAGAAGGTGAGGAAGGAGAGTTGGTGATTAAAATCTGCAGGGGGAAAATGTCAGGATAAGTGACTGAAAGAAACTGCACTTGCTCTAGTTGTGATTGAATACAAATTAGAGATAAATTAATTTTTTAACATGTCTAGTGTTATTGGCCATACTCGTGTTTATCCAGCTATTGCTCTATGTGATAACACTGAGTGGAAATAATCAATTTATGTCAATCAATGCCTGTTAATCTGACTTACCAAGTTAAATATTTTTTCAGTGGGACCAGTCTGTGATAGACTTTATGTCACTATGAAATGGGCTGATAGACTGTAGCATGCAATAAATTATATTTGTTTCCACATCATATGTATCAAACTGTTGGGCTCATTTGACTCTGAAAACAGTAGAATGTGAATTTCGGTCTCGAATCCTGGTCTGTTCACCCTCCCTGCTGCTAAAACTCATTGTCCGCATACATTTTCAAAAAGTATCAATGATACTGTTGGGCTCATTTGACTCTGACTTACCAAGTTAAATATTTATTCAGTGGGACCAGTCTGTGATAGACTTTATGTCACTATGAAATGGGCTGATAGACTGTAGCATGCAATAAATTATATTTGTTTCCACATCATATGTATCAAACTGGAAGGCATGAACCCAAACCCCTAGACCATTAAGGGCAGAGCGATAAATGTTTAGCTGGGCACCAGATTAATATTCAGGGCAGATTGATGCTTGCCTCACTGGGTATTGTATGGTAGTCTGCTTTTGTAGAAGTAATGCTTACTGCACAACTTGAAATGACAGGATTCTTACATGTCATTGATATGATATGCCATTTACCCAAGCATATCACAGCATTATGATGGGATTGGATATAAAATGACATGGTTTGTGACTTCTCTTATTTAACAATAAAAAGGAAAATTTTCTATACAACTTTAATATTCACAATAACAGGTTTATGAATGAAAAAAAGTAAACAAAATGTACTGATGACTTGGAAATTTGAGTTATTTACCACCTGCACAAATAGGCTGCTACACTGTTTTTCTTGTGGAAAAACTGGTGATCTAAGTGACTGTGACACATTAAAAAAACTGGTGATCTCAATGACTGTGATACTCTAACAAACTGGTGATCTCAATGACTGTGACACACTAAAAAATGTGATCTTGATGACTGTGACACTAAAAAACTGGTGATCTCAATAAATGTGACACACTAAAACACTGGTAATCTTAATAACGGTAACACACAAAAAAAAAACTGGTGATCTCAATAACTGTGACACACTAAAAAACCGGTAATCTTAATAACGGTAACACACACAAAAAAACTGGTGATCTCAATAACTGTGACACACTAAAACTTTACACCTCAGAATACCCATTTTCTTTCTGCATTTAATAAGAGTCACTGATCTTTAAGCTGAGAAATTTGATGAATTAGTTCAAAAATCCTTCAGCTATTATTTTATTGACAATTATATATTTCCCATACTTTTTTATGTACTGACATTTACTGGGGACAGATATCAAACTGAAAGTTATGAAAGAACAAGAGTCCCTTGAAGTGTGTGGGTGTACATGTGATTTAGATTTTTAACGTAGCTTTACTTTTCAGTCATAAAGCTATGATGTCTGCAGTGTGGCAGTTTATAGTGATGTCTAGCACCAGGGCATCATGCTGCAGACACATACGATGATGTCCCACCCAGTCACATCTTGACACCAGGCCAACCAGTCCCAACACTAACCTCCTAATGCTGAGTACCTAGTGAGGCAGCTGTTAGTACCATTTTTACAAGTCGTTGGTATGACCTGACCGGGGTTCGAACCCACGACCTCCTGCATCCAAGGTGGATGCTCTAACCATTAGGCCACCAGAGTGGTCCCCTCAAGGGACTCAAGCTCTATTGGATGAAAGGAATTTAAAGAAATTCATGATAATAACATATATTCCTTTTAACTGCTGAAAGTTGAACCATCTTTTGAATATTCTTCAGTGATAAAAACATTTTCAAATTAGCAGCTGTGGTATTCTGGTTTTCATTCAGAAAAGTAGCAGTAACAAGATTTTTTCAAGATGGCTGGTGTAATGGCACCATTTTTATACAACACCAACTAGATTTCATGAAAAGTCTTTCAGTGAAAACCCTATGTTGATATAACCAACCATTCTGGATGAGTAGCGGTAACAATATTCTGATGATGACCACCATGGTGGTCACATTGGATATGTGAAAGCTCCATTTTCAATCAGGACCAACTAAAAGTCTTTAATTGAAAACCCCATGTCAATATGATCATTCAGGTATGGGGAGTATTGATACTAAGATTTTCAAATTGGCTGTCATTGGTGCCATATAGAACTTCAAATCTGCACCATTTCATGTACAAGGTTCCTGCAATCTTAATAAAACAGATTTAATGACTTTTCCATAACTTTTCTAGGGCCATTTCACAAAACTCCAGCACCACAATATCTTACATTCTCTAGTAAATTAATATAAACAAAGACCAACTGAATTGTTTAAATGAACCAAATGGAAATCATGTGAGATCTACATTAATGGACCTTACTCTTGTTATATGAAATAAAACCATTTATTGATTGTATTGATTTCCAAAAGATACTGTAGCTGTGTGGCTGGTTCAAATTTGTTGTCTATTAATGACCCACACCTTAAAAGATTATGACATAAGTAGTTGGTACTGAGGTGAGGACAGAGGCATGGTTGGTAGCATCCAAACCCTTTGAGGAATGTTCATTTTGGATCTGACAGTGGTTTCGACTTAAATCATTACTGTCCATCCAAACACAGATCTCACATGCTTGCTTTGACAGGCATTGTGCACAAGACTGCTGATTATTTTCAAACTGCCTAAATGTTTTATATGCCCAGCATCTGATCCTGCCCTAGTTACCAATAATAAATGTGTACGTGTGTGTGTGTGATTTGGATTTTTAATGTAGCTTTAACAATTTTTCAGTCATATCACTAAGATGTCTGCAGTGTAGCAGTTTATAGTGATGCCTAACATTGGGGCATCATGTTGCAGACATGTAGCATGATGTCCCACCCAGTCAAAATATCCTGACACCAGGCAGACCAGTCCTAACACTAGCCTCTTAATGCTAAGCGAGGCAGCTGTTAGTACTATTTTTGTAAGTTTTTGGCATGACTCAGCTGGGGATTGAACTCACGACCTAAAGTATCTGAAGAAGATGCTCTCACCAATGGGCCACCGGAGCGGTCACTAATAAATGAGAACAAGCAATGGCATACACAGCCAAAATAAGTCTTGATTTCTATAAAACTACAGTGAAGTGGATGCCAAGATATGGAATAAAAGCTAAATAGAAACATGATAAATGATAATTTGGTGACAATCACTATCCAAGAGAAGGTCATTCTCATGTGACCTAAATCATTGTTGATATTTCAGCACTTTTATTGCTAAAACAAAAATGTGGAGGTTAACATATTTATTTGCTTGGGAGGTGCTGAAACACATTAGAAGGACTCCTATATTATGATTCGGAAATGTAATTTAAAAAGAATGAACAAGATTACACACCTGATGATCTTGTTGTACTGGTGCTGGGTCTATCGGATGGAACATGCGGAAACGATTCCGTAAAATCCTTGCTTGTTCTGTCAAACTCTGCTGTATTCCATCATCACTAGTGGCAAATGAAAATGAAGATGGTATTTGTCAATCACTAGTTATGATGAGTCACATAAATTATTTACTCAAAATACAAGTTGTAAAATTAGGAAGAAAAACCAAGTCTTTCACAAATATTGAAGTAATAATCTTATCTTATTTTAGAAAGTTTCCATGAACATATATTAATATGGAGAATTTTGGTAAAGTTTGGTAGCATTTTAAAAATGATCCAAGAAAAGTGGTTTATTCATCAATTTTTTCGACAAAAAAATGGAACAGAACTCAGTGGTACTTCTGTTGACAATTTTAAGAATATAGTCAACTATCACAAATAAATGTAACAGAATAGATGCTCATGGCCTGCATGTCTAACCTACCCTCAAAATGTCAGAAACCGGTGTTATACACATCAAGATGTATATAGCATACTAAGTAACATGACATTGTGGACAACATAACTTGAGAAACTAATGAGGTAAAAAGCTTTAACACTGACGTTAATCTAGCTTGTGGACATAAGTACAAATGGATATGTGAATGGCTGTACAAGACAAGCACATGGATACAAATGTGATTCCCATGTTGAGCTTCCACTTATGGCCATTTAAAAAAAATCAACACTTGAACCAATTTTTTTAAAACGTCAATATATACACAAGGAAACTTAAGTTAACTGTATGCAATATACACATCTGTAAGGACTTTTGCGACATCCAAAATGTCAAACTTTGTACTATACACTGGGAAGAGACATTAAATTAATAATAACAAGTATAATAGCAACAGATAAAATACACACAATGGAATGAACATATTAAACTTGTGCTGCTGTTGGTTGAAAACGAGTGTAGTTCAGTGATATATGCCAACATTTTATTCTTGCACTGGCTGTAAAACACTCACCTGATATGAACTATGCTTAGGGCTGTTCCAGTAAAATATATACACCCGTAGGGAAGACACTTTCAAATTCAACCAACCCACAACAGAAGCAATTAAAAAAAAAATATGATCCACTATCAGATATCTTTAAAAAAAAAACACTTCCCCCTACAGAAGCATATTTTTAAAACATAATTTCTGGATCTGGGTTAGTGGGCAGTAGAAGCAATTTTAATATTGGGTTGGGGATAGAAGCGATTTAAATGACAGCTGGCTGGAGGTAATCTACTGAATTCTTATAGGTCATATAATCTACTGCATACTTTTATTTGCATCTATTCATTATAATCAATCGTTTGTCCTTTTGTTTGTTTGTCTGTCAGCCATGTATGTCTCTGATACTGTGAAATCACACATTTTCATGATGGCTTATTATTTGTAGATGTCATTGATCAGTCCCTTAATACTTACTAATTTAACGTCCATGAATACAGATTTTATAATAGGGATTTCTATTCTAATATAGAAGTCATGAATTTGTATCTTTACTAAACTGTAGTTTTTCTAAAGTGATCACTATGTTTTGCTATTTTTCTTTGTTCTCAGGCATGCTGCTTTTGATTAGAATAATAGCTAAATCTTGTGTTGCTTTAAATGTGTGCTCAGATTCTATGATTCCTTGTTATTATTTTTTCAATAAATGTTTTGGTAAACTTATAATACATGATTTGTCAGAAAAAAAAAACATTAATGCCTGTGGAAGTGATGTTGCATTATTTCTGCCTACTTTTACACTATATCATTTCTTGTAAGAACATATAGTTCATTTACCTATGACTTATTTTTATGCTTGTTGCAAGACTAATATAAAGTTAAAAAAAAAAACAAAAGAAATATAGCAAGTCAAACATTTTTATTTCATTAATTAGATTTTTAAAAATGGATGAAAGTCAAGGAATCATTTTTCCCAGAGTTCTCATAAAATCAATGTCACTGCATTTAACTGTATTGTCAACAGCATCATTATCACTGATGGCCTAGCAGTAACATTCTGCACTTTCAATCCAGTTGTCACAGGTTCTATCTCCAACTTCTAGTCTTTCATATGAGACTTACAGCTATGGCCTGAGGGGATTTCATGGCAGAGTGGTATAAGATGCTTGTCTTGTGATACAGATCTGAGGGGCTTCCATGGCCAAATCGTACAAGATGCTTGTCACGTGATTACTTGCCTCCAATGTGTAAATGAGAATGTTGTCAGTTACTTGTGGAAAGTCAGTGGTTCTACATAAGTGGTGTTTGGTGTCTCAAAAGTACTTGGATTTTCTTCAGCAATAAAACTGGCTGCCATATATATAGATTCTCTTCATCTGAAAATGGTGTAAAGGCCACAATGATCTACCGAAACCCGAGATCTCATGTCTAAATGAATTCAGCTATTGGAGATAAACATCAAATCAACAGAGGCTCCATGTGCCCAAGTATACTAAGGTGCTTGCTTTTACATCACTTGCACATCTCACAGAGTGAGTCTTTGTCACAGATCAACCAATTTGGGTTGGTGGTCTTTCGGGGTTCTTCCTCCACCTTATATATTGTTAAACCCCTCGCCCCCCAAAAAAACCAAACCAAACTAAATCAACCGACTAATCTACTGTGGCAACAGCAGCAAAGATACTAGTCCATCATTTCTGCCACAGCGGTATGAGTTTATAAATTTTGACTTTTGTAGACCTTTGAATATCATAAGTTATGCCTTTCTGACAGTTACCAAAAAGTCATCATCAGTTGGTACAAATGGAAATTTCATGGTGAGCATATGAGATGAAGAAGTCTTAAGCAATCCTGTATCACACGCTGCCGAAAAGTTTACATTTTAGTTCACATAAAGTTTCTCTGACAATGTCCATTGTTCCAACTAGACCTGTTATAACTTAAGCTATATTCACCGATATCTGGAGATATGCAACTGTAATAAATATTTGTAACAAAGTATGAGAATACATCAATGTTTTACAATGATGCATTTGAACTGAGCAACAACCAGAATCAACAAACCGAGAAATAAAATTATTCACATCTCTCAGGCAGAAGTACAGTGTATACAGTAATCATAATCTACCAAATTTGCCAATTTATTTTCCAACCATACTGATTCAGTGGACATAATCACCAGAATGGACAGAAACAGACCAGAACAGATATAACCAGAAGGTAAAAATCAATTTGATACATCTTTTAAATAGCTAAATTCACATTGGTTTAGTTAACTGTGCACCCTTTATTGTCTTCACTTTGATATAATTTCTTGCTGAAGCTGAGAAAATAATGTTGCACAAATAAAAAAAGAGGCACACTTTTACTGATTATTGTTTTATTATACTTCTCTATTCCAGCCTGTTCTTATGATCTTATCCCCCCATATACTGTTTTTCTTGTTTATGATAAGCATTAAAAATTTTCACTTACTTTTCCTACTACAATACTAATTGTTTGTGAATATGCATATCAATGTGAAATGTAATGGGGAGATTAAATCCAAGATTGAAAATCTCTACATTTCTGGATGTATTCTGCTTGGATTCCAAGTTTCTGCACAAAACTCAAGAATTCAGGACTCGCTGTACTAATTCAGTTGACCACTCCGGTGGCCTAGTGGTAAGAGTGTCCTTCTCGGATGTGGGAGGTCATGGGTTTGATCCCCGGTCGAGTCATACCAAAGACTTACAAAATGGTACTAACAGCTCCCTCGCTTGGCGCTCAGCATTAAGAGGTTAGTACTAGGACTGGTCGGACTGGTGTCAGGATAATGTGACTGGGTGGGACATCATGTTACATGTCTGCGGCATGATGCCCCAGTGCTAGACATCACTAAAAACTGTCACACTGCAGACATCGTCACGATATGACTGAAAAATTGTTAAAGCTACATTAAAAATATAAAAAACACAAACACATACACACTAATTCAGTTCCCACTGTAAACCGGTGCAAACACCATGGTATTAAAATTCAATAACTTAAAATTTTGAGTGCTCATGATCAAATTTGTATTAGTATAGACACATCTATGGCAACAGCTTTTGTGAAAAGAAAACCAAAGCACCATTTTCTGGACCTACACAAATTTGAAATGTGTGCTTTCCATACTGCACCAAAGAGTTGGCTGCTGATTTCAGTAAAGAGTCTTCCAAACTCAGGTCTGTAGAGGGACTGAAATTATGTTAATAAAACAATGTCCCTCAACTTTTTCAGTTACAAGTAGGACAAACTCTCAAATGGTTCTTTTTATTAAAATCTTACTTTCATTATCAACTAATCAGGGACAGTCCAACCCAAATATACTCTATTTTGTCTTCACTGATTTATAGTATGGTTCTCATTCTTTCATATCTGTAGTGATGTGAGTCCTTCAACAACTCTCAATGGTTGTAAGTCTTTTTTGACAATGCTGACCAGATATTGTAGGATAATGTTCAAGTAACAGAAATACCATGGGATAACCAGAGACTAATAAAATCAAATAAAAAAGTCAAGTTATCTCCCCTGCAGGGATGCTACCAGGATTTCAGGATTTACTCTAAGTTTTGTGTGTGTGTGATCTCCAATGAGGAAGTGGTGGTAGGAGGAATAACCCTTGTTAAATATCTCACTAACACTTAAATATCTGTCACTCTTTCTTACTGTTCCACTCTGTCAAGGCTCTACTCAAATCAAAATACTCAAAGAGATGTCCTCTCTAGTTGTATAGCGATTATTATTACTATGATGTCATCGGGCATGGTCTCATGGTTGTGATGAGGTCTTGGCTGTGATGGCAGAAAGACCAAATGCTTACTCCATATTTGACAGCTAATTACAATGTTGTCAAAAGAATTAATTTTTTTTCGAACAATTCAGTTGGACTCGGATTATATACTTGATTCATAGTAAATGAAAAGGTTCTAAAATTGATGTTTATTTTGGAGCCATGTTCCTCCATCACATTCAGGATTTGAATATAACAAAGGTGAAATTAGTACAGTTGCATTCTAAATTACTATCATGGCTACCTCAAATGTTATATAATGTGAGACTTAAATGCCAGAACTCATAGCTTCAGTGATTTTTGGGTTAAAAAATGAATTCCATCTCAAGCAACTCAATTTGGTGCAGATTACATTGTTTTTTTAATGATACTGTGAGAATTCTTGATGTGTAAAAACTGCACAAGAAACGTACAACATCAGATCAGAAAATTAATACCACTGGGAAAATATTGATAGGAATATGCAGAAATAATAATATTATTGTTTAAATGGAATATGTGGTGTCAATACGAGTGCTGGTTCTACAACTTTGCAAAATACATCTTGTATAACTATTCTGTTGTTTCTAAAAACATTGTAATGTGGAAATAATTTCTGCACACATAAAGTTGACCCACTTTTTACTTTAGTCCCCTGCTAATTAATAGTTTTAGATTTTACAACAAAACTAAGTACATTTTACCTTTTGACAATGATACATGATTACAAATATTTAGATTGCAAGAAAATAGAAGTTACAATTTTTTTTAAATACTGGTACCAGTAAAACTAAAGGAGATGGTAAAAAAGAATCAGGATGAACAGATTAGTAGTGTAGTAAAGAATCCATATATCAGAATGACTTCAAGTATTTTGTTATCAATTTCATCATTAGTTAATTACACTGCTTCAAAATGTTGTGTACTAGATAATATTAATCCAATTTGTAATACAAATACCAAATGATGGCTTGGAACTAAGTGCCAAAAGGTCTGCAGAAAATATCACCATGATCAAAATATACATGGGAAGAACCAAACACCAACAGGACCAATTTTATCCAATTTGCTTTGAGTTTACACAGATCAGTCAGTCTTTTATATTTAATGTCCTTTAATTTTTGCACATAGAGAGCATGTACTTTATTTGGTAATACATCTGCATGATATGAAAGTTTGTCTCTTTATTCTTTTGTTGCCATAGTGGTTCTGCCAACTAGAGATCTACAAACACGTAATTATGTTCTCTGATGTTCCCTATGATCATTAATCTGTTCATTGTTTCTGAATTTAATATGATCCTCCTCCTCTGTGCATGAATTTTATTCTGTGCTGAGAATTCCTTTCTTTGCCTGCTGTCTGAAACACATATGCATGACTAGCTTGAACAAGCTACTGTTCTTTATGGTTGTGCAATTTTCAACACCTCACAGGTATGGCCCCATGGGTATTCTCTCTTGGATATCTCTGTTCCAAAAAGAAGTTTTCCAGAGGTCTAACTAGGATTTTAAAACTAGGAGTCCAGGACTCCCATTTTGGTAAAAATAGGAGTCCTACCAGCAAAAGCTGCAGTCCCCTCCCAGAAAACTATGCAAATGATAAGAACTATTGGTTGCCGTTGAGTTTAATTTCTACATTCTTTATAACACTGACACAGCTCTTATTTGTCCAACACAGTCTGAATTTTGTCGATCTAAGGAAGATCTTATTCAAAGCACTAAGCTAGGCATCACACACTTTCTTACACTTGGCTACTGTCCCATCCAAACTACCAGTTCTAGCAACTTTAGCACTCTCCTGAATCTTGCTACAATCTTCATCAGTTTGCCGTTGAACCCCAAAATACTCATTCAAGTCTAAATCTCAACATGTAATGATTCCGAGGTCACATGCACTGCTTATTCCGCTACACTTGGAAATGAACACAATAATGAAAGCTACAGTTCGTTTATTTGATGTATTGTTATAAATGACCACATGTACATCTCTGGGTCTTTCTGCCTCTGAATTCAAGCACTGTAAATATCAGTAGATTTTCCCACCCAGCTGCCAGTCAAAGCCTTTGATCTTGCCGCCCAGCTATTGCAGCATGTTCTTCTGATGTACTCTTATAATGGTGACATGTACATGTGCGGGGAGCTTTCAGCCACTAAATTCTGTCATTGTAAATATCAGCACAGCTAACTGATCAACACATTTTCCCACTAAGTAGGTAGCTGAAGCAGGACTAGCAAGTCTTTGAATTACATTATTCAAATTACACCTATTACATGCATACGGAGGACTCTCGCCTAAGTGATTTTCTGCGTCCCCAATAAAAAAATTGGCTTCCAAATACCCATGATTAAGCATTTTCGAGACCTCGGAAATGCTTAACATGAACTTTGCCAAAGATTTACTTCCTTGAATCAGTGCTTTGCTGCCTCTTATGCCAGATTTTTTCACTTCCATAATGCTGTATTAGGGTTTTAAGTCCAACATTCCCATAGTCTGCTTGTTCAGACATTGGTATCTTGAATAAATATAACCGGCATATTGTCCATCCAACACGTACATCGGACTCGCAATCAATATAAATTTTGGGCTCAAAATGACACACATGGTATTACCAGTGACATTTTCCCAATGTTCAACAGACCAATATACATGAAATTCATTGTCATCATAGCTTTCACCAGCCAGTATTTGCTGACTGAAAACATCATCTGAAGACAAACCCTGTTGTAATTCAGCCATTTTGGTTTCCTGTGTGGCCCTTATTCGAAACACGCATTTGTAAAACTTCCATGATGAAAATAAGGTTAAAACTACCATAAAATGCTTGTTCCAGGGCCCAATGAACCAATAAAATTTAGTTTAACAGCCATTCATGTCAAACCAAAGTATCCAGTTATCTGGATCTCACATCAAGTGCAGCGAGACTGCTACTGGCAGCATGAATTACATCGCAAAATGTAATTTTAAAGTTAAAGTTTAATAAAAATTGCTTACTGAGCAAAGCATGTTATATCCGCAACATTGATGTAATTTGTGGAATGCGTATCACTGCTTTAAAAGTATGTGAATTTGTACAAATAATGTGCACTCACGTGTATTGGCAACATTTTCTGACCCAACGTTTTATTCATGTTAGACCACTAGGAGGGGGTTAGATGCAATTTTAAATATATATTCGGGTTTTTTCTGACAACCCCACCAGCGATTTCTCATTTTGTTAACACAACCCACAACAGAAGTGATTTTCCTAACCAACCTTCCACTGTCAGAATCAAAATAGTTTGAAACACAACCTCCTACAGAAGTTTTTTTGAAGTGCCATCCCCAGGGGGGATATATGTTTTAGTGGATCAGCCCTTAACAACAGAGGCATAAGTGTGATACACCTGGAAAATGTGTGGACTACCTTGTATATGGTAGATTACATTCACTTACAAACTCACAGCAGGATATATATCCAGGGGTTGGAACTCAAAGTCTAACATGCCAAGGTAACATAGATCTGACACCACATGTAACCTGAATATTACAGTTTAGTGGGGTGTTGTTGTAACAACAAAAAAAATCATTTTCTGTACCTATGTGAGCCACTTCTCTCATCAACATCCCCACAATACAGGAGATTCAATGTCTGCCTTGACTACCTAACAAGACAAAATGCCAATTATTATTTGTACCTGTCGGAGCCACTACTTCCATCACCTCCCCCACCTCCATCTCCTGGAACAGGGGACTCAACCACATCACCCTCGGCTGACTGACGCTGGTCCATTGGCAACTGGCCTTCACTGTCCTGGGCACTGACTCCTTCTAAGCCTGACAGAAAAAGGGAAGCTTTTCTTATGGACATTACATGGATACATTTCAGATTCATTTAATACAATGTTAAGAACAAAATGTGTTACAATTGTAAATGGCTCCATTTTACACGCTTACAAAACCACATAAGCTGTTAACTGAAACCAAGAACAATTTCTAGAGGTGAAAAAGTACTATTTAGTAATTAATACCTTTGTATTCCTACTTATTCTAAAAATAGAAAAAAGAATGAAAAACGCCTAAGACTGTCACTATAATATGACATTCACACAGTAAAACCAGAGATTCACTATCTGCCCACACAGGGGAGACAAATCAGTGTCTTATCTAAGAGATCTTAGACCTATTTGTGCCAAACTGTGATATTTTGTTTTGGACTCTTGATGCAGGCACGAAGGCCCATTATGTCAGAAAATTTTGTAAAATACCTGACTGATCAGATCTGGAAGTTTTCAATATGATGGAATCATTAAAATGAAAGGAACTACCAAGAAACTCTAAAATATGTTTCCTTCCCAAAAACGTTTCCTAGCATAACAATGTAATGATTATGTACCAAGTAAATAAACTAGCGAATCGAGGATTTAACAAAGCTATGTACTAAGTTGTCATTTACCAAGCAAGTAAACTAGCGAGTCAAGAATTTAACAAAGCTATGTCTAATTTGTCATTTACCAAGCAAGTAAACTAGCAAGTCAAGGATTTAACAAAGCTATGTACTAATTTGTCATTTACCAAGTAAGCTAGTGAGTCAAGGATTTAACAAAGCTAGCCAAATCTTGTAATTTGTTATCTCAAGCAGTTCTGATATTTTCCCAATGGCAATAAACTCCAGCCAAGCACGTGTTCATATTAGTGCTAACATCTAACATACAAAACACTATTCAAATGTTCATTTCCAGTACTAAGGTGTTTTCAAATGTCCTTTCCTAAATAAATGTGGAGAAAAAAAGAGAATTCCAGTAATTACCTGGTCTTAAGCCATTATCTTCATGGCCTGAGTCCTCTCCTGCTGCCTCTTGTCTTGTTCCTTGAACCTAAGTAAAAGACGACAAGAAATCAAAATCAAAATCAAAAGAAAACAAGTCTATCTTTTCCAGTGATTCAAATTTCCAACATTACTATAGACTATAGACTCCATTGCATGCTCGTTGTGCAAATTTTCAGCCTGATGAAAATTATATAAGAACATCAAGCCAATCATTAATATGGCCACCATGGTCCGCTCAAAGTAGTGTGAAAATATGGCAATCGAGTTTAATGAACTGTGGAGGTGTCAAGGTGATCATGCAGGCTTGGTACATCAATATTGTACTTGTTCCAATGTGTGTGGTACAAGTGTGTGAAGGAGGATGGCATCTAGCTCTTCAAAAATGGAAGACCAGAGAACTCCCTGGGTCCCAGACTTTGTCCAGCGAATAGTCCAAGATTTCCTTGATCTTTGTTGACTGTGACAGTAGAAGGCATGAGGTGTGATTGTCCTCATCCTCAATGCCTCAATGTCTGCAGAGGCCTTAACCTTGCAGGCCTGGCTCATGGATTGCAGTTGTGGGCACTTGAACAAAATCTTCAACTGCTGTTTAAAAAACTGAACTCAGTATGCTCCATCATGGGACTGGAGTGAGACAACTGATCAAACTTGTCCCTGCAATCAATGTAAGGGATGCCCTCATCAGGTGTAGCTTCCATATCTGTGTATTATACTCTAAGTGGCATTATCCATTAGCAGAATACAGTACCTATCAATAGATAAAACCAGCAACAAAGGACACTTCTAGACAGAGTGGCAGCTGGCAAACAAAATGGTATATGTCACTGGGGTGGATGGATGGACAGATGAATGGATGGATGGAAGGCCAGCTGGATGGTTGGCTGGATCGCCAACTAGGTGGCTGGCAAAAGTGGAAGAACCGATTATATGGATCCCCATACAGTTCTGCATATAACAGGATGGTGACTGGTATGCTAGACAGCTTATTGACGCAAACAATCTCTGATTACTAGTCAATATGTCTGGCCAGACGGATGGATGGACTAGCTAGTCGACAACAAGAGTGGTGCCACATAGCAAAAATAGCTGATAATACATGCCCACAAGGTCAGCATTGTACATTATGCATATAGTCAAACAGGTGTTAAAGCTATGCTTGGACATGCTGTGGACTTGCGCTTACTGAGCTGGCAAAATGTGGGAGACAAATCTTGTCAACACCAAGCCTTATTTTGACACATGATAAACATAATAAAAACTACCCCCTTTACTCACAATTGCAATGTCACCTCCTGTACTAGTCTCCTTATTTGCAACTCAAGCAGGAGCAGGACCTGGGGTGGGGTAGCACGGATGCCTCCAATATGCACCAGTTCTCCACTTCAACCTGGCCAGATGTTCAAGTCGCAAAAGGTATTGCTCCAATAATCTTAGAAATGGTAAGCGGCCTTAGTGGTATAGCACACTACACTTAGAAATGTTATGACACTAAACAGAATTTGATGATCCAGGATTTGTCTCAACAGAGGGGAGTAATCAGAACTAGTCTGCATGTCTGGTCCCTCACATTATGAACTACCATCAAAATCATGACTGCTGAAGGCAAACACATACCCTTTCCCCCGCTGATCAACAGTGCATCAATGGCCCAGGTCTATGTGTCTTGGAAATAAAGAGCCAACGGTAGGCAGTTTGGAGTTCCGCCATAGTTTGGAGTTCCGCCATGTCACAAAGAGGACTATCATCAGGTGATCCAATGGTGTGTAAACTCAATGAAAGACAGATGGATGGAGACCATTCATTATAAAGCAGCTGGCCTCTTCTCATTAATCCATGGATTAAAAATTATGCTTAATGCATGTCGGCCAAGACTTATTGTTATCTTCAAAAGTACCACATTCTGAAGTCATTTTCCACTTAAATAATATATAGAGAGAAAGACCATAATGCAACAAAAGCAAGGTGAAACAATGAGAAAATGCCTTAAAAAATATTAATGAATCAACTGTAGTGTCCACTGTTCACTTCAATAAACACAGGTGAATATAGCTGATAATTGCAACTTACTGTCTGTACAACAAGTCCAAATAAATGACCATAATAACACTAAAATGTGTCTAAATAATAAAACATTGTTAATGGATGGATTGAAAACTGTCTAAGTTGCCATTGATTCAGGAGGCATGCTGCAATGGAAGTTGCCAGTCTTGAATAAAAAGCCTAAATTAGTCAACACCCAATACATAGGTGGTCACCAAGTGGGGTAAAGTGAGGTAATATGTAAGAATTACTTCCCTTGATCTACAGCATTTACCGTATATATTGGGACATGATAAAATAATTACTTTTTTTCCAGGCCCAGAACTTATGGTGAAACTTTCTTCACCTAGGTCATGTGACCCAAGACTTAAGATACAAAATAAATTTGTATTGAATTTGCGCCCACCCACCCCACAGCACGTAGCAATAAAATAAACAAACTAAATGCTTATTTGATAATATGATGAAAGAAACTAACCTTGTATTGTTATCATTTATTCCTTTTTTTCATCATGAGCATTAGGCTTCCATACTGTAGCGTGTATCACTTATGTCCAATAATGCATGAGACATTGTTCATTGACATGAACACTGAGAAACAAGTCGTGTTTGGTTGTACTCAAAGGTTTGAATATGTTATCCAACTGAAAACTCAATCCAACTGCCATTCATGCATGACATGGTGTTAAGTGCAAAATATCCAAGACTGAATTATATCCAGGTCAACTATATGACAGTATCTCTCAAATAAAAATTATTATTTGAAAATAAATTCACTTGAGTGCAGGTGACAATCTTTTCACCAGCAAGGGTTACAAAAAGTATTATCAAAAGCAAGTTATTGCTGTGTATACTATTTACCTGCAAACAACAATGCCCATTTGTATTAATTATAACTACAGATGCCAAGCAAATAGAAGCCCGGGATTGTGAATAAACAAACTGGCAGCAAGCAGTAAACTCAATGTTTGAACTTACCAAATAGACATCAAAGACAAATATTATTTTTATTACAATGGAAGCCAACCTTGGAAGTCTTTTTTTTTTAAAGGATATCAATACAAAAGTTATTTTATTAAAAAGCAAACCAACCTCAGAAGCCAACTTTGGATTCTTTTAAGTGTGCCAATGTTTTGTTGTTGTGGCAAAAACAAAGACAGCCAAGATACAGAAGCAAAATTTGGTTCCTTTTCACCAGAATTCAAGGGAATTTTGAGAGAAAAAAATTGAAACAATGGAACATTTTTTAAAGTGATGCAATATAGTGCTTCGTGCATCGACAGCCCAGCATCATTAAGAAGACTTGGGGAAAATTAAATTATTTGATAAATTCATGAAGGCCGGAAGAGAAGATGATTTCGCAGACAATTTATTCATTAACATGGATGAAATTCTAGCATACTCTGATCTCATTCCTGGATGGATTGACGATAACATGGTGGTTAAAAGTGTCAGAATTAGCACGACTGGTGCAGATTTGTAAAAATCTGACTTTAGACCTTGCAGTTTTCACTTCAGGTGATGTGCTGCCTGTAATGATAATTTTTCACAGTATGAGAAACAAAAGAAATATTCATGCACTGAAAGAATGGATCAATCTTGTGCAGAAGAGTTGTGTTGATGAGATGCTGCTGCAGTGGATTAAAGAGTTTTATCTCAAGCACACAGTTTTATATTTTTTTAAATAAAATTTCAGTTAGATGCATTTTCCAACATTTATTTTCAAACGATTTAAAAGATGTCACACAACTTACAAATTGAAAAGTGGATGTGTCCCAGAACATGCAGTATGCACAAAAAAATTAGTTTAAAAATTAATTTGTGGTGTCCCAACAAATATAGTGTCCCAAAATACATGGTAAATATGGTATATGATGTCCAAATGAAAATAAAAATACCTGTCATCTGAGGAGGGTGGCTTTTTAGCCTTTTTGCACTCCTCTAGATGTAATAATGAAATATTCCACAGCAGCTATTTGCATGGTGAAATAATACCAATGATTTGTGAAGGAGTTGGGGGCATGCAACAATATGTCTTACGGTTATAATGTACATTAATTTTATGACTGATTATGTGAGCAACCAGGTATTTTTTTTCTGTGGTGATTGGAAATGGGACCCTGGGTCCATGAATTTAGCAAACAAATAATGTTAATGGGGGGGGGGCCAAGCTTATCAGGAATTAGGTGTTAGACTGGTCATTTGGTATTGCTTTTAATGTATTATCACTGTTACTGGGACCAATTATCCACTCCTAATGGAAAATTATACTGGTCACTGCTTAAAAGTGATACCCATGGGTCACATTCTGTCAATGTACATGAAGAAGTCACATACCATCTCCAACTCATGGTTTGGACTTCCTTCTTGACCATTTTCCCCTGTGTCTGAAATTTTCAAAACATTTTTTAATGTAAAGATAATGGCATTTTATGTCTGAGTAAATAATCAAAACCAATTAAGAACTTTTTCAGTCAAAAAAGAGTATCATTGCTACAGAAGCAAATAATAGAAATTACTTGTTGACCAGAACAAGAATTTGATCTCGAAATATCTGATATTCAAACCAAAGCTTCATTTTGGAAATGACACATACATATATAACAAATGGCAACTTACATGGTAGTCAGTCCTCAAAAGGAACATTTTAATCAATGATAGAAATCAGTTTTCTTTTTCTTGCTATAAGCATTTCCAAGTTCAAAATGTAGCCTTATGCCTATACAATTATATGACCTTGATAAAGATTTCTTGAAAGATCTTAACTATGCAATGATAGCAATCTTAATAAGAATTTAGCCTTTCTTCAAATAATTCAACATTTTCAGAATCAAGTAAATTTATATTACAAAATACAACTTACCGTCAAAGAGAGAGACTTTGCTGAGGTAGGGTAACACTTCTTCATCCGTTATTCCCTCATCTCCATCCCCAATTTCATCTAAAAATGCAGGACTCACGTACTTGAAATCTAGCTGCAAGTCTTCTGTTAAGTACAGAGAGAAAATAATGCATTTTTCAGAGCAGCAGGTTACTAGGCATTTTAACACCAAAAACAAATTTGGTCTGTTAGAAGAGATAATAATAATAATAATATGGACTTTGAATAGCGCCCAATCTTTAGAAGCTCTAAGCGCTTTACAACATTAGACAACACACAAGGCATTTACTAATTCATACCCACAAATAAGTCAGTTTAAATTTCAGATGTTGGTTATTTTCATCAGGCTGGCAAATAATTCCAACAGTTATGAGTACTGAGCAATGATTTTCTGTATAGATTTAAAATATCTTTATTTCTGGTTTCTAATAATTCATGATACCAAGCAATTATAACAACCTTAATTTCAATCAAGTTATATGTTTTGGTAAGAATTCATCCCTCCTCAAATATTAGAAGCTGGCATTATATTATGGCTTATGGCAGGGCTCAGGTAAAATGTTTCCTGGCACTTGTCCTTGGGACAAGTCCTTTGCCACAGATACTTGTCCCTGTCATTATTGTATTCAACACAGTACACATAAAAATAATATTTTTGGCTCTTAATATCCCACGTTTCCAACTCATAATGGTGTCATCACTCATTGACAAGCAAAACATTTTAGTATCATGTGTTGGGTCCATGCATAAGAAGTCTTAGACTAAGAAGAACTATACAAAACATGCAAATTATTCAATAATTGATGCTTGATTCATGGTCAGCAAGGGTAGCAATGCA
This sequence comes from Sinohyriopsis cumingii, assembly GCA_028554795.2. Lineage (NCBI taxonomy): Eukaryota > Metazoa > Mollusca > Bivalvia > Unionida > Unionidae > Sinohyriopsis > Sinohyriopsis cumingii. The sequence continues at coordinate 25,576,320 of CM068830.1, read as the reverse complement.
TACAAATTTATTCTCAAGGTAGATTTCCATCTACTCAGCCCAGGGATGAGTAAGTACTAAACTGGCCTTGGCATAGCCAATTTTGCCCAATCAGGAAAAGAAATTTTCCTCAGCCACACAGTCATAAGAAAATTAAATACTGCTGGTAACTCAAGAAACATTGCAAACTTTGCACATCAAAACATAAAGTGCACACTTAAAGCTACCAGAGGTATCAAATTGGATACTGTATTTATATCATGATAAGCACATGTTTGAAGATTAGAAATGTCAAATTTTGGGGAAATTTATACTGGGTACCCATCAGTCCTATCCCTTATTTTATTTTATTTTAATATCTGGTACCATCTATTTTCAATTCAGACTGGTCCACTACATATGTAGTATCAAAACAGAATGAATCTATGACAAGTTTCACATTCAAGAAAGCTATCTGTTTTCTTGGAACTATTTCCTGTAAAATTCATGCAAAAATTACCACATTTACACATATGGTGAATTTTTATTTGATTTTTTTTTCCTCAATGTTATTAAATAACATGGATTTTTTTCCCCCATTTAATAAAATATTTCAGTGAAAAATTTCACTCTGTATAGTTGTCCATTTTGTTCATATTTTCCTAACATGGTATAAGAAGTGCATGTTATGGTAACCACATTTTTGCGTTGCATTTGCCTAGACAGAAAATATGTCTTAGGTTTCCCGCTAATAAAAAAGGTCCAGTAAACAAACATGTGAACAGCAGCCCTGACCTGAACAGCTAAATTCCTAACCTTTCTATACTCACTTTTACCTATTTCCCACCACTTCACCCAAATCTGGAGGACAAAGAAATTATCTGACCCTAAAATTTTAATCCAATATGGACCCTGCTTTTAGATCTGAGCTGAACCCATAACCCCATACCTTTTCACAAAAAGGTTGATAAAATATCTAAATGTCCTCATATCCAAACAACAGGGAGTTTCCATGGCAGTTTTGAAATATGGATTTCTACTGTTATGAAATAAGAGGTTGCCAAATTCTTGCAGTGAGAATTAAAAGAAAGATATCTTTACCATGTTGTTGTTGTGATTTCTGTTTTTTATGACTCTCTTCATCACTGGACTCCTGGAGTCCTCCAAAGTCCCCAAAGTCATCATCCAGTCTGTTCAAATCCTCTTCCTCCAGCTCCACCTTAAAGTAAACAGACCCACATTCATAAATATTCAATTTAGGATTGTTAATTCAAAGCAATATGTTGCCAATAAATACCCAAGAAGTACAGCTGCTAGACAAACCTGTTTTTAAATTACTTGGATAAATTGGTCCAAATCTTAACATCACGTTCATACAGAAGTCTTATGCATTGCTCATTATTTATTATCGTAACAAAATATTTAACATTAAACACTTTTGATGATTTTGACATAATATGTATGCATTAATCTAATAAACTGCTCCCCCTTTACTACACTGATCAGGAAAACCACAACAGTGACCTGCATTATAAGTGAGGTATCATATACTGAGGTGTATTCAAGGCTGTAACCAATACAACACAAAAACAGCACAGTATTTATATGAAACCATTACTTTAAATTAATTGGTCCAATTCTTGACATCAAATAAATACAAAAGTCTAAAACATTACCCCCCCACACACACACTGTATATGGAAGCTATAACAGTGACCTGCATTATAAAAAAAGGTCTAAATATACTGAGGTATATTTCAAACCTTTATCCAACTTTTTTGTATCCATGTATCTATCAATAATTTCAGGTGCTATGTTTGGCAAGCAAGCTTATTTTCATCAGTTTCCATCATGCAAAGATTCCTTGGATGAGCAGAAAATTTTGACCAATCAAAATTCTCTTTACATTGATATGTTAAATACCATAATGAATTCTTACAAGGACTGTCTTTATACAGTTAAATTATTAATAGCAGAATTGGGCTGGACAGACCATTATTTAAAAACTGGATCGATGATGATAGAGAAAGAAGGACCATGTTCAAGTTAGGTGAAAAGCAGAATTCCACTTTAAAATGTATAAACATCATCAATCAGGGCCTCTGCTAGGCTTTGCATTTGTCACCAAATGCGAACATGGCACTATATTGTATTGACTGGCAAAAGTTGCTGGTGAAATTTTTTTATAAAGTAAATTTTAAGTTTTCATTGATATAAGTGACTCGGGCCATTTAATATCTGTTTTCACTATCAGCAGCAGTCAGTGGATAATGTCTGTAGATAATGAATAAGATATTCGAACATGACTGCAGCTAACTGCAAGCTGTCAGTTGGCAAAAAGATTCAGTGCCATTTACACATGTTGTTAATTTATGTTTATTGCAAACTGAGTATGAGACAAATTGAACTGTTTAGTGTTATAGGGATTTTTTACTTAGATAACACGTTTTTGTGGTCTGAACTTAACAGGATGCTGCTATGGTGGCACTCTACAGTTTCGTATTTTGCATAGGGTTAGGATTTTAAAGAAAAAGAATTTCCCCAGCTTTCCTCACTGGTTATACTGGCTATTTAAAAAAAACCTTGTATATCTTAGGCATAATGCAAAGAACCTTTAATTCCCTTTATTTTGGTGTATGATTGATGGGTGTACTATGGGTTATAGAGTATACAGCTTGGCCTTACTTCAGATGTGCACCTTTCGAAAAAGTGCTAGCTCTACTTGGTCATTTTCACTTCCTGAACTTCAAAGGTAAATTGTATAAAAAAGAGCCCATAACTTATTTTACATTTTATATATTTGGTAATTCATTCATTGCACTTTCAGCAACTGGTATTGTCTAGTCTGGCAAAATTCATTTTCCCTATTTTAATAACTGCTATGTATAGTGTACTTAAGACTAATTCAGGCTGATTTTTTAACACAAGGGAGCAGTCATTTTAGTTAGCAGTGTGCTTAAATCATGTAAAATTTCCAAAAGTACAATATCCAAAAGAAATATCATCCACATTACATTAATGTAGCATAGAGGTATGCCAACATTCTCTCCATTGTGCATGTTTTAAATGCGAACTACTTCACCTTACATACGTCACTCTCTCAAAAGTATATATTATCTGGTGAGTGCCCCCATAAAGAGGATATAGGTATTATTTTTGTATGATTTAATTATGTTTATATGGCTGAAGCATTTAAGTCGCATGCATCAAAACAATCCTTTTGAATAATTCTCCCTCCTTTCCCCCCACAGAACAGTATTTGTGAGTGTCAGAGTCTCTAACAAGTCCAGCCTCCCCACCCCCCATGATAAAAAGTGAGCTATTTTAAGACTGCACATTACATTTTGTAAACATAGCAACCAATGTTATTCTGAATGACAGGAACATGAAACTAGCCAGAATTATGTTTGAGATATCAACAATGAATTTTACAATTAGAAAAGGGAGGTAACTCATCAGGTTCATAAAAGTCAAAGTGTAAAATATTTGCCTATTGTTTAATATGGAAGAAGCGAATTCACTTTCTCATCATTTATTTTTTATTTCATTGCAAATAAATGAAAAGAAACATTTTCACCATATATTTCTGTCACTTACAGCAACAGTTTTAAATTTAAGTTGATTCTATTCCTATATTCTAAGACTTCTGATTTCCCCATAATTAAGGTCACTACTCGCACAAACATGCCTCATGGCAAATTATGTAAGCAAGAGCAAAATGATAATAATTAGCTTATTTTCATGCTTAACATCAATATGAATGCACCATTTTATTCAGAACATCATACATAATTATATGAAAATAAAAAAAATAATTGCAAACATTTTTATATTTGCTTTAAGGTGGCGCTCTACAGTTTCATATTTTGCATAGGGTTAGGATTTTAAAGAAAAAGAATTTCCCCAGCTTTCCTCACTGGTTATACTGGCTATTTAAAAAAGACCTTGTATATCTTAGGTATAATGCAAAGAACCTTTAATTCTCTTTGTTTTGGTGTATGATTGATGGGTGTACTATGGGTTATAGAGTATACAGCTTGGCCTTACTTCAGATGTGCACCTTTCGAAAAAGTGCTAGCTCTACTTGGTCATTTTCACTTCCTGAACGTCAAAGGTAAATTGTATAAAAAAGAGCCCATAACTTTTTTTACATTTTATATATTTGGTAATTCATTCATTGCACTTTCAGCAGCTGGTATTGTCTAGTCTGGCAAAATTCATTTTCCCTATTTTAATAGCTGCTATGTATAGTGTACTTAAGACTAATTCAGGCTGATTTTTTAACACAAGGGAGCAGTCATTTTAGTTAGCAGTGTGCTTAAATCATGTAAAATTTCCAAAAGTACAATATCCAAAAGAAATATCATCCACATTACATTAATGTAGCACAGAGGTATGCCAACATTCTCTCCACTGTGCATGTTTTAAATGCGAACTACTTCACCTTACATACGTCACTCTCTCAAAAGTACATATTATCTGGTGAGTGCCCCCATAAGAATGCAAGTCGTTAACTGTAAAGGGGCCTGAGTTGCTTATATCAATCACAAATTTAAAAATTACTTGATAAAACAAGTCTGTACAAAGCACAAAGAATATGGCTAATCTAACTCTTTAAAACAAAAATTAATATCCAGATGCATCTGAGGCAGCCACCATGTTACTCACTGCCACTATTTCTACTGCATCTGAGGCAGCTACCAGGTTACTCATTGCCACTATTTCTACTGCATCTGAGACAGCTACCAGTTTACTCATTGACCCTTTTTCTACTGCATCTGAGGCAGTTACCAGGTCACTCACTGCCCCTATTTCTACTGCAGACTGAGACAGGGTTCAGTTGCCAGAATCTGATCAAAACAAACTTATGAAATTCTGTGGGTACATCTACTCTGAAAAATTTAATGAGAATTTCTATTGATGGGCCCAGTGTTGAGAATTTTGATTTCTGGAAGGCATTTATAAAATGGTCTGGGAAAAAATGAGGCAGATATTAATGAATTGTCAGTGATATTGTTCATAAAGACTAAGCAGCATTTTGTATTATCAGCTCGAAAGAAACCTTATTTGTTCTTGCTATTCATATGCTATACACTGAACTTCACATGTTTATAATGGTATGGTTATATTTATTAATAATTGTTCTTGTGCTTTGAAATGTAATAAAAACATGCAAAAACTTTTATTATCATGTTTATATAGATTAAAAATAGTGCCAATATAATACTATGCATATACTTAAATTCCTGCATCATGGCATAAATGGCTCCTTTGGCTGAAAAGTGGCTCCATATTTTTAAATTTGCAGAATTTCATGGCACATAGAAAAATATTTCCAAGGAAAGTCCTGCAGCAATCATACTGGATGCGTGAGTGCCACCATTTCATTTGAGAACATCATAACAAGTCTTCTAGCAGAAACCCCATCTCAATATGACTTTGTTCCACCAGAGTAGCTGTAACTAGTCTCTCAAGATAGCTGCTATGGTGAGCATACTAGACATCAGATTGGCACCATTTTCATGCAGCAGCAACTAGATGTCATAAGTAGTAATTAATGAATGTTTCATGTTGGTATGACCATCCAATCAGAAGAGTAATGATGATAAGTCTTTCATAACATCTACACCATTTTTCAGTTAGGACCAACCAGACATTATAACCAAGTCTTCCAGTGGAAAACACCTGGCAATGACTTTCTATTTAGGGGATGTAGCAATAATAAGATTATTTAAGATGTCTGGTATTGTGGGCATACTTAATGACAGATTGCCACAATTCTCTTTCATTTAGAACCAGCTAGACATCAAAGAGGTCTTTTAGTGAAAACCTCATATTGATAAGACTATACATCTATCTTTTAGTGAAAACCTCATGTTGATAAGACCATACATTCATCTTGTAGTGAAAACCTCATGTTGATAAGACCATACATTCATCTTGTAGTGAAAACCTCATGTTGATAAGACCATACATTCATCTTTCAGTGAAAACCTCATGTTGACAAGACCATACATTCATCTTGTAGTGAAAACCTCATGTTGATAAGACCATACATTCATCTTGTAGTGAAAACCTCATGTTGATAAGACCATACATTCATCTTGTAGTGAAAACCTCATGTTGATAAGACCATACATTCATCTTGTAGTGAAAATCTCATGTTGATAAGACCATACATTCATCTTTTAGTGAAAACCTCATGTTGATAAGACCATACATTCATCTTGTAGTGAAAACCTCATGTTAATAAGACCATAAATTCATATTGCAGTGAAAACCTCATGTTGATAAGTCCATACATTCATCTTGCAGTGAAAACCTCATGTTGATAAGACCATACATTCATCTTGTAGTGAAAACCTCATGTTGATTAGACCATACATTCATCTTGTAGTGAAAACCTCATGTTGATAAGACCATACATTCATCTTTTAATGAAAACCTCATGTTGATAAGACCATACATTCATCTTTTAATGAAAACCTTTTGTTGATAAGACCATCCATTCATCTTGTAGTGAAAACCTCATGTTGATAAGACCATACATTCATCTTGTAGTGAAAACCTCATGTTGATAAGACCATACATTCATCAGGAGTAGCAAAAACAAAGATTTTCAAGATAATCTTTGTGGCTGCCAGGCAGGATGCCATTTCAGGGCTGAGCAAATTTTTTTTACCACTAGTCCAGGACAAGTGGTTTCAGAAAATTCACTAGTCCCACCTTTCTTTTCACTAGTCCCACCTTACTCTTCACTAGTCCCACCTTACTTTTCACTGGTCCCAAAATGGTAATCACTTGCCAAGATTTGATGAGACATATGTATTTAATCCATAGAAAGAAAAAAAAAATATACAACATAATTATTTCTTAAAAGAATTTAATTTTTCAAAAACATTGGTTGTCATACATTTCGATTCCTCATCTTCACTGATATATGTTTTAGTTGATGGATTTGAAAATATGTCCATGTATATTTCTGCCATCTGCACCAGCACTAAGCCAGCAGTTGATAGCTGTGTCTGGGTTAAAGTCATCAAGCTCTGGTCCATTTGCAGAAATGTTCATTAGCATTTGTAAACTATTTTGGTTTAAGGAATTCCTTAAAGAAGTCTTGATTAAGTTCATTGAACTAAATCCTCGTTCACACTATAGCTACCGCACACTCAGTATCCGTCTTACGTTTTATCCCTCCATTTTCAAAGAAATTTACCTTCGCCGAATCGCCGTTATTACCTTCCTTGCAATTTTTTTTAGCAAACTCATTTTATCCACAGAGTAACTATCAGCTTGCTTAACAACTACTTCTAAAGTGATCATAACATCAATCTCTCTTTTAAATACGAACTGAAACAGCTCATTAATTAGCATAATTGTTTCACTTCAAAACACACTATCGCACGTGGAAGTTAATCATCTGTATAATCAATTACAAATTAAAGAATTATTACTGTCATTTAATCAGTTCATAAAGGAAGCCAACACTGATGTCGGTAAAGTACCTTTCATTAATTTAAATGCACTGACTCGCTGGATTAAAATCATAGTGAGCCGCTCATTATGATCTAGATTGAGTAAACTTACTGCAACAAAACCATTTACAACACTGCTAATTGATCATACTGGCTTTCTTTTGTTTGACCTGTTCTGATTTGCCGATAATTTGGTCACTTAGCCCAATATGCAGTTGAGCGGTAACAGGATGTACATGTATACGCGAAGAGGGGTAGAATCAAGTATTCAAGTATACGCCCAGGGGGGCATGATTGGCCAAATAAAGGCAGATATAGTGATTAAAGCACGAAAATAAGGACTAGCCCGACTTTTTTAAAAAGCACTTGTCCCGGACTAGCGACTTGGAATATTTTACTTGTCCGACTTCAAAAATTACTAGTCCGGGACGTCGGGCTATGGGATTTGCTCAGCCCTGCATGTGATACCACGCACCTATAATTTACACAATTTCTTCATGGATAATTTTTTTTAACACAATCCTTTAGAGAAGGCATACAAGCATGCCTAATATAGCTGTCTAGATTTTTTCATACCAACTTGGCCATGAGCCTTGCTACACTAGTAGTTTCAATGAATGGCTTTCAAAACCTGAACAAAAACTTCAGAATAAAATCTTAACACATTTTCTACAGTTTCCTGGTTCTGCTGTAATAGATAAGTGATACCTGTGTTTCATTTTGTTCTGAATATGCAAAGGGAACCTCTAAAACACATCAAAAATTGCTACCTACCTCATACACACTTTGGTTCACCTCAGACTCTTCTCCTAGTGCCATGTTGGAAAAAAGAGACTGGCGTATACTTCCTAAAGGCTCCTTGGCCTTGTGCTTAGGTACCTCCATTTTTCTGACTGTGTTGATTTCTTGGGACATTGCAAATGGCTGGTCCTGTTTTGAGTCCTGTTTAGATGATGATCGTTCTTGCCATTCCTGAGAACTGCCCTGTGTACCCAGGCCTGATGACACATGAGGACACATGAGGATAACTGTTTGTCCCATCTGATTTCAACAATTCATTCATAATGATATTAATTAGATCTGTTGTAAATGGTTACAGAAAACCACCCACTCTGACTATAAGAATCGGACAAAGTCAGTTTGTGTGTCACATAAACTCCTGACATGATGCAAAACGCATACCGAATTTGACGAAGACAGTCCAAACATTTGGAAGGTATTAACGGTCAAAAATGTGGGTAAAAGATGGGCAGATGCACATTTGTTATTTTAAAATTGGGATAACTCTATTGCTGACCAGACACATTGGCTGATATTGATACAAAAGAATACCAAAGTTTGATGAAACTACATCAAACAGATCACTTTTAAAATGCCGACCAGACAGATAAAGACACATTGGCTGATCTTAATGCAAAAGCATACTAACAAGTTTGATGAAGCTATTTCAAACAGTTCATTGACACCAAGTGTAGATGCAACTTTCAAACATGGGGAGATAACTAAAATGCACTAGTTTGACAAAGTCAAGTTTTATATGTGACAAACTTCGGTCTTGATTCTGGTCCATGAGAAGAGTATGATGGTAACGATTTGACAGGATGCAATGCCTAGTCATAAAACAAATGTATACCAAGTTTCGTAAAGATATATGAAAAGGTTCAGGAGATATGTAAACAAAATAATGATAGGCAGAGAGAGAGACAAGCTGACATCAGTATACCCCCTCATCCCCAAAGAAGTTTGGTTGTGGTGGGGGGGAGATAACAAATGCATGAGTGTGTTAGTAACAAACCAAAGTCTCAGACATAAACATGATGAAATCAATTATTAATAAAAGGAAGTGTGGCTTGGCAAGCCCCCATGCTTGGAATCAGCTAAATTTTTAAAAACTTTTAATCTCACCACAGAATATTTAAGAAAGAATAAGTGCATGTAATATTACTTTTTATTTTGATTAAGAACATGTTTTTTTCAATTCTCTGTCACACCATGCTTTGTGAATTTTCATATATTTTGTATAAAGACACAAGAGAAATTATAGGCTGAGCTGAAGTTGCAACCAAAATCTATACAAATATAATCTCAAGTAGGATATTGCTCCTACAAAATAATTATAACAATAATAAAGACAAACTGGACCGTCATGGGGAGATAACAGCAATGGAAGAGATGACCCCGAATAATGAAGAAAACTAAACCTATCTCAATGTGCAAACCTGATTCTTTAATTGCAACACACCCATGATGGAAGTCTTGAATAAACTTTCAAAACGTTCAAAGTATATCTATTAGTGTTTAATGGTAAGTTAGCACAATAATAGCTATATGGTGCAGGGTTGCATCTAGGATTTGATAAATGTGGGTATTTGCCCCCACTGAATCTGAAAAAAGGGAGGGGGGCCAATGTAGCCATAAGGGGGGCCTTACAGTATGGTGTAAAAATACCTCAATGTATACAAAAAGATCAATAGCAAGTATAATAAGTGCATTAAATGCATATCATGTCTTCTGTATATTATAGTATAACACTTAAAACTGAAATCAAAGTTTTATGTTTTCTAATAACAGTATATCTACACACTAACCATTAAAGAATCAAACCACAGACTGCAAATAGTGTCATTCCTCTGGCCAATCTTACAAAACAGTGTCATGTACTTCCTGCATGTCGCATGCTCAATTCTGATTGGTTACAAATTCATACTAAGAAAGATCAGATAAGCACATATTTTCCTTTCATGGATGACAAAAAATAATTTTTAAGGAAAAGTCCAAAGCTCTAAATGAATTAGGGAAAGTATATATACAGTTTCTATAACAGTTAACTCTTAACTGAAACATATATACACCTGCATCCAGACTGACTGTAATTGTGACTGCATTATTCTGCAAATATTATCACTATTTCCTAAATAGCCTCCTGTCCTTCCTCATCCTCCGCTCTACCAAAGCCTTGTTAAAGTTGAAGTCTCTCAGAGGAGGTCTTTCAATTGAAATCATCATGAGTCTGTTGAGAACCCTTTCTTCTACATGGCTTCTTCCTGCAGTTTTGGTTCGATTTTGATTGCTAATTCCTCTCTCACAGTCAGCAGTTTGGTATGGCATAACCATGGCCACTGATGCTAATTGAAGAAGATCTGGAAATGTGTCTGTATGATGCTGATGTACAATCTGCCAGAGTCCGCACATTTTGTCTCTAGGGTACATTTATCTTTTAATGATAGTCTTAGCAAAAGACCACTCTGTCAAAACATGCTTTGGGCCACACTAAATGGGACTGATAGCTTCTTTTGATTTCTTCTCCTGACCAAAATGATCCACAAAGGGAGAATGATAGCTTCTTTTGATTTCTTCTTATGACCAAAATGATCACAGAGAAATTTTATCTTGTCATAACCATACATTTCTTGCTCTTCTGAAGAAAGGAATGTGAGGTTATGTAGACCAGGAACCTCAAATGCTGCTGCCACATGTGTGCTGCTCTTTGGAAATCTTGCAGCCATCTCCACCTGCAAATTTGTAACAAACTCATGGCAAAGGTTAGACACATCATCTGAAACTTTTTTCAATGTGCTCCTGTGTAACTTGAGTTCAACACAATCATAAGTGATTTTAGTTTTGTCTCCATCCTTAGATGATTTAAATTTTTCAGACATGCAGATCTGGTGATAGGATTTTCCCCGTGTCTGCTTTCTGTAAGGTAGAATTGAAAATATCAAGTGCCTGTGACACAGCTGCTATATCCATGTCAGATTTCTAAAAAAAGCATATTTAGCTGTGCTAAGTGAGGTATGATATCGATCATGATATTTATGCATGCCACAAACCTGTAGTCTATGAGTTTATTCAACAAGTCTTGACACTCTTTTGTTATTCTTTCTGAAATAATTCACGAGAGCTGCCCCCACACACAACAGCTGTGAAAAATTGCATATAGTGCATCATAAAATGCCAGCCATTTAATTGCATGAACCTCTCAGACTTTCAGTTGAGGACTGTTCAGAACATTCTGGATTTCCTTCAATTCAGCTGTTCTGGCAGATTTATTATAAAAAATAGTACAGGTCTTTAACTGTGCCTTCAAAGGTTTCCTTGAGGTACAGAATGTTTTTTGATGCATGAGAGGTACACGAATTCAGTCTATGAACCATACAATGAATGCTGATCAAGTGAGGGCTTTTTTTCCTTGAACCATGTTGCTACACCACTTTTGCAGCCTGTCATCGTTGATGTTCCATCACTGTCAAAACCAACAACTTTTTCAAGAGGAATCTCCTTCTTTTCCAAGAACTGGACAACTTCTTTCAAAAGAACTTCAGCAGTGTGTGATTGGCCTTCCGCTTACACATTACCAAGAAAATGAGTTGTAGAAACAAACATGGTTGGTTCAATGATTCTGGCATAAATGACCAACTTCTTGGTATTTGAAATGTCTGTACTATCGTACTTTCTCCATTAACTTAGATTCTATCACTGTTGCTATGCAATCCTGGAAAAAAATAAAGCTTGATGATAAATCAAAGTATAAAAGTATTTTATTATCATTATCATTATTATTATTATTATTAAATTTAAAGTATTTTAGAAATGTAAAACAAATATACTTTAAAAAAAAGGTAAAATGACCAAAATCAGATACAATTTCTGCAAGATTCTTACATTGGACCATGGAGTGTCTAAGGATGTTGCCTTGTGATAATTCGGTCCTGATTTTAAGAAATCTCTTCAAGGTGTTTAAATGCTAATTATAATACGGCACTACAGTCTCTCTCCCTCTGTTAATTAAAGTCATTCAATTATAGTAATGAAGGAAGTGATTATGCCTGTCTGTATATGACGATTTTAAAAACAAAAAATGTTGGTATTAAATACATCACTGATGAGTCCCTACGTATGCACAGTTGTCATATAAGCATATCAGGGTCAATGTCATTTGCTGCAATGATCATCAGAGCAAATAATAACTTATTTGCTAAAGCATTATATAAGTTTCAAGCAGTGGATTTGTCTAACTACTGTATGATATCACGATGTCGACAGCAACTCCTTACATGCTCAGGAAATTATTCAAAAGACAGCTACTGTATCATCATTTCAAGCACACAAAAACCCATTACAGTAATACTGAAATGTGACCTGTCTAGACAGAATGAATTTCATGACAAAAGAAACAGGTACCAATAATCCAGATTGATTAAAAAAGAAAAATGTTGACAAGAAATTATGACGACAAGCTACCAAATGCAATTTCATTGGCCAAGCATGATGCTTGGTGCTATTTTTACTAACAAAGGGATTCCTCAAGATAAGCACTGATCGGAACCTAACTGTTCATGTTATGGTTGCTTGTTAGTACACACCCTTTTTCCATCTAAATTATAATAGAAAAAATGTAAATAACATAAAAGAACTTACCTGAAATTCCTCCACAGAAGCCCTCGATGAATATGTTACATTTCCTCCTACTCTCATGTTGCCAACACCAACATCCAGAAAGTCAACAAAATCCAACAGTGGGCCATACTTTCGAGAAGCAATATTCTCCTTCGCCAAGTAATAGGCAACTGACATAGCATGAATAACTGATTCAGATTTCTTGCTGATAGCTGCCATGCATGTAGTTTTAAGATTTTCACTTAGTTTCAAATCCTGAATCACCTCTTTGTGAGCTGGTAATTCAACATGTCTGTCAAGGGTTGATGTCCTGAAATTAGCATTTCCAAGTGTGAAAGAATTTTTTGGGCCAGATTTTACACACAATCTGCAAAGCATCTCATTTTTTTCTTTCATTTCCAGCCATGGTCAATTTTGTTTCCAGTCTGAATCGAAAGAGTACTCTTTTTTCTTGGTGTTCAATGGACTCATAGTTTTTCATCACTGCCATCTTTAAGCACATCATCACTAGCATCATCTGATACGGAATTAGCCCTAGGAAGTGTTTTGTTCACTGTCGTTGTGCCTATTGACAGAAACTTCTGCACCTTGACTGTTATTATAAGTGTTACTGCTAAAATAATAAAAAAGGGTCAGAGTTTTAACTGATTTTGCCATTTAACACATTGTCCAGCCAAGCCAGCATCTGTATCAAACGTGTTCTTCTGACTTTTCTTATTAACCAATCAGAAATAAGCACATGACACACAGAAATACATGATGTATTTACAACTATACAAGTACAGGGAATTTTACAGCAAAAAAATAAATAGTAAAATAACGCATTCTTCACAAAAAAATGTGGACAATTCTTATTTTTTGCGCAATTTTGCCCGCATAGGATTAAAAACTATGAAAAATATCTGGAAATAAACCCTTTATAAAATTATATATAAAAAAAATGATGCACTACAAGCCAATCTGATTAAAATCAAATCTTCACTGTTAAACATGAAGATCTGACAGCGACCATTAAGGGGTCGTGTTCTGATAACATATGTTATATCCATAATCGCTAATTTTTTCAAGCAATCAGATGAAGTTGCATTTGGATACTGAGCAGTGTGAAGAGCATGAATGTGTACAATTTGATTAACTTTCAGATTTTTGAAAGCTGCATTTCCACTGGCTAATTCAGAAGTCACCAGAACATGACCCTTAATGGTCGTTGTCAGATCTTCAAGTGTGACAGCAGAGATCTAGTTTTAATCATACTGCACTAAAATCAAGAATGTAATGATGTTAAAATTTTGTGAAATGTATACAAAAGGTGTAGTTTTCTTTACCCATCTCATTTGCAGCTGTTGCTTTGTAGGAGTATTTCTTTGTCTTGTCTCCCATCTCGACAGAAATATCTGAAAAAGAAGAGGCCCAAGTGAGCCTGGGATCACTGGTACAAACCTGAAAGCCACCAGAGTCAGTAATGCTTTCTGTCAAATCTGGTCAAATTCTGTTGAGTGTTTTTTGAAGAATTTATTAAAGAAAGCTTTTAATTTTTAGTACCAACTATCTGAAACATCATCACAAGATGCATCGCAGGACAAAAAGACTGCATCCACTGGTCCCCTGTTACAACATGAAGAAGAGTACACCAGGCCTATTCTACATCCCAGGCTCACATGGAGCAAACTGATGTGAAATTATGTTTACAAACACCTGTAGCATAATCTTAAATGCAAACAATTTTTTTTCAAATGCAAGAAAACACTAGTAATCGCAGCACTTTTGTTCCTACCATGTCCATTCTGTATCAATAATTGTTGAATATGGACTTACAAATCCCTTTATGGAATAACAGAGAAAATCTGTCCCCATTAACAGACATGTTGCAGAGCTTTCGATAAATTGATTATTTTACTTTGGAATCATTCATGTTTTTAAAAAAACTGCAGGTGGTATTTTATGAATAACACAAAATACTAATTTGTGAGACTAAATCTTAAACAAAGAGTATGTCAATCATGCCATTTAGACTGCATGAAAAGTGACCATGGCCAATTCAGCGTCTTCAATTAAATGGTTCTAATGCACGAAAAGGCTCAATGACCAGACCAATTTAGTGTGCTCAATTTTATGGCTCTTTTTGAGTGTTTTCAATTATCAAGTACTATCATTGCATACAGTACAGTGAACATCCAGAGCGTATTCTAACAGCAAAGTTGACATTGCTTTAATAAACTATCATGAAACATGGAGTGCCCTTACAGCTGGAGCAATACATTGGTAACTTTGCACAAAATGCTTAAAATTACATTGTTCTGCAAAATTGTGATGCATTCAAAACTTTCTTTGGTAATTTTTGGTCAATTTGTTTTTATAAATGTGCTACTTACCAAGTACTTATTCTTATATAAACACATTTGATAAATGAAGCTTGGATTAATCAGCTTCACTGGAGTTCTCACCTATAGCTCCTACAAGGTTTGGGGTGTTTTAAAGCACAGCAACACTATGAAGGCTATATTATGGCATGGCAAATAGAGTAAAGTTCCTTGCCAAAGGACACATCACAGTTGGTCATCTGGGTTTATCTGATTGTTGTTGTTGTTGTTGATATTGTTGTTTTAGGGTTTAACGCCAGTTTGCAGCACAAGATAGGCTATATATGGTGGCCAGTATAACTGTTGGATGAACCCTGGAAAACCCCAGGAAGAACCACCGACCCACAAGAAGTTATCTGATGGTAGGAAGGAGTCCAAAACCATAACTACTAAACCACCACATCTCCTTTTCCAAAAGGTAGGAATTTTGTTTGACATCAGTCATCAGACACACATAAATTTTCCAGATGTCCAAGTACAATCTGACCAGACTTGACAATCTGTCCCAGTGAATTTTTGGAAAATATATTGAAGGATCTAATTCTGTAATATTTTTTGTTCTTTCATAAAAATGCCAATTTCATGCACCAGAAAGCAATATAGATTTGATACACGACTGATTGGCCAATATCCCTGCTGTTTGCATTGAGTTGATGAAACTGAACCAATCAATACCAGTTTCTCTTGCATTCCAGACTACTTGTATGTATGGAAATTGCAATGTGACTGGCTTAAATCCATTCCCTAAAGTGGTTAGTCCAGTGCCTAAGCTGACTTATATCTACTCTTCATAATGTTTTTGAATTCATTTCATTTCTACTGGTAATTCAAAATATAATCATTGTTGTGGTTAATGATAATACATTTAAAGCAAATTCTCAGAATAAAGATTGCATTAAAGATTTACATTTTCTCCTCCTAATACAGTTTGCCAAAATAAAGTTAATAAACATGACATATAATTCAATGGACATAATTCCCCAAAATGTCCTAACACAATTTTGGCATAACAAAATCACTGTTAAGGTGGCGCTCACCGGATATTATGTACTTTTGAGAGAGTGACGTATGTAAGGTGAAGTAGTTCGCATTTAAAACATGCACAGTGGAGAGAATGTTTGCATACCTCTATGCTACATTAATGTAATGTGGATGATATTTCTTTTGGATATTGTACTTTTGGAAATTTACATGATTTAAGCACACTGCTAACTAAAATGACTGCTCCCTTGTGTTAAAAAATCAGTCTGAATTAGTCTAAAGTACACTATACATAGCAGCTATTAAAATAGGGAAAATGAATTTTGCCAGACTAGACAATACCAGCTTCTGAAAGTGCAATGAATGAATTACCAAATACATAAAATGTAAAAAAAGTTATCGGCTCTTTTTTATACAACTTACCTCTGAAGTTCAGGAAGTGAAAATGACCAAGTAGAGCTAGCACTTTTTTGAAAGGTGCACATTTGAAGTAAGGCCAAGCTGTATACTCTATAACCCATAGTACACACATCAATCATACACCAAAATAAAGGGAATTAAAGGTTCTTTGCATTATACCTAAGATATACAAGGTCTTTTTTAAATAGCCAGTATAACCAGTGAGGAAAGCTGGGGACATTCTTTTTCTTTAAATTCCTAACCCTATGCAAAATGCGAAACTGTATAGTGCCACCTAAGTCTTGCAAAAGTTTATTTTCCAGACATATCAAAGCACTGACTGGTTTAAATGAACCCATTTTTTAGATGTCATATGACTTATATTCCATCTTACCCAATTCATCCATTTTCAGAATGCCAAGAGAAGATTCCTGCCTGAAAAAAGAAACAATGGTAGCAAATTAAATGCATAAAATGTTTTTTTTTTCTGTTCATGTCTTTGATTTTCATTTTGATATTACTTACTGAAACTTCAAAATCTTTTAACGTCTTATATCCACAATATAAGTAATTATATAGTTACAGAATTACATGATTTTTTTCACCATTTTATATCTGGAACACTTAACTTTCTTTCATAAAATACAAAATTCTAATTCAGGCACTGTTTTCAACTCGTTTCAAATCTAGGAGTGCATGTACCCATAAGAAAAGTTTACATACTTATAATGGTGGGGCTTACTAACTTTAGACGCTTCAGCTTTCAGTGATCAAAGACTATGTTTTAGCATTGCAAAAAATGACAATAATAACTATACAAGGACTTTGTTTTTAATAACATAAAAAGAACATTTTCCTGATTTTGTGTTTTCCATGTATCTAATAGCTTTCTGCTCATACTAAATGTAATAAATACCATTGACATTTCCATTCGTCTTGGCAATTACATACCATTACAAAAAAACACACATTAACAGTAACATCATGTTTTTGGAGAAGAGTCGTTGATTTCGTTCAAGCGTCGCTACTCATTTTTTCCAAATGAAACCCATTATCATTTTTTCTGTCTTTTCGGAATGGTGTTCCAGCAATCCCGAAGTCAAAATCATACCAAGAGCTATTATTCACACATATCTTCTATACCTGCGAGATATTTCATTCCTGAAGGACAGGCTTTGTTGAGGCTTATCCTGGTCATCAGTGATGGGAGTTGTAGATCTGTAGGAAAAATCGCTGTCTAGGAATGATTCTTTGTTGTCTGATCGGATGGGCCTTTTGCTGAGAATAGAAAAAAGTTTGACACTGTACCTTCAATACTGTGAATTCACTTTCAATGGTAGTATACCATTTCTCATGGATTTATGGTCGCTAAAACAAAACCAATGAAACTGTCACAATTGATACCCATTAAAGTAAACAAATCCACCATATAGTACTCATTTGCTATAGTGCTGTTCATGGGAATTATAAAAGTGGACTGCCTGATATGTGTGGTCACTTTATACTGTGATGTTATGTACATAATAATACAATTAAATAATAACACAAATCATAATGAAATGGGATCCATGACTATGCCAGCCATTTAAAAGAAAACACATTAAACCGAGATGTTGTATACAGATGGAATACTTTTTTCATGTATTATAAAGTCACTATTTTTTAAGGGATACCAATTTCAGTGGATCTGGTGGCTGCTACAAACCAGAAATTTCAATACACAAGGAACAAATGGTTCTACAGTACTCCTTCACTCTAATCTTGTTTATGAGTTATAAAAGTTGCACCCAACACCATGTCATGCGTGAATGGCATCTTCAATATATCGGTTGACTATTTCGCTCTTGTTTGCGATTTTGTTGGCTCCAGTTTTCAGTCGGATAACATGTTCAAACCTTTGAGCACAACCACACACAATTGTTTCTCAATGTTCATGTCAATGAACAACATGGTGTGTGGTATCGGACATAATTGATACAAGCTACAATATGGAAGCCTATACTACTTATACAGATTTTGTGGATATATTTTATTCTTTAATGCTCATGCTGAAAAAAGGAATAAACAATAACAACACAAGGTTAGTTTCTTTCTTTTTATTATCAATTAAGCGTTTTATTTATCTATTTTATTGCAACATGGGGGGGGGGCAAGCACAAATGCAATACAAATTTATTTTCTTTCTTAAGTCTTGTGACATATGACCAAAGTGAAAAAATGTTTCACCATAAGTTCTGGGACAGGACAAAAAAAATTCTTTTATCATGTTCCGACATATACGGTAAATATGGTAATGAAATTTATATCCTTTTGTAGATAATTTAAAGGCCTTTAAAATAAAGCTTATTTCTTAAAAATGTTTTTATCAGTATTGACTTTTACACAAATTAAGTGCACACAGTAAAAAAAAAGTCAATTTTCACCCACTTTACCGATAAGGAGTAGGTACTATCTGGGGTTGCTATTACCAACATAAGATAAATCATTACCAAACCTTAACATGTCATCACATTAACTGAGACATATTATTTTAGGTGAAAGTCAGTTATTCTACTTGATAACATTGGGTGAGGTGTGGGGGGTGGGGGTGACCTGCAGTACAATTTTATGTAGAAAAGACTCGAATAAAACAATTTTATGTTTTTAAGACTCGAATAAACAACATCGTAACCGATAAGAAGGTTATTCAGCAGCAGTGGGAAAATGAATTATGTACCAAAATTTAAATTAAGTTTTTGAATGGTTCTGCAATGTACATGACAACAATACCCGCTCGCATATCATGCTTACACCAAGAAAAAGAATTATTATAATTAATGTATATTCAGTTGAAATAAGTCTATTATTATAATAAGAAGAACCTTTTAATAATTAATGCTACTTTTAAACAAAGATATTAAATGAAGATATTAAGTGCTTTGAAGTATGTAGCTTTCATACTAAGTACATTACATGTACTTCTCACAACAAATTTAATCCCCCTCTGGAAAGGTCACCTGTTTTATAAGGCCACTTTCGCTGTGCAGAAGGGGTGGCCATATAAGCGGAGGACCACTGTACTATATTTTTTACTCAACCTGAATAAACCATTACAGAACCAATTATTATAGAAAGATGAAGGTTGATAACCTAAACTTTGTCATTTGAAAGGTTGTTTTCCACAACTTATTTTGCAACTCATCTAACAAAGCTGTTAGTAATTATAAACTGAGACCCAACTGCTCTCCCTCAGGTGTTTATTATACAGAAGAGAGAGAGAGTGAGATGCATGTAGATCTCAATGAAAACAAAGAAAAAAGAAACTTGCTAAATTTCAATTCAACCAGTTGGCAAAATTTTCGAAAGAACACCCTTTTCATTACAAAGATACTCTCGAAAGCACTCAGTGAGTAATTGGAAAATCCCTCAATGAACCAAAATTTTCATTTGTCATTTTAAGCTGGGCAACTGATTTTCAAGCCCGGCATTACCTAGGTCTATCCCTGGACACCGTGGAGGCCGCAAGTGGGGCAGATCTCTGGAACTGGCTCTCATTGCCAATGGAAGTGTACAGCCCATCTTCAGCCAGGGGTTCTTCAAAGCTCTCTGAGTCCATTGTGGCCTTAAACAACAAATATTATTTTCATTCTTTAAATTTAAAAAAAACTCATTACAAAAAATCCTGTGTCAAACAATACTGACCAGTAGTTGAGAGACACCCTACGACGAAACCAAATGTTTAAACCAAAATTCATGTAGACATCTAAAATAAATACCTTCATACATGGAGCTATCTTTGCTACGTCATGGCATGTGTCATGAAAACAAGATTTTGGATACCCAAACTCATGGACACCATTGGCATTCAAGAAAAACACAAAATCCCCAAACTGAATCTTAGGGTGTACTTTCTGAAAACTACTGCTACAAAAGCAGCATTCTAAAGACAATCTCCTGTCAAATTTTAAAGTGTTGGAAATCATATATACTCTAAAGAAGAACAGAACAGGTTTCTACCAAGAAATGACCCTTAAAGGTATGATAATAAAAGAAGTTTGCAGGCAACATAAATGATGACATTTATTATTTATAGTTATTAATACGGTTTTTTAGACCAACTAGGAAAATTAAGCTGGACAGAAAAAAAGCTAAAAATGATATAAAAGCCTATTTGTAATGGTATTTCTTGGTATTATTTATAGGTTCCAGACAGTTGCTTTAGCTATTTAGCAAAAAATTAAACATTTTGTTCAATCTTGGTACCACAGAAATTTTGTGTGTGTGTGTGTGTGTGTGTGTGTGATTTGGATTTTTAACATAGCTTTAACAATTTTTCAGTCATATCGTTATGAAATCTGCAGTGTGACAGTTTATAGTGATGTCTAGCACTGGGGCATCATGCCGCATATATGTGGCATGATGTTCCACCCAGTCACATTATCCTGACACCAGGCCGACCAGTCCTAACACTAACCTCTTAATGCAAAGCGTTAAGCCAGGCAGCTGTTAGTACCATTTTTGTAAGTCTTTGGTATGACTCAGCTGTGGTTCAAACCCACGACCTCCCACTTCCGAGGCAGACGCTCTAACCACTAGGCCAGCGGAGCAATTCAAAAATTTTGTACTGAAATATACCATTGTAGTTTTTACATAGGATGATATGTACCAAAGTCTACCGCAATTATATTAGGGACCAGCAATTTAATCTTCTGGGCTAGAGGCCAGACACTTATAAAATTATTTCCATCTGTCAATAGCTTGAAAAAAATATCTGCTATGATTTATAGCAAAATAACACCATACTAAATCCATTATAATATTTGATATAAAATTAACTATCCTGAAATAAAAATTGGGACTATCTTGGCTCAAAAGAATATTGCAGCTCCTCCTCAGAAATTATATAATCCATACCATATAATCAATGAATGTGCTGTACTGATGTTAATTATTGAATAAGTAGTCATCTAAAAAATTTAACTAAAATGAAATTATAAAGCTTTCACAACAGCTGACACCCTGTAAAAGATGTTGATAGTGTTGACAGATATTTATCTGAGAGGGGCACTAAACATAAAATACACGGACTCAAGAAATGAGAAAATATTAAGTCGTCATGAAAAATAGTCTTGCAAGATTAGGTGGATGGTGGCAATGCGAACAGTCTTCCTAGTTAAGGTGCAAGGTGAAAGTGTGAATTGACTCTGCCTTCATTAATTAACCAGGTCTCAAATTATTAAGTAGCAAAAGGCAAACTTAAGGGAGTGACCATTGAAGTTTCAGAGAGCAGGGGGAAGGGTACAATATTTTGGAAATAGCTTGACAGAAATATTCTGATTATAATAGGTATAGTATTACAAATTAAAAAGAATCATTATTTAACTTTATATGAATTTTAAATGCAAAGTGGGCAAAGAAATATTATTATTCCAATATTACTGATTTCAAGAAAGTTTACCTGCTATTGTATTCTTATTTACGTATGAGAATTATGATCATAAGCAACATTTCGTCAATCTTGGTCCATACTGGCCATCATGGAATGAAATTGCAACCATAACCTTTTAAGGACATGTATGTCACCATATATGACCTATAACCATCAAACATCAGAGGTTATACTAAATATACACTGTAATCAAAACCAATGTAGATATAGCAATTTTCACTGGAGTTTCATATATGATGATCAATGGAAATGCATGCACTTTAAGAAAAAAACTGATGTTCATCCTTTTTCAATTTAAACTTATGTTTACAAATTTTGACATTTTAGAGCAAATTCTGCTGAGATATTTGCGTCCTTACTGGCTACAGCTTTACATATGTAAACAACCGCTAGACATCGTGTGTCCAAAATTAATCGGAAAATCCCGTTTGCCGCGATAATACAGCGTTACTGAGTAGAGTATGAAAACTATTTGAAACAAATGATCTTCAGGTACAAGAAAAAATGTCGCGAAAATTCCAGGACCACCAACTTAAGTAACCACTTGAACAGCTCCAAGCTATGCTATAACGCTACATTTTACTATTCAATATGGAACGGTACCTTCAAATAAGTAACTGCTGGCAAACCTACCATAACCCCATAAAAATTAAATTGTCGGTCCCGAAGCTATGACTACTTATCGAACTAAATTCAAACATGTTACTATTCTTAAGAACTACTTATTGCATTGTTGCACTATTTACCTAGATCAACACCCTCTGATAATTTTAGCGGAGATTCATGCTTATCAAATTTGAAACTTAAATAAAATACTAGTCGACAAAGTAAATACTAAAATCGTACAAACTTGTTTTCAATTATTGTACTATGTACACAAAATATAATTTGGTCATTAGAATGGCAGTACTGTCGATATTGTTCTCTTTATACACAATCCCTCAATTTCCAGCTGAACGTTATACAAACCTTGCCATTAATATATTTTTATAAATTAAATACAATATAGACGTTCTCAACAACATAAACCCGGTATAAATTTTATGAAAGGGATTTTCGCCCGAAGTCGTACCTTACTTGCATTAGGTACAATTAGGGGTACATATAAAGTACGAACAGGACTCCTTTTCGCGAACAGGACTTACCTTCTACGAAAAGGACCGATGATGTTTTTAGTAACAGTTTCAATCAATTATTCTATTTCACAAATGAAATTATGTTGTGTGGTAATTCATTTACATAGCATATTGTTTTAATATAAGTGTAAAAATGGGTCTTTTTCGCGAAAAGGACTTACCGTTTGCGAGAAAGACCCAGTACGTTTTTACTAACAAGATCGTTCAATAGTTATATTTCACATTATTTTGTATAGTAACTTATTTTGCATAGCATTTAATATATCTTTTTGAATATAAAGTATCAAAATAGGTCCTTTTTACGAAACGGGTCCAGTTTCGCGAAAATGACCCAGTACGATTGACTAACATTTTCAATATATATTTTTATTTCACGAATGAAATGAAGTTGTGTATTAACTCATCTTACATAGTATTTAATATTTCGTTTTAATATAAAGTTGAAAGGTAATAACTTTTCAAGAAAGAAGAAAGGGATGTGGGTGTTTCGTTGATAATAAAAGAAGCATTGTAAAGTTCCGAGTACACGCATGATGGCAGGGACAAAAAGAAGGAAAGCAAAGTCACAGAACAAAAAACTGATGCATTTTCGTATTTAAATATAAGTTACAGACATTGGCTATCAACAACACACCTCAGATGTGAAGATGGTTCTTGTTTACCCTGGACTGAGGAATAATATTATGCAGGATACATTGAGAACAAACATAAAAGAAGATTGGATGGCTTTACTGTTGATGGTTCAGTTATAACTGCATTTACAATTATCTACTTTTTCAAGATAAAATTGCAGTGATTGACTACTGACATACCTGAAATGATATCCCATGTTTTTCTTCGAGCATACAACACATCTTGTCAAATTATTAAATGAAATCCTTTTTCTGGCACTAAAACACTGCAGTACTTTCAAGAAATTACTAAAATTAATGTAAAACCTTGGGAGCAACGCGATGGCTGTTACCATTTGAATTTATCGTATAATAAAGCATATTATAGAAAATTTCACTATAGCCTCTCGATCTATCGATCAATTGATCGACATTTACTTACTAATTTGTGCACTCCAAATACATACACTAGATACAATAAATCTGTAAAAGGTATGTATACATTAGGGAAAAATGAAAAAAGAAGTATCGGCAAATATTCAGAATGTGTACAATACCTATTCATCATCATTTCAGCTGTTTTCGCTGAATCATGCTTCAGTTTTTCTTTAAGATCATTCTTCACAGATTCCTTTGTTCTTATGTATTTTATGTCTCTATCTATCTGTATTGGAGAAAATGTTCCAATATACACATCAGTGACCATATTTGTCGGGCGGTGGGCCATAAATGTCAGACAGTGTATCCACGAAAACACCGCATCCATCAAATCTACTTCAACAACCCCAAGTCCACCTCCAGGAAAGATGCGTACAACAATATACTCAGAACTGTACAGCAGAATCTCCGCCAAACGAGAGACACATGGCTGAGCAACAAAGCTGATATCCAGCTCTACGCAGATAAGCGTGACATGAAGAACTTCCATAACGCCCTAAAAGAAGTGTATGGACCTACATCCTCCGGACCCCCACCCCACCCCCTTCTCAGCGTAGACGGGAACACACTAATTACTGATAAAGAGAAGATTCTTTAACGATGGGCTGAATACTTTGATAACATCCTGACTCGTCCTTCACCCATTCAATGATGAAGCAATCATTCGTCTCCCCCACTTACCAATCAACGAAGCACTGGATGACCCTCCAACCCTGCTCGTGACACAGAAAACGATACGCCTGCTCTCCAGTGGCAAAGCCCCTGGTTCAGACTCCATCCCAGATTAAATCTACAAGGAAGGGGACACAGCCCTGATAGAAAGGCTTCACCAACTGTTTTAATTGATGTGGCTGCAAGAGACGATCCCACAGGAATTCAGAGATGCTTCCATAATACACCTGTATAAGCGCAAAGGGAACCACCATGCCTGCAACAACCACTGGGGTATATCCTTGCTCTCTATCGCAGGAAAGATACTTGCCAGAATCCTACTGAACCACCTCACTTCGCGCCTTGACCAGGGACTCCTGTCAAAAAGCAAGCGTGGATTCCGGAAAGAACGTGGGACCATCGAAATGGTGTTTGATGTCAGGCAGCTACAAGAGAAATATCAAGAGCGAAACGCCGACCTTTCCTCCATCTACGTCGACTTGACAAAGGCTTTTGATACTGTCAGCAGAGAAGGACTGTGGAAGGTAATGGCCAAGAACGGATCCGCGAGAAAATATATAACCATGGTGCAGCATTTCCACAACGGTATGAAGGCACAAATCCAGGACAATGGAAAGACATCTGAGATATTCTCAGTAACCAATGGCGTCAAGCAGGGTTCTGTTCTGGCACCGACACTGTTTAGTCTATTGTTCTCAGCCATGCTGACTAATGCTTTCAGAGGCGGAGATACTGGAGTCAGCATCATGTACCGTACAGATGGAAAACTGTTCAACTCCAGGAGGCTTCAAGTGAAAACCAAGGTTATGGCAGACACCATCAGGAATTTCTTATTTGCTGATGACTGCGCCCTCAACGCTGGCTCAGAAGCCGATCTGTAACGCAGCGTTGACAAGTTATCCAACTCCTGCACAAGCTTCGGTTTCACTATCAGTACCAAGAGGACTGAAGTTCTGGATCAGCCGGCCCCTGGATTGCCCTATGTTGAGCCCAACATCACCATCAATGGTCAAAAACTCAATGTAGTGAACCGCTTCATCTACCTTGTCAGCACACTGTCACAGAGCGCCACTATTGACGACGAGCTGAACCTCCGCATTGCCAGAGCCAGCGCAACATTCGGCAGACTGAATGCCAACTTCTGGAATAGAAGAGGCATCATCATCCAGACCAAACTGAAGGTCCACATGGCAGTTGTGCTTCCGACACTACTTTACGCATGCGAAAAAGGACGGTGTACCAACGCCACGCTAGGAAGCTGAACCACTTTCACACCACAAGTCTCAGGAAAATCTTCAACATCAAGGTTCCAGACACTGAGGTACTCGCCCAATCAGGTCTACTCAGCATCAACACCATCCTGATGCAGTCCCAGCTACACTGGGCGGGACATGTTGCAGGTATGCCAGACCACCGGCTGCCTAAGAGACTCTTCTATGGCGAGCTACAGCAAGGACAGCAATCCCACAGAGGTCAGAAGAAACGCTTCAAAACAATCTGAAAGCTGCATTGAAAGCGTTCAACATAAACCCTGATTCGTATGAGCAAACAGAAAGCGATCGAGTTACTTGACGTTCCTCCGTGCACAAAGGCTCCAAGTTGTAAGAATTTAGCTGGACAACAGCTGAAGAGCTGAAGAGGCAAGCCAGAAAAGCGCGTGCCATCAACCGTCCTGGAGATGTCCCACTCTTCCCTTGTCCCTGATGAAAACGAACATTCCGTGCAATGACTGGCCTCACCAGCCACATGCGTACGCACAGAAGAGAATCAGTCCCTCCAACCCTCGGATGACTAGAGTGGTCCTCGACGACTCGACGTACGAACAAAAAAAACCCTTGCAAGTGAAGCAGTATAACTATCCAGCCAGAGCAAACACATTTGAACGTAATTCGTCGGACAGGAGAGAGCCAGGCCAATCGGGAAAGTCGACTAAATGACAGGAGCTACGAGGCTTGACCAAGGAACGCAGATGTTTTGCGACAGTACACGTTTTGACTGAGGATAACTCTTCTTTCAACATTTCACACTGTCATCTCTCTCTCTCTCTCATAATGACACGACTCGGTGACCAGAAGAAGACACAGTTGGCGACACTACGACCAAGTCGGCGACTGTGCGACCCAGTCGGTGACCAGAGCAAGACACAGTCGGCGAATCTGCGACCCAGTCGGTGACCAGAGGTAGATACAGTCGGCGACTCTGAGACCCAGTCAGCAACACAGTCGCTGCTCTGAGACAGTCGGCGACGCTGAGACCAAGTCGGCGACCAAAGGAAGACCCCGTCGGCGACTCTGCGACCAAGTCGGAGACTCTGCTACCGGAGAAAGATCCAGTCAGAAACTCTGAGACACAGTCGGCGACTGCGACCAAGTTGGCGACTTTGCGATACAGTCTGCGACCCAGTTAGCGATTCTGTGACCAATCAGCGACATAGTCGGCGACACGGTGACCCTATCGACGATTCAGCAACTCAGTCGACGAAGCAGTTGGAGACCACAGGACACCCAGTCGACTACTAAGCGACTCAGTCGGAGACCCGGTCGGTGATAAGAACCGAGAATAGGACGGTAGAAATATATCGCACTCTGGAGCGCCAGTCTTCAGATAGATTCAGTGGGATATCACTCCAAATACAACAACCTGTCTTTAAGATCTCGAGATAACGAGACTCGGGGTAGTGTAGCCTGGGGAGAGTATTCCGCTACACTATTATTGGCTCCTAGCAAAATATATCCCGAGGAAATATTAACCCGAATGGTTTTGCGTCTTAAAGGTTCCTGGTGATAAGAGGGCGAGATTATCACATACGCTTAAGGAATAATTTGTTTTCCGTCCTCTGCCTTTCAGCTACAGTTAATTTCAGCTTAGAATTTGACCTGATGTTTGATTACTCTCTTTAGTTTTCCTTTGTAATTTCATAATGATTCCAGGACTGCTTGGTCCATAGCAAAATCAGTCCACTAACGTTTTTGGTGTATCGTTAAGTTGGTCCTCGTTTTATATAATAGTAATGTTGATATAATATTCTTTGTAAACAATAATTTTATTTTGGGGGTTTCTTAGTCTTAATCACAGGGGCTCGTATCTTTGCTTACATTTTAACTGTCAGTCATACATTAGTATAATTTTTTAAAATAAATATTATATGCATGATGACTGATAGTTAAATTACAAGCGATGCTCATAGACCTTGGTCTTAAGTGAACCTGTGTACGATACTACGCTATTGTTACGACTCTATGTGGTTATGCTCAAATGCATTTTCCACGAGTAATATTTAGTTATTGGGATTTATCAAGTCTCCTTATCATGATTCCCAAATTTGCGACTTTGAAGATCAACAGTTTTCTCCTCAACAAAAATGTAAAAGTGGAAATATTTTCTATAATACCTTAAACTAAATAAATGTTAAGGTACTCGTATATTTGCAAAAGTAAATTAAAGCAGCCATTTAAAACGTTTTTTGAAATTAATTCATATGTACAGTAATTTGGGGGTTAGTCGTCTCCCGTTGTGCGTTAGATTTCAAATCGCTTTGATTTACTCCCAAATTGAAGCACGATTCGGGCGAGTCAGACAAAACAGATTGCGTGTTACTATCCACTGTTTCCATTTTCTTAAAACATGAGTAATAAATTGAGTGAGATTATATTTAGTGACACTTCGTCAAGATGGCGAAGGGGTTATGTCGTATTTATTGTAATCAGAAAACCCATCGATATTAATTTTCGTTTCGTATCAGTTAATTTTCGTTTCGTTAAAGTTTAAGTTTGATTTTAAATGTTAGCGGACTTTGTAGAACCGTCTGACCACTTAGTTTTGGGTCAGTTGATTCCGCCTGGCTATAAATATACGTGCCAACTACAATTGTATTGGGGACAGTCGCACATGCACGCGACGTAAATCCAATCAACCAATCAATCAACTGTATTGGTGGTGCCGTCGCATATGCCCTTTTGGGCGCACGTGACGTAAATCCAAGAAATCAATCAAAACTGTAATGGTGGTGTAGTATGAAACGGTATTGTGTGAAGACGCCCCCATTACAAGTGAAGCAGTATATACATCCCGCCTGAGCAAGCAGATTTGGTCGAAGTTCCTCGAACAGGAACGGGCATCTAAAAAGTGTAGGGACAAGGTCTTTCGTCGACTAGAATACAGACTATACAAAGCTCTTTCGAGAAGCGTGAAGATCTTGGAATAACGACATTGCGACAATACACTTTTGATTGAAGATATATATTCTCTCATCATTTCGCACGGTTCGTCTCTCTCTATGTCGATCTTGAGCCGGGAACAATTCGCGAAAACGACCTTGTCTAAGACAAAGTCAGCGACCCAGAAGGGCGACCCGGTTGACGACTCCGTGACACACGCGACGAAACAGTCAGTGGTCCAGTCGGCGACTCAGCGACGCAAACGACGATCCAATCGACGACCCACCGACTCAGTCGACGACCCTGTCGGCGACCCAGTCGACAACTTAGCGACCCAGAAGGACGACCCATTCGACGATTTAGCGACTCAGGCGACTCAGTCGGCGACAAGAACCCATGACGTAGAAATCTGTCGCACTCTGGAGCGCCAGTCCTTAGACAGATACAGCGGGGTATCACGCAAAATAAAGAACTCGAGATAGTGAGAATCGGGGTTGTGTAGTTGAGGGAGGTGCCGCTACTAATTGGTGGGCAGCGGTGGGATAGGTCGTGGAGTAGAAGACATAATCAAGATGACTTACGGAGGGTTAAAATTCAGCGACAGGATGCTTACTCCCGAAATGGAAGTAAAGACAGCAATTCCTTTCGATGATGAGTTTTGCTGCTTGAAGGATGCAGAGAAAAGACAAACTATTACAAAGATGACTATTGGATAGGACCAGGAAGGCAGGGGAGTCGTCGAGACAAAGAATCTCCTCCATACGACAGATCATTTTAGTGGACAGGCAATGTTGACACTTTCGGAGTCGCCGAAGATCAAGATACCATTTCCACAGAAGATGCAGTATGGGCAGCGTTTACAGACAGATCGAGATTTGAAAGCAAGCCGTTTCAGAAGGAAGTGGTACGACCGATCTTCTGCGGAAGACCTTAAAGAAGCCGGTCGTTAACTCCGATATCGTACGACAAGACTACACCCTTGATGGATTTTAGCGTTCACTTCGAGATGTGTTCAACCTTAAATTCTTGGACAGAAGAAGAGAAGAAATTGTATTTAGTTATTGTACTGAGAGGTCAAGCACAGCAATTGTTGGCAGTACCAGAGAAGATTCGGTTCAGGCTCTGAAACAGATTTTCGCATCATCGAACCTAGTTATATCGAATTCAGCTCAGAAGTAGAGTTCACAAGAACGTGGAAGCGTTACCAAAGCCTTCGCAGGCTATACGGTGGCTTGTAACTTTAGCCTACCCAGAGGCGAGTCATGTTTTTGGTCGACACTCTCGCGAAGGAGCAGTTCATTGATGCCTTGGACGATTCTGCTATGCACTTAGAAGTTCAACAGGCGAGACCAGCTACGATTAACTTACTTTGTACAGATAGCTGTCGAGTAAGAGGCATTTGATATAGGTGAGTTACAACGACAGGGAGGGAAAAAGCATATCCGCGGAGAGTCGGCACAGGAAGAAGAACAAGGGCCATTAATCAGAGAACTGAGAGGACAACTATTGGAGCTGACGAGATTGGTCGCTATACTTAGGACTGAAGTAAGGAGTACCAAGCAATCGGGACTAGTCCCAAAACGACGGAGAAACAGAAACCAGTCGACAATAAAAATCCAGCAATAAGACGGTATTCCGCTGGGGTAGAAATCTGTTACACTCTGGAGAGCCAGTCCTCAGACAGATACAGCACGGTATCACTCCAAATACAAAGACCTGTCATAAAGAACCAGAGACAACGAGACTTGGGGTAATGTAGCCGAGGAAGTTTCCACAACATTATAAATCATTTAGGTTGTGGCTAACAACCACTGAAGTAACAGCCCAGAAGTTTACACGTCTCAAGATGGCGATTAGTTCTTTTAAAATTACATATCTGGTGATTGAAAAGTTTTGAAACTGTTATATGGTGTGCCAGTTTAGGTCCAAAAGTGCATACACCTTTGAAGTGTAATTGGTTTTTTAGTCCGTAAGAATTACGTCACAGACTGGAAACTTTATTTTCTCTAAGAATGTAAGAAAATCATAACTTTACACACAATTTAATTGTCTTTAACTCGGGAAATATTCGTTTATGAGGTAGCTTATTAATTTTTAAAGAACAATCTTAAATGATGGATTGAGACTAATTTTAAATAGGCGCAAGGTTTGGGACTGAAATGTTCATGATGCAGTCTTTGGTACACTACATGATCAGACACTACATTTTTTCATGTAAAAATTTGGATATGGCAAGTTTCAAATAATAATGAACTTGGCTAGTTTCTTCAACGTTTGTTTCATGTTCGCTGCCAAATAAGTATGGGGGCGTTCTATATATATTATCCACTTCTGAGAGAGTGATCGGTATACAGTGAAGTTGTTTGCATTTGCAACATGCACAATGGACAGAATGTTGACATAATACTGTTACTTTCATGTATTGTTGCTGAAATTTCATTGTATCTTGTACTTATGGTAATTGTACATGATTATGCACACAGCTAACAAAAATTACTATTCACATTCGCTTAAAACCTCAGCCGCTCCGGTGGCCTAGTGGTTAGAGGGTCCTCCCCGGATGCGGCAGGTCGTGGGTTCGTATCCCGACCGAAGCATACCAAAGACTTCTAAAAAGGGTACTAACAGCTGCCTCGCTTAGCGCTCAGCATTAAGCGGTTATTGTTAGGACTGGTCCGCCTGGTGTCAAGATAATGTGACTGGGTGGGACATCATGCTACATGTCTGCGGCATGATGACCCAGTGCTAGACATCACTTTAAACTGCCACACTGCAGACATCGTAGCGATATGACTGAAAAACTGTTAAAGCTACGTTAAAAATCCAAATCACACACACACACACACACATTTATTATTGGTAACAAGGGCATGATCATATGCTGGGCGTATAAAACATTTAGGCAGTTTGAAAATAACCAGCAGTCTTGTGCACAATGCATGTCAAACCAAGCATGTGAAATCTGTGTTTGGATGGACGGTAATGATTTCATTCCAAACCACTGTCAGATCCAAAATGAACATTCCTCAAGGGGTTTGGATGCTACCAACCATGCCTCTGTCCTCACCTCAGTAGCAACTACTTATGTCATAATCTTTTAAGGTGTGGGTCATTAATAGACAAAAGGTTTAAGCAACCACATACGTGATTCTCGACTTGTAAATAAATGTTAGTGAAGTAAACATTTTTTAAAAAAAATTATCGTAGTAAAATGATCAGGTCTTATCAAGGTCATACGGCGGCTACGTGATTTTTTTTTCAATATGTAAATATGATCACGTGACCATTATCAACGCATCTGTTTTGCGGAATATTCAAGTGTTAGAACGTTGTTTTAGAGAAATAATCTCAGTCGGGCTCCTGAACACTGGGACGTAGAGTTGTTTCTTTTGTGGAGTCACTTTGGGAATTACATTTAAATGTGTATTTGAATTATTTGGATTCTAAAGTATTAATTCTTTTTTCCTGGAAATATATGTGTGCTCATTCAGAATTATTGGACACAAAATTGCATTAATTCAAACACCGGATTATTTATTATGTTTCTACATGGAGCTGAAGACAACAACATTGAAAGGGATACAGCAAACGTCATCACCTTCCATCTGTTTCGTCTGGACTTGAACTTGAAATCATTAGAACATTTTATTATTAGGTCTTCTAAAATCTTATTCGTCGATTATTCGTGGATTATTTTTGGATTTGATTCATAAAGCCGGAAGTTCTTATTTTAATTTTTTACAGTATTTTTCCAGGGAAATAAACAGTTTGTTAAATTTCTCAAACCTTGTTGTTTAAATTCTTCTTGTGTTACTGTTTATTCGAGCCTAAACACGAAACACATCCCAAAAGGCATCACTTTGTATTGATAAAGTCAATCTGGAGTCATGAATGCTGAAATTTCCTTTGCCCTTTCTGTCATTGGAATTTGCCAAAATCCTTTAAGAAGTTAAAATTTGGTGACATACTTTGCATTTCCAATTTTATCAATGCAGTCACCGATTCTTGGTAATGAAAATAAATCTGTTTTGATCACACTGTCAACGTTTCTATAATCAGTGCACTTGTGGAAATAATTATCTGGTTTCAGAATAAGTATAGACGGTGAAATCTATTCACTTTACTCAGCTCTATGAAATCATTCTCCAGCAAATCCTGAGTTTCTTTTTTCAAGCATGTCTGTTTGAGAGGGTTCATTCTGTACGGGTGTTGTTTCACAGGTGTGGAAATTACAATTTCAACGTAATGGTAGATATTGTTTGCGCTTGTAGGAAATAAGTGCTCATATTCAATTAATAACTGTTTAAGTTCATTCCTTTCTTCTTGTTGAAAATGTGAAAGTTTCATGTCCAGATTATTTTTAACTTCTGAATTCCGAAGATTTATTTTTCCAAAATCAACAGTCCGAATGCATTCCTTCACTTAAATCCTCACTAAGTGGGACAGGTAAAACTAAATTAATTGCATGATTAACCTGGCTATCTCTCTCAACATACTCCTTTAACATATTTATGTAGCAAAGTTGTTTTTGTTTTCGCCTCCCAGGAGTATGTATGATATAAGTTAAATCATTTACTTTCTTTTCAACTGTCTATGGACCATAATACTTGGCCTGAAGAGGATTTTGTGGTATGGGCAAAAAACTCTATTACCTGACTGAAAAATCCGTTCCTTTGCACTTTTATCATACTTTAATTTCATTTTTGACTGAGTAAATTTCTCGCAACCTCACAAACCTTAGATAATTAATACTTAAAACTGGAAACATAATCGAGAAGATTGATTTCGGTATCTTTATTAGAATGAAGTTTCTCTTTTAACAACTGCAGTGGTCCACGCACAGTATGTCCAAAAATTAGATCAAAGAGACTGAATCCTAAAGATTCTTAAACTGACTCCCTGACAGCAAAGAAAAGTACATGAATGCGCGCGTGCATGTGTGTGTGTGTTTGTGTGTGTAATTTGGATTTTTATCGTAGCTTTAACAATATTTCAGTCATATCGTTACGATGTCTGCAGTGTGACAGTTTATAGTGATGTTTACCACTGGGACATCATGTCACAGACAGGTAGCATGATGTCCCACCCACTCACATTATCCTGACACCAGGCCGACCAGTCCTAACACTACCCTCTTAATGCTGAGCGCCAAGCGAGGCAGATGTTAGTACCATATTTTTTTATGTCTTTGATATGACTCGGCCGGGGATCGAACCCACGACCTCCCGCATCCGAGGCGGACGCTCTAACCACTAGGCCACAGGAGCGGTCGTAAATGAATGCCTTCATCCCAATCTTTACATGTATCGAAACAATATGACCGAATCAAATTTGTCAAAGTTTGATGAAATGTTTCTAAAGCCCATTGTCTCTCAAGGTGACAGTCAGAAGATTTGAATTGTTGGATGCCTAATTCGTACATAACTTGTTAGAAAAATTCCAGACATAACATTGGAACCTTGATCAGATTGAACGGACGTGGGAAGGCCAAATTGAGTATAAAAAACGTAATAAAAGCTTTTATTATTGTTTTAGTTTTAATATTCCTCAAAGGAAATGCCACTAGGAATCTTGTTGACACACACATAATGGTCAACAAGTATTGATTACCTGACTTGGTCTTAGGTTAGAGACCGACACAATCTACCATTATTCTGATAACTTGTTCGTCAAATGCAGGAACATGTTGCAGATGAGCCTTAGGTATCTTCTGATTGGGTTTTCTACCATTTGACAAATATGACAAGATCTGCAGCATTTAGAAACATTACTTTCGACATTTGATAAGTCTTATTAATCCCTAAATGACCAGCCAAAGGAGTTTCGTGAGCCGGACTAAGAATTTCCTGTCTGTACGATTTTGGAACTATAATTTGATAGTTCACTGACCACTCGTCACTAGCAGATACATCGGGAGGACTCCATTTTCTCATAAGAATCCCATTTTTAATGAAATAACAAACGGGTACTAATGGCCATTTGAAACAAACAGGAGATCTTAGGATCTTCTTCCTGTTCGACGACATGTTATTGTCGTTTTTCACCCTGATTACAATAAAATGAATGAGTAGTTAAAGTGGATCACTGTGATCAATACCCTTTGATTGATCCAAACAAGGACTGAAAGTGATCTCATGAAAAGCCTGATCAATATAATGTCAGCTAAAGGAATACTTTCCCGATCAACATCATTCTCAAGAGCTTTCTTTGTCATATCTCTAGTAACCGCACAAGCTGGGTATAAATCAAGGAATTCTTTCTCAATAGGATCGACTTTCTGATCCAAACAAGGCTTGTCAGTTACAAGTGGATTAACCACAACCTTATCTCCAGCTAGGTCATTGCCTAGTAATAAATGAATGTCCGCAACGGGTAAAACAGAGACTGTTCCGACTGTCACGGGTCCTGAATTAAGTCTGATGACAAATTTACACAATGGAGAGGAACATTAACAAAGCCGCGCTCTTCTCCCTGAATAAGAATACTCTCATTAGAAGAAGACTTCTCAGAAAAAGGCAAAGTACTTGATAATAAAAGACTCTGAGAGGCTCCCGTGTCCCTTAAAATTTTAATAGGGATTAGATTGGCTGAATAACTCGTGAATGATATAGAACCGTTCGACATGAATGGTTCATAATTCTCCATAATAAGATCAGACTGGGGTTTATTAGACCCAACAAATGTATTGCTTTCAATACATGACGGTGACCTTGACCTCTGAGAAATAAGAGCATTAGGCCTGTCTTGATTCTGATGCTTAATTTTCAATCTGTAGCAATCATAAACAAAGTGTCCTTTCTTCTTACAATAGGTACACATAGGAAGAGATAAGGACTTCTGATCAATTTTATCAGAAACTTGTGCTAGATTGAAATTCAGAATGGATCATCTTACGCTGAAATACATTTCTACCAGAAGACTGCTGAGTGGAAGACTTTCTTACAAAAAAACTTTATAAGCTAAGGAATACTCGTCAGCAGTACGAGCAACATTTTCCAATGTTTCGACCTTATGCTCATCAAGACAAGTCTTAATGTCTCTATGGACACAATTCTTGAACCCCTAATAGATTTTCGTAATCTTGATCAACTTTCTTGGATAAGCACCACCTATCCAATAATTGTACCTTTTCTCTTGCAAATTCGACATGAGTTTGTCCAGCTTCTTTTTTAAGTTTCTGAATTTATGCTGATAAGCTTCAGGGACTAACTCATAACCCTTTAAGATGCATTCCATAACCAGATCGTAGTCAGCACTCTGCTGTACTGAGGGGGATGCATAAATGTATCTGGATTTGCCAAAAAGTGCACTCTTAAATAATACAGTCCAAAACTTCCTTGGCCATTTCGAATTTTCAGCAATGTTTTCAAAAAGGGGACACTAACCTAAAATTCTTAGTAACATGAAAATTTCCTTTTCTTCCTTCTCTCTTTCTGCAATTCTACTTGTATTTGTATTTGTTTCTCTTCTTTCTGAAACTGCATTTGTTTCTCTCTCCTCTTTTTCCAATTGTATTTGAATTTGTTTCTCTCTATCTCCTCTTTCTCCAATAGCATTTTCCTCTCATTTCCTTCTTATCTAATTGCAATTGCATTTGTTTCTCCTTTTTCCAGCTGCATTCTCCTCTTATTTTCCTCTTTATCAAATTGCATTTGTCTAATTATATCTTGTATTTCAATTTTAATCCGTTTACTTTTATGATTGAATCTGATAAAGATATACTAATCAAAACCAAAGCACTTTTATCCAAAACCTTCTTTTCCACCAAATATTGGACCAAAATATCTTTTGTGCTTTGTTAAAGAAGCTTTTGCCTCAGAAAGATCACATTTTCTGGCAAGTTGAAGCAATTCATCTTTTTTCCAACAGTGTAACTGCTCATAGGGGTGTGTGTGTGTGTGTGTGTGTGTGTGTGTGTTGGCATCCGTTAGTCTCGAGAGACGATGGAACTGCGCCCATGAGAGATGCCCCGGTTTGTGGTTGTGCAGCGTCTACTGTGGCTAAGTAGTCCAATGCGCGAGTTGCAGTTCCTGCTGCACTTGCTGAACTTGAAGGTTGCGTCAGGTGTTGGTTGGAGCTGCTTCTTCTTCCTCTGCGATCATCTTTCATCAGCTAGCAAGCGTTGCTTGTTCTCTCCGGCTTTCAGACCAGTGATCAGAGCATGTCGCCAGCTTGATCTGTCTAGAGCGAGCTCTTCTCAGGTGTTGACATCGATATCAAGGGCTTTCATGTCGTGCTTACAGACATCCTTGAAGCGGAGATGTGGCCGTCCGATCGACCTTTTGCCAGAGGCGAGTTCCGAATAAAGAATGTCTTTGGGGATCCGTCCGTTATCCATCCGACGTACATGGCCCAGCGATCTGATGCGGCGTTGGCGGAGGAGTGTGATCATGCTGGGAATCTTGGCACGCTCAAGCACCTTATTGTTTGTTACTCGATCGCTCCAGGTGATCCCGAGTATGCGTCGGAGGCATCGCATGTGAAAGACGCTCAGTCTTTTCTCTTGTGAGGCGTACAGAGTCCAGGTTTCACAGGCGTACATGAGAGTGCTTAGAACGCATGCACGGTACACGGAGATCTTAGTGTTCATGGTCAGCATGCTGTTGTTCCACACTCTCTGCGACAACCTGGAGAGAGTTGTTGATGCCTTTCCGATCCGCTTGTTGAGCTCAGCATCGAGCGAGAGGTTGTTGGTGATGGTAGAGCCGAGGTACATGAACTGACTCACCATCTCAAGTTCGTAGTTGTTGATGATGATGCTTGGGGGTCCGCGTCCTGAACCATCACGTTTGTTTCCTTTAGGATTATTGTTAATCCAAACTCATCGCATGCTTTAGCAAAGCGGGCCATCAGGCGCTGAAGCTCAGCTTCTGTGTGGGTGGCTAGAGCAGCATCGTCCACGAAGAGCATGTCCCTGATGGTTACTTCACGCACTTTGCTCTTTGCCTTCAGTCGTGCCAGGTTGAACAGTCTGCCGTCTGATCGTGTGTGCAGGTAAATCCCTTCTGTGGACGTCACAAAGGCGTGCTTGAGCAGGACTGCGAAGAAGACGCCGAAGAGCGTGGGGACAAGGACACAGCCCTGTTTAACTCCACTACGGATGTGAAAGGGGTCGGATGTTGAGCCATCGTACTGCACTGTGCCTTTCATGTCATCGTGGAAGGACTGGATCATGCTTAGCAGCTTTAGAGGGCAACCAATTTTCGCCAGGATTGTGAAGAGTCCGTCTCTGCTGACCAGATCGAATGCCTTGGTGAGGTCTATAAAGGCCAGGAAGAGGGGTCTGTGTTGTTCTCGGCATTTTTCCTGCAGTTGCCTGACAGGGAAGATCATGTCGATTGTGGACCTCTCGGCGCGGAACCCGCACTGCGACTCTGGGTAAACTCTGTCAGCAAGCGTCTGCAGTCTGTTCAGGATGACGGGTGCAAAAACTTTACCCACGATGATAAGAAGTGATATGCCACTGTAGTTCTTGCAGTCGCTTCTGTCGCCCTTGTTCTTGTACAGGGTTATGATGTTAGCGTCTCTCATGTCCTTAGGCACTGCACCTTCGTCTCAGCACTGGCAGAGGAGGTCGTGCAGGTGTGTGAGCAGTACGCTACATCCGCACTTGATGAGTTCTGCTGTGATGCCATCCTTCCCTGGGGCTTTACCTAGGGACAGTTTCTCTAAGGTCTTCTTTAGTTCGTCTACAGTAGGTTTCTCGTCCAGTTCGGCCATGAGAGGGAGGTTTTCAATGGCACTGAGGGCATCATTGGTCACGTGGTTCTCTTTGGAGTACAGTTTGGAGTAGAACTCCACCCAATGCTCCATCTGCTTGCCCTTGTTGTGGATGGTATCGCCTGTGGCAGACTTCAGTGGTGCTGTCAGTTTCTTCGTGGGGCCCGTTGCTTTCTTTATGCCATCGTACATGCCTCTGATGTTTCCAATATATGCTGCTGACTGGATACTCTGACAGAGCTGAAGACAGTATTCATTGGCACACTGCCATGCTAATCTCTGCACTTTGCTTCTGGTAGACCTGTATGCCTGTAGTGTCTTCTGGCAGGGTGATCGCTTGTATTGCAGGTGAGCACTGCGACACTCTTCTATGGCTGGCATGTGTGTGGCAGAGTTAGCATCAAACTAGTCATTGTTCTTTGATTGCTTCTTACCAAAGATCCGTGTGGCTATGCTGTATACAATCTCTCTGATGTGATCCCATCTTTCTTTGGCACTGCCGTTAGGGGGTTCTGAGTCAAACGTCTTGGAAAGAGCATAGGTGAATTCCTCAGCCTTGTCTGGATATGATGTCTTGCTCACATCAATGCGTGGTTGACCCTATTGCCTAGAGCGGTGGATCTTCTTTGGCTGAAGCTTCATTTTGCAGCACACCAGCGAGTGGTCCGTGTCGCAGTCAGCACTGTGGAAGGTACGCGTAAGAAGCACACCCTTCATGGCTGACCGTCTTGTAATGATCAAGTCCAGCTGGTGCCAGTGTTTAGACTGGGGATGCCTCCAAGACACTTTGTGCTGTGGCTTTGTCTGAAAGAATGAATTGGTGATGCTGAGTTCGTGGTACGAGCACATCTCTAGAAGGCGCTGCCCATTCTCATTCATCTTCCCAATGCCAAACTTGCCAAGACAGGAGGGCCAAGAGTCATGATCAGCACCCACCCTAGCATTGAAGTTGCCCAGCAAAATCAAGTTCTCTTCCTTGGAAATTTTGTCGATGAGCGAGTTTAACTCGTCATAAAACTCATCCTTGGTATCTGTGGAGGATCTTATTGTGGGAGCGTAAACGCTGATCAGGTTGACAGGCCCATTTGTGGTGTGGAGGCGGAGGGATAGCAGTCTTCCATTTCCTTGTTGGCAGGGTTCTATTATCCCCAGCAGAGTGTTCCTGACAGCGAATCCAAAACCAAACTCTCTGGCTTCATCTGCGCTCTATTCTTGCCAGAAGAATGTGTAGGATTTGAAATAAAGATCTCCACTTTTGATGACATTGTAAAAAGCTCGCTGATTACACTAAAGATTTCCAAAATGTGAAATAATACATGCGATTTAAAAAATTCCAAAACTAGGGGAATTTAAATTTCAAAAACATATTTTTCTTATATATTTTAGCAAAATCTGTATCCCAGATGAGCCCCCAATTTTCTGTTAGGAGTCTATGCTCTAAAAATAAGTAACAAAAATGAGTGAAGACAACAAGCTTTGTAAAATTTAACAAATAATTTATTTCCCTAGAAAACAAAGTGAAAAATGAGAATAGAGAACTTATGGTATTGTGAATTAAATCCAAAAATGATCTGAGAATTAAAAACACAAGTCCGAATAATAAAACGTCCTGAATAAAACTGAGTTAAAGTCCTGATGAGATCCAAAATTGAAGGCAATGACATGTATATTATGGCCAGCGAAGTGCTGATGTGTCAACAGTAACTTGTTGACTCACAGAAATATTATTCCAGGTTTTAATTCAGAATAAATTCTAATAAATGTCCAAGAATTTTAACATGGCATTTTTGTATTTCCAGAGAAAATAATCACTTGAATTCAATAATTTGAAGAAAATAATATTCAGCCCAAACTGGACACAACATAACAGAACTTAAAGAACATGATGTTAAAGCACATCTGGAAAACTTCTGAGCCACAAGATAAAATATGGTTGTTTGACCACAGGTCACAAATTATCATTTTCTAAAAACAAACATTACCTAATGGAAAATAACTTTTTAGCATGATTTAATTAGCCTTGTTTATTTAAAACATAATAGCCTATAAAATTCACTTTGGATTCTCCAAAACCCTGACCAAAATCAAAATGTTGAGCAAAATAATTTGGTTAATTGGCTCATATACATACAAAATAATGAAGCTATTATTAGATGTTTACATCAATGAAATAAGAAAAATAAAAAAAGTAAATCAGGTTAAACAGAACTGAAATCAATTTTGGACAAGG
Organism: Sinohyriopsis cumingii; assembly: GCA_028554795.2. Taxonomy (NCBI): domain Eukaryota; kingdom Metazoa; phylum Mollusca; class Bivalvia; order Unionida; family Unionidae; genus Sinohyriopsis; species Sinohyriopsis cumingii. The sequence continues at coordinate 25,535,358 of CM068830.1, read as the reverse complement.
TCAGGTCCAGCAAAACATATTACATTACAATAACGTGAATGGAATAAAAAAAATGGAACACTAGCAGACAAATAATTACATTAAATACACACACACACACACATATATATATATATATATATATATATATATATATATATATATATATATATATATATATATATATATATAATCTCAATGAATGCAAATATCAATGGCCTATTCCTTTTTTATATTACATAATTTTATTTAAAATGCTAAGTTTCAAAATGAGGTCAGTGTTTTTCTGACTTTTTGAGTTAAGGATAATGTTTTGTTTATGCCTTAAAATACATGTTTTACAAGAGTTTATAATATTGTTTGTCATTATGGTTACTCAAACCTGTTACTTTCTCATAATCATCAATTATAATCCGATTAATTAGTAAATAACATTTATAGCAAATATTTATTGTTCAATAACAACTATTACAAAACCATACATGGTCATAAGTATAGATCACAAAAAAACTACAAACTTGGGGCCAAACCTAACATTGTTTGATAGTATAGGCCGACCATAACAGTAATGAGTTCTTGATTAAATTTGTATGGACCGAATCTGTAACGGGTGGACTTTGCTATGGACCAACTCAGCAATGTGCCAAGTATACTATGGGCCAAGATCTCCAGTCATCCTTTAAAATAAGTACAGTGTAGGTATGGTGCCCTGATAACAAAAATGACTACTGGGGTTGAGGGTTCCAGGCTGACTGTCAAAGTATACTATGTAGAGTACGACATATTATAATATTTAGGTATATAATGCATCTGAGAGATGTGACAAACGTTAAAGAAAAATAAGGACATTAAGATTTCTTCAAAATAGAAAAATAAGATTCTTTTGAGCATGACAGGAAATATTGGAGCTAATTCTGCTGGAAATAATTATACTTTTTTATGATTGTTGCAGGTTTAGCAGGCTTGTAAATTTCAACACACACATCTGTTTAAAACAGTTATTTACATCATCAGCAAAATTATTTACAAAGTTACTTTGCTTGTATGTCTTTTACTTGTTAAATTCTTGTTAATTTTTATATTGGTTTTTGTTCTTCTAAGCTCTGTTGCACATGATTGGTATCTGGTTTTGAGCAAATATAAATTAACTTAATTTATATCCCAAACCATATATATGTATCACCATTTTCATTGCCAATGTTTTAGTTTGCTGGGTATGCCTAACATTTATATTCAGTAAGGAGACTTTGAGCTGTAAGAGTTTATCTTTGTTCAAAGTTAAAATTTTATTCCAAGTAATAAATTCCTAATCTGTAAAAGGCTGAAATAAATTGTAGGGTTTTCCTCAATCTCTGAGTAATAAATATAAAACAGTTTACTTATTTATGGTTGACTGTTCAACTAATTATAGTGTATTCTATTCGCAAACTTTCTTGGCAAAATTGTATACATACATAATTAAAATTTACTCATTGAATTCATTTACTTCACTCAATTCATATTGTGCTTTGTATTATAAATGTGTCCTACATCTATGATACGGACTGCAATAGTATTTTGCAGAAAAAACACACACGCATGCACACACACACACACACAGAGTGTACATATCTATATTCGTATTTTTTCACAATGAAATTGACAGACATGATAAGTTGCTTTTACTGCCATCTGTGGTTGCATCGACATCAGCTGCAGCACTTTAAAGTGTTAAAATATTACCTAAATATCTCTGCAGAAAGTTATTTGACTTAACATATAATAATTTATACGGATATGGAGGATCACCTGTGATTTGTTAAGGTGAACAGGTAATGAGACAAAGAATTGTGCATTTCTTGAAATTTTAAAGTATAAAATTCCCTAAAAAATCTAGAAAAGTGTTAATTATTTTTAGATGTCTTTTTTTCCTTCAGCAACATACTTTGCTGACAAGTTTCCTGGTTAAAAAGTGTTAATTCCTTCACTATTAGATCTAATATGTGGAATGAAAAATGCACAAACTTCAGTACATAAAAATCCACCATTAGAGTGTGGCATTGGGAACAAAGCAGATATAATGTGCTATTTGTCAACGGCTTATTGGACATGTATGTCCATCACATGTATACCGCCTAAAGGGTGAACCTCGACCAAAGTACATACTCAGCTTTGTTGTTGTTGTTGTTGTAGGGTTTAACGCCATTTTTCAGCACACGATAGGCTATACATGGCAGCCAGTATTAATGGTGGAGGAAGAACCTGGGAAAACCCCGGAAAGAACCACCGACCCATGAGAAGCTACTGGTAAGTTTTCTCACATACCCACATTGGCTGAATCCAAGACTCAAACCCACGCAGACAGAGGTGAGATGGCAGTGATATGTAACGGAGAGCACTTTAGACCACTCGGCCACTCGGGGGCCCCCCATACTCAGCTAGTTTCTGCTGAAAAAATGACTCATTTTTCTCAAGCCTGTTGACTTCTACCCAGTGAGAGAAAAGTTCCTGTTATATGATTTCAAGAACCTTTATACTAATGTACCACTTGAAAATATTTATAATTATATATGATTTAAGGGTTCAAAAATTTAACAGAATTTTAACAACTTTATATTTTATCTTTTAGCACTTAATATATACATTCTAAAAAGTTGTCTGCAATTTATATTTTTTAGGACTTTAATTTTAATCGGTGCCATATTGCTATAGTTGTGCAACTGTAGCTTGAAACAGATAATAAACTCACAAACACACATGCACACACACACAAATATATTATTCTAGAACATGAATGAAGGATCATAAACATTTTTTGAATATAGTTTGGGTGTTTCTTCACATTTATTTTTCCTAAAAAAGAATGACATGTTTGGCTAGAACAAATGTAATACATGTAACAAAGTTGAAATATTCAACCTAAGGGTTAAAAATTCCTCAGAATATAAAAGGATTGTAGAGAAATGCAGGCCTAAATATGAAAATAGTATTCATGTTATTTTTCATCTTGAGGTTCTTTCTTTTCCGATAGTAACACATTTCAGCAGTTTTCTGTTGTGTGTGCACGTGTGTAATATATTGATATAAAGTATACATTAAAATTAAAAATAACATGGCTTTTAAAGTGTTGGTATAGAGCAAATTGATAAACCAGTACTACTGATGTATGAAAATAATAATAAAAAGTATTAATATCCCTGTTTTCTAAATGATTTTAACATGGTACACAATTTAATCACTATCCTTTCTTTTTTTTCTGTTCCCCTCTCCCATAACATGCATAAAGAGCAACATAAGCAAAAATATGGAATGAGAGAGAAAAACATTTTGGGCTGGTTGAAATCCTTAAAGCTGAACCTGCACCAAGAAACCTATAAGAATATGGTTCATTGTAACAATATGTTTACACCATCCTCAGTATCTATCTACAGTGTTCATAATATCAATGATACAGAGTTGCAATAGCCTGTCAACACTAAAAGTGAAATTTGTTGATTATGAGGCACACATACTATAATGTATTTAATGCTTTAATGTTTTTCTTAAACCTATTATAATGTTCTAAAAATCAAATAATATTAAATACGAAAATGTCCAAACGGTACCCCACCCACCCCCGTTTCTCTCTCTTTCTCTCACTCTGGACCATTGTAGCATGATATAGGCAAAAATCCATGAAAATGCAAGCATTGGGGATTTTCGCTTGTCTCATATGACAGTGTCTCTGGACCTATGAATGATGGCAAGCTATCCAAAGGAAAAAGAGAGAGAGAGAATTTTATGGTCATTAGTAATGTTCATTAAAGCAGAATAATGACTTAGATCAACAGTAAATAAATTAAAATATTTTAATTACCTCTTATTGAATTGTCATCTTGCTTAGTTTCTCTTCTATACTCATTTCCATATGCCAGTATGTGAATGCCTGAGCATTCGGTGTGTATCAGAAGCTAACGTATTCGTAGTACTCTACTTTTTTCATAAAAACAATCTTTCATTTTTAAATCATGAGTGTCTTATACTGATTTAATCAATGTGAATAAAAATAGAAACTTAGAAAGAAAACAATCAACTCATCAATTTGCAAAAGTGATTATGAACAACAAGAAAAGGCATAGAACTACATTTTGTAGCGGACACGCTCGCAGGGATGTGTGGAGTTCATTCACTCATTCAATATACAGTTGCCCAGAAAATCTTAACTCAATGATATACCAATCATTGTATACATTTTTCATTAAAAGGAGACTCAACAAGCCTCGTTTCCTTTTAATGAAACATTTATACATTGTGTGGTATATCATTGATATAGTGTGCATACTATATATATATATATATATATATATATATATATATATATATATATATATAAACCTGAAAGTGTACTTTATGCATTCTTCATGTATGTCTGAGTTCATTTACTTTTCAAGTGTTTCAGTTATGTTACCACTTTTGTGCTGAGGTACTGCGAAATACTACTAAATACATATACTGTATTATTATGGAATACTGCAGAGTAAGATGTAACTTTTACCATAAGCCCCCAAACAGTATTTTCACTCACTATGTGATGAGGATTAAAGTTTGATTCATTTACAACAAACAAATGGATGGGTATCAAATTGAAAAATGGATTCAGAGTGTGGTGGACGCAGTTCCCTGTTGGGGTACCAAGGTTTACAATGGTTCCATTGAAACGTAGGCAAATGTTTAACGAACCTACAAATTAGAACAACACTGTTTCAAAAATTGCAATTATTTACAGAAACATTCCAGACACTGAGATATATTCAAATGGAAAGGAGGAAATGACAGTACAATGTTCAAGCATTCACACTGATTGGTTACTTTTCATTCTGAGGACATTACTTCATATATCATGCAGCTGAAACTACGCTCTCTCTCTCTGTCTCTTTTCTCTCAAGCACTTAGAAAAAGATTTGGTAAAACCCAAAGCAGAACTTTTAGGGTCCCAACAGATTTTTATTTTGAGGGGTTTCACTGTGTGTGTGTCCAAAGTTAACAAGGACTCCTTTTTTAGATATAGGTATAGGTATTGACTTATAATTATACTAATATATAAAGAAAATTGGTTCTTGGATCAATTAACATTAATAACAGGATATACATAAGGTATCAAAGACTGGTAATCAGGGTCCATATTAAAAGGCAATTAAGGACAAAATGGTCACGTCACCCAAATATGCAGAAAAAACAAACCTGAATTCACCTTTTCAACTGGACTTCCCAATTTTTTCTTGCCATTGAATGCTTTCATATTCTGAGTGCAGTATCAATTTATCTATTCTCTGTTTAAAGAGCAATGTAAAACATTTTAAGGTTTATGAGTCCTTCTTGGTCAAATTACATTAAGTATTTTGGCCATATGATTTCAAACGAGTTGAGCTGAAAATATATGTTGTATTTTAACTGATAGTACTACCAACAGCACTGTAATTACAAACAGGTAAGGGACTCAGAGTGGTCAAGTGGTTTAAAGTGTTCACCTTTACCAATTCCTGCTGTCTCACCTCTGTCTGCATGGGTTCAAATCTCAGGTTAGGCCAATGTGGCTATGTGAAAATGCTTGCCAGGAACTTCCCATGGGTCCACGGTTCTTACTGGGATTTTCTCAGGGCTTCCTCCACCAGTTATACTGGCTGCTATGTACAGCCTATCATGCACTGAACAGTGGCATTAAACCCACAACAAGAAGAAAAAGGAGGTACAAATATTTAATCATCTGCCACTTAAACAAGGAATTTAACTGGTGGGGGGGGGGGATCTAAAAACTTCACCATAAAATGACAAAACCAAAAAGATTTTGAAACCATGTTGAAAATGATGTTACCAAGGAGTAACCTCAACAATGCAAGTACATGTCTAGGGGTCAATTCAAAACTAAATGTGACTCGTTTGGACATGGTCATTTTTTAATGAAGTTCAGGACACACAAAAAATCCCAACAATTGCTGTTTCTACCTATTTGAAATCACAACAATGTAATCTACTGACTTCTATCACTTTAGAATTAATTAAAATGTATATTTTCAGCTGAAGTCACATGGTATAATTTCCAAGGACACAGAAACCTTAAACATAATATTTTATGCTTATGATCAACTTTTGTTTCAATTTAATAATAAAGTATCAATCTACAAATTTCCCACAGAAAATTCATAAAATGTGCTTTCTGATGGAATAGAATATCACGATGACTGTTTGTAAAGGAAACAAATTAAAAATACATAATCCTGTGATATGATGTGAGGATTTGCACCTCAATAACTGTATTTGTTTTTTTTATAGTAACCCATTTCCAGTGTTACAGTCTTTCCAACAACAAATTCATACAAAACATTTGCTGCATTAAACAATGGAAACAATGAATATGCTGTGAGGATTTTCCCTTACTTATCTGTAATTACAATACTGTCAGTATTTCCTTTGTTATTATTACTATCTGGATTCTAGTAAACAAGAATGGCAACAATTTATCCAATCCTAGGTCTAGTAAACAAGAATGGCAACAATTTAACCAATCCTAGGTTTAGTACACCAGAACGGCAACAATTTAACCATTCTTAATTTCGTACCACTGTAACCACTTCTCCCTATTTTCCACAAATTCATCCCATTCTGGTAGGGCAGAGAAGTCATTTAATATTTGAGTCTAGCAAAAATCCTGGTAAAAAAGGCACAGATATTCTTTCAAATGCAGGCTACTGGTACACACAATGAAAGCACCTGGTAAATGTCTGTCAGTGCATCACTTCAATATCTGTGATTCATTACTTTAACTTCATCTGGAACTGACTACTTACACGATCTTGACTTTGGCTTTAAAATTATGTAAAAACAAATTTTATCTTCACACAAAGTGAAAAGGGAAACATTTTTGTACCCAAACCATCCTTTAGAATTTTCTTTTTAATATTAAAAATTCTGATATATCTGGTTAGTAACATGGTCATACTGCGTCACCATATTCTGTTCATAACTTTCTGACACTGCTGGCTGATATGTGAATCCTGCTTCCTCTGCTGGGACATGGAAATTCCGTACATCACTCAGGACCTGTCCTAATTTGGCCTCCTGGTTGGTCACATGTGCATAGGTTACTCCTGTTTCTGCATCATGAATGTAAGTCACCCCATTTTCATGAATCTGCGTAATGTTACCAACATCCCCTGTATTACACAGGTCATAGTTCAAGGTTTTCACATTTTCACCGAGTTTTTGTAACTCTGATGACTGCAGATCTGTTCCATTGCTACAGACTTTTACATATGTATTTATGTATCCTGTCTGACTGCTCTTTATCACTTTCATTCTGTCACTCAAAATATCATCTGACTTCTCTGTAATCAAGTGCCTTGAATCTGCACATTGTGGAGTAGTGAACACAGTTTGATTTCTTGAGCTTTCTATATCTGAATAGGTATTTGACATGTAAGTAGTGGAGACTACAGCACTTGTGGCTATATTTTGTGTAACCATGGATGTGATGGCCAGTGTATCTTTTTCATGAACTTTCATGTGCTTTTTCAGGTTGCCAGCGATGGCACATCTGTAGTGACATATTGAACATGCAAAAGGTTTCTCTCCACTGTGTGTTCGTTTGTGCTCTCTGAGTTTTTTGTTATCATAGCAACCTTTTCCACAAATGTCACAGTACACACTATACTGCTTTTTGTGTCGTATCATGTGACACCTAAGTGTACCCCTCAGTTTGAAGCTTTTGTCACAGATATCACAAGTAAATCCTCTCTCTTCGTTGTGTGTTAGCAAGTGAATGTTTAATGTTGGCTTGGTCTTGTAGAACTTGTGACAAATATGGCATTCAAATGGTCTTGCCGTGGAATGTGTGTATTTCAAATGCTGTTTTAGATCTGCTTCATTTGAAAATGATGAATTACACTGATCACAGTGAAGACATTTTTGTTCCAGATGCTTTCGCTTAATGTGTGCCCTCATTAGCAATGATTTAGTGAAAGAACTACCACAGAAATCACAAATAAATGGCTTTTCTCCTGAATGTGTCCTTTTATGGTCATTTAAATTTGTAACAAACTTGTAGCTTTTGTCACACTGATTACATTTGAATGGGCGTTCGTTTTTATGCCATCGAAGATGTGCCTGGTAGGTGGACCAATTCCGGCTAGTGAAAGTCTTGCCACAGAAAGAGCAGTCAAACTTACATTTTCCGTCTCGTTTATGGTTTTGGTATTTTGACAAAAACATAAATGTCCCCTCACACTCGCTACAGTCATATTTACCTTTCTTTGATAACTTTCTAGTTTGATTCATACAGCTGACATTTGACTTCTGTTTCGAATTAATATTCAAACTGACAGATTCTACTTCACCTGGAAATGAATCTCTAACTTTAATGCTATTGCTAACTTTAGACTGCCGTTTATTTGTTTTTCCTTTGTTTCTTTTCTTCTCCTTAGAGTTTTCTTTTATACTTGACTGATCAACTTCATCTTCATTACCCTTTTCCAGATGTGCACTGAGACAGTCTCTCTCTACATATGAACTGGTAGACTGAGTGCATGGCATGCCAGTGAAATCTGAATCACTGACAAAGGTAACAGTATCATGGCAATCATCCTCATCTAAGTCTGATTCCATGCGGGTGTCATTATGGTCTACTCCACTCTGTTCCAAACTAAATGGCTTCATTTTTGAATGTTCAGAATATTCCTCTTCTCTTTCTTTCTCTGTTTTAATTAGGACATCAAAAACTTTTGATTTTGTTAATTTTGGACTTCTTTTTGGTGTTCGATTTGCTTCAGCATTTTGTATTTGGGATGGTTTTGCTCTCACTGTATATGCTTCAGAATTATGTAATACTGTTGAAACTTTACTGCAGGCCTGTCTTAGTTCATGCATTTTCTCCAACTTCTTTTTGCTTCTGTTCGATATATGGGACCTTTTCCTATTTGCTGATGCTTTAAATTTCTTACTCCCTGATGATTTTGATTTTTTAACACTGGATACTTTAGGGATTTTATTATGTTCTGCCTTGCTAGATTTATTACTTTTGGTGATGGATACATTGCTCTGATTGCACTCAAGTGACACCAGAAATTCTCTGAGCAATGTGATAAACACTGTGTAAAAACCACCTGCACTTAGGTTCCCAACAGATGTTTCAATTCCTGTTGTGGCTGACTGAAATACATCCTTTGCTGACTCCATGGTACATGAGGAGAATTCTGCAATTGGATATAAAAAACATTAAAATATAATAATGATACTTAAATGAGAAGCTTGGGTACATTATGCAAACAGACAGCTTGGGTACATTATGCAAACAGACAGCTTGGGTACATTATGCAAATAGACTGCTTGGGTACATTATGCAAATAGACCACTTGGGTACATTATGCAGACAGCTTGGGTACATTATGCAAACAGACAGCTTGGGTACATTATGCAAACAGATCACTTGGGTAAATTATGCAGACAGCTTGGGTACATTATGCAAACAGACAGCTTGGGTACATTATGCAAACAGATCTCTTGGGTACATTATGCAGATAGCTTTGGTACATTATGCAAACCGAGCTTTTGATGAAGACGGAGACTATGCATTTACACAGTTTTATATAAGTACACAAACTTTCTCATATTAATGTTAAGAAAAATAGATTCACAAATTTTTGTGAATTTAGACAATATGGTATATTCCTCAATACACAATAATTAGGAAACTATATATATTATTAATAGAAATATACATCTGTTACATATTGACAATAATTATAAATGTAGTTTATGACAAAAATGATATCATTATTTCAGTATCTTAAATTTTAATTCTTATTTAGTTTTGTAGCTTAAACTGAAGTTCACTAAAATAATTAAAGAAAACATATTTACTGCAGGGCACCAAAGGCAGATAAATGAATCTAGGCAAAACATATTTACTGCAGGGTACCAAAGGCAGATATATGAATCTAGGCAAAACATATTTACTGCAGGGTACCAAAGGCAGATATATAAATCTAGGCAAAACTAAATTAACATCTGCGTATTAATAAATAATAAAACAATTATGAGTATAGTAAGGCATTAAGAACTTTTAAGAGAAAACAAAACAAAACAAGAGGTACAATAAAAAGGACATCTGGAAAAGAATCATTTTACAATTACAGCATATTTTACTGTGATTCTATTTATGGAGGGGCCCCGAGTGGCCGAGTGGTCTAAAGCGCTCTTTGTTACGGATCACTGCCATCTCACCTCTGTCTGCGTGGGTTCGAGTCTCGGATTCGACTAATGTGGATATGTGAGAAAGCTTGCCAGTAGCTTCTCGTGGGTCGGTGGTTCTTTCCGGGGTTTTCCTGGGTTCTTCCTCCACCATTAATACTGGCCGCCATGTATAGCCAATCGTGTGCTGAAAAATGGCGTTAAACCCTACAACAACAACAACAACTATTTATGGATATGATGAAAATTTGTTCTCTTTTCCTAGAGTAAAGATTAATTGTTAAGATCAATATTTACAATACAAACTATTCCAGACACTATCTCACTATTTGTTTTCATCCACATTATTAATGTAAGATAGATATCAATTAATAAAACTAATTTTATGTTCCATTCACATTTGTTTATGTCAAGAATAATTAAAAGGTTTAAGCTTTGCACAGCCTCAGGTTATGGAAGTCATCCATAAACGTATGGCAACCATCCATAAATGCATCAACCTACAAGTCCATTAAATATTTCCTTTATTTTTCTACCATTCTCATGATTAGTCCAATAGTTAAAGATTTAGTTGCAGCAAGACTATCTTACACTTGTAAGGTACTAATTTAGACACCAAGGAATTTTGTATGGCACTAATTTGGACACCACGACTGTCTTACATTTGTACAGCACTAAGGCTGTCTTACTTTTATACAGCACTAACTTGGACACCAAGACTGTCTTACTTTTGTAAGGCACTAAACTGGACACCAAGACTGTCTTACTTTTGCAAGGCACTAAATTGGACACCAAGACTGTCTTACTTTTGTACAGCACTAAACTGGACACCAAGACAGTCTTACTTTTGTAAGGCACTAAATTGGACACCAACACTGTCATACTTTTTGTAAGGCACTAACTTGAACACCAAGAGTGTCTTACATTTGTACAGCACTAACTTGGACACCAAGACCGTCTTACTTTTGAACAGCAATAATTTGGACACCAAGACTGTCTTACTTTTGTACAGCAATAATTTGGACACCAAGACCATCTTACTTTTGTACAGTAATAATTTGGACACCAAGACTGTCTTTTGTAAGGCACTAATCTGAAACCTAAGACTATCATCTTTTATCAGACACTAACATAGACCTAACATATAACAAAATCAGCATAGGTAGTCTGAGTTGACAATAAACAGCACAACTGCACCCATTTATTCTGTAATTCTATGCAGTAACCAAGAAGCTGAAGTTAAAAAATAATTTTGCTTAGGCTTTAATGCTGCTATCTACTGAATGCAAGTAACATTCTTAACTGGACTGCAAATCTCCAGCAAACTATATGAATCATATTCTTTAGGACTATAATAGGATGCAAAATAAGATGACTGGCTCAATAAATGTGGTGATGCCTAAAGGAAATGTCTTTAGTCTCACTGTATCATACCTTTCCCTCTGTAGAGCCATCCACTTTCCTTAAACAATGCCCTGATGGACCTCTCCTGCTCCAGAGTCACAAACAGCATTAGTAAGTATGCTCCATCCATTCCTCAATCGTTTCTGTACTTTCCAAATGAAAGAATGAAACCAGTTGACAAAAATGCATCTCAAATAATGGGTTCAATTGCATTTATCACCATAAAAAGCATCAACTGTATTTTATGCTGAAGAAGAATGAACATTTTATATTTTATGTGCCCACATGCATCATCCATGTATGAAACCCAAGTGGAACTTTATGCCATTCATGTGTCCATATACATCCTCCATGTATAAAAGACAAGTGGAAAGACATGTCCACATACATCATCCATGTATGAAAGACAAGTGGAAAGACGTGTCCATATGCATCATCCATGTATGAAAGACAAGTGGAAAGACGTGTCCATATGCATCATCCATGTATGAAAGACAAGTGGAAAGACATGTCCAAATGCATCATCCATGCATGAAAGACAAGTGGAACTTTATGCCATACATGTATCCCTGTGCTTCATCCATGTATGAAAGACAAGTGGAAAGACGTGTCCATATGCATCATCCATGTATGAAAGACAAGTGGAAAGACATGTCCAAATGCATCATCCATGTATGAAAGACAAGTGGAAATTTATGCCATACATGTATCCCTGTGCTTCATCCATGTTTGAAAGACAAATGAAAAAACGTGTCCACATGCATCATCCATGTATAAAAGACAAGTGGAAAGACGTGTCCATATGCATTATCCATGTATGAAAGACAAGTGGAAAGACGTGTCCATATGCATCATCCATGTATGAAAGACAAGTGGAAAGTCATGTCCAAATGCATCATCCATGTATGAAAGACAAGTGGAACTTTATGCCATACATGTGTCCATATGACTTTTTATGCATCATCCATGTATGAAAGACAAGTGGAAAGACATGTCCAAATTCACCATCCATGTATGAAAAACAAATGGAACTTTATGCCATACATGTATCCCTGTGCTTCATCCATGTATGAAAGACAAATGAAAAGACGTGTCCAAATGCATCATCCATGTATGAATCACAAGTGGAACTTTATGCAATACATGTGTCAGTATACATCATCCATGTATGAAAGACAAGTGGAACTTTATGCCAGATACTACATGAACTTGCCATCTGAACTAACAAAATGAAAAGGGACAAGACTTTCTATAAATCACAAAAATTTAGTAAATTTTGGGAGATAACTATTTGCTAAAATATTTGTTGGCAACAATTATATGATAATGTATCTAGTATCAGAAGGTCGCAATTATTTTATGTTGCTACTAATTCAAATCTACTAAGCTGTTCGAAATATTATAAAAATCCTGACCAAAATAATCCTTGTTTCATTCCATTATGATTTACTCTGACACGTGACTTATTATGTAAGCACATGCATGGTATGACCACTTGGTTCAAAATTCTCACCAAGAAAAAATCCTGGCATAAGAATTTTATTCTATGAAAAATCATTAAGTAAGAGTGATGTGACTTTTTCCAACACATAACTGTCATTGTGGATATAAAGAAACCTCGATCTTTTAATGTACTGTGTTTGGAACTTCAGAGCTGTTTTGCATCATCATAACTCGTTTCTCTAGAAGTGCAAATAATCAGACAGAAGACGTAATGTTACAGGAATGGAAATGTCAATGTGGTCATGTAGGCACAGATATTCAGATTAAATATTAATTGTTGATCAAAAACTTAATACTAAAAAAGTGTAACCAAAGACTTTTTTTTAATCCAGACTATTGAATGCACTGCACTTTAAATGTCATTTAAACAAAATCTGTATGCAAATTATTGATTCTTATGAAAGTGTACAATGGTGAAGCTCGTACTAAACTAGGTCAGGGAAAGATTATGTCAGGTCTATCATAATATACAACAAATTTGTTTTCAACATGCAATATTTCATTGTGACATCATACTGTGTGACATTCGATTTGGTATGTACTGGATCACACCCTTGGGTTGACCTTGTCTAGCAATGTCCATATAATTTAACATTGATTTTGCTGTATGTACTTGGGTCATGTATGAAAATCTAAATAAAGTGAATAACTGCCATTTAAATGTATGTGTAATCAAATTCTAAAATATAACACTCATTACTGAAATAGTTCTAAATGAATACATGACTTATGACTTTTTCTAGAGAAAGCAACTGTGCCAGATCAATATTTTAAAAAACCGATCATGGGATACGATTCAGAATAGAACAGGGCCAACATTATATTAAAGTTTGTTTGGGTTTGTTTGTTTGTTTGTTTGTTGTTGTTTTTCTTTCTTTTTTTTAAAACAGTAAGTACTGATTGGAAAATGAGAATCAGTAAAATTGAGTTTTCATGGTTTGCATCTTTTTTTAAATTTATCTGCACCTGATATAGCTAACCAATGTAATACGCCTCCCCTTATGTGTTTTTCTGGCGACCTAAATAAAAAACACATCAGGGGAGGAGTCTAACAAAACATTGTAGGACTATAATTGATGACAGGATTTACAACAAACATTTCTGTCTATGTACTCGATGTTGATCATTGCAAATAAAATGTTGTAGTTGTGACGACACTGACAGATGCGTTCTCTAGAGGACTGAAGTTTGCATTAGGCTGGTTACAAATTTAGGAAGCGTTAAATACCACGAAAATAGGAAGTTCAACTCAAGAATGTGTCTGACACCTGCACCATACGTCTGTGGTTTCATGGGGTGGCTAGTCCTATAACATTAAACTTAACAATGTGCGGCGGTGTTATCTGCAATATTATGGTATTATTTTCGTTTTAATGATGTCGATGTTTGGTGTTGAATCTCAACAAGATAGAATCGGAAATAGGGAGTTATCGTGTTTTTATGATTCAGTATGAAGAATAAAAATATGATTTTACATTGTAAATAAAAATAAAATGCAAAAAATACTTTTTTTTAAATATTAATGATGCTTATTCTAGTACTAAGACCTGGAATTACCTTTTAAAATATTTCAAAACTGACAACTCGGGGTGTATTGTTGATGGGCTACAACTTTGAACAACGCAACAATTAGAAATCTGATTAGTTACGCACTTTCTCGAGAAATTGTGTGACTGTGCGAAAGGATATAAACAGACCGAGAGGCTGGTTCTGCATCAGTTTTGTAAGTGAGTTCACGGTGGAGGTAGTTGACAGAATTTTGGTTCATTTTGCATGGGCGAATATGTTAAGAATAACATGAACGTGGTGAAATTAAAGGACCATGTAAGCACTGTTGTTTATTACTTTGTTCAACACAGTTTAGGTTGTAAAGGTAAACCTTGAAAATCTCTTACAAGTACATGTATAAATTGTGTCAGTGACTGTTAATATGAAATTTCTATAAATATTGCCTAGAGAACGTGCAAGAAACAATAATTTCATTTGAGTAAAAAATAACACCGTTGTAAGAGACGATTTATGAATTGTGTGTGTGTGTGTGTGTGTGTGATTTGAATTTTTAAACTTAGCTTTAACAATTTTTTAGTCATATCGCTACGATGTTTGCAGTGTGACAGTTTATAGTGATGTCTAGCACTGGAACATCATGCCGCAGACATGTAGCATGATGTCCCACCTATTCACATTATCCTGACACCAGGCCGACCAGTCCTAACACTAACCTCTTAATGCTGAGCGCCAAGCGAGGTAGCTGTAAGTACCATTTTTGTAAGTCTTTGGTATGACTCGGCCGGAGATTATGAATTAAGAAAATGTCAATTCCAAATTTACATATGAACCTATTTGTTTTGAGAAATGTTCATGTTTAAATTCATATAAAAAGTTTAATTTTATACAGTAACCTGGATAGAAACCAATTTCCTGAACATTTCCACAAAAACATTAGCATCATGGAGACTTTGGTACTGGGATGACACCTATCCTAGCCTACTGTCTATAAATTGTGGTTATCGACGTCTAGAAGATGATCGAATACGATGTTATAGCAGCAGGGAAGTTGTACAGACCTTCCGTTCCAGACAAAATAAACCTTCCTACGAGAACTTTCTCCGTAGAAGCCTCGGAAAGCAGAAATAACGCCTTCTACGGAAGCTAATTTTCGTGTATTTCTCTCCGGATGCAACGGTTGGTCGCGCCGGTGTGTTAGTAAATATAGCGTCCAGGACAGGAAAAATAAATTACGGAGAAAGATTTTTGTGTTAATTTTTTTGTTGCATGGTTGGGCTGCTTTGGCCAATTTTACGTCGCATTAAAATAATATACTTGAAAATAATATGAGTCGGAAAACCAGCACAGTTGGAGAGCCTCGTTCTGCTAGATTAGCGCGAGAACAATTAGCGTCACTAAAGAAACTTATCCCGGCAAAACAATTATTTAAGAAAAATGTTCGTGATTACGAAGATACGCAATACGGAATTACCGAGATATCGTCGAAGTGGCTAAGGCCAGTCACCGAAACCGTCGAGAGAGTCGCATATGGTGAGAAAAAAGACGATAAGGAACTCAGGAAACGCGGAATTGTTCCCATGGTGAAAGATATTGAGGAACACACTCGAGTAGTGCCGGGTCAGCTTGAGCAAATTCATCAAGGACAAGCACAAGCGCAAACGCAGCAAGAACAAATACGGCGGGGGAGGGAAAAACTTCGAAAAGAATTACGGCGGGGTAGGAAGCAAAAAAAAAACAAGAGCAACAAGAACAAGAGCAACAAATACAAGAGCAACAAGAACAAGAACAAGAGCAAGAACAAGCACAAGCACAAAAGAAAGAAGAAGAAGAAGAAGAAGATGAAGAAGAAGAACTACGGAAAGCGTTAAAAGGCCCCCACGAAGATTTAGAAAGATATTTTACCTCTGGAACTTGGGATTCGATGACTGCGGAGATAAATTCAATTAGGAATAATAAGGAACTTGGAGAGTTTGCGGAAGATTCTTACAACAGAAGAGACACAAAATATTTTTTAACGATAGCGGGAAGGAAAAGATTTGTCGCACGAAAAGATTGGCGCAATGCAATATATCGAATCAAATATCAACTACCTAGAGCAGATAGTATCAGCGTCCCGAGTTATGCCGAGTTCATAAATTATGCAGATGCCAAACAATATGAATTGGGGAGAAAACCGGAAAAAAAACCCACGACCACAGGAATTAGGGGCAATAAAACCCATCGATGAACCTTCTGCATCCCTTTCCGCAGATCCGAAAGCCAAAATTACAGGAAAATTTCCTCACACAAATTCCGAAGAAAGTTCCATCAATTATTTCAACAAAGACGAGGATAATTTAATCAACATTGCCAGATTTGGCTTCGATGAAAGAAGCAAATATTTGAAATCTGGGCGTGCTAATAAATTTACTAAAGAAAATTGGGCTCCTGCGGTATATTTTGCTTCAAAGAAACAATCCATTAATCTTGATGACCCGGGTTACCAAAATTTTATGGGAAAAATAATACAAAGAGAAGAAGAAGAAAAAGAAGAAGAAGGGGAAGATATATTGTCAGGGTGGGGAAGTAGTCCAGAACCAAAAATAGGAGAAGGATATACCGTTTGCCCTGACAGCGTCGTCAACGATGTATCTCGCCTCGAAATATTAATCGGAGGAAAACGAGCCGGAAATAACTCTCGTGAAATAATCAACGAGGCCTCAGATATTTGTCAGCGATTATTTCGCGGTGGCGTCATCGACTCTTACATTTACAAAGAGCTCATTGACGAACTCATCGATTAAAACAACACAATTGAAATAACATGATTGTTCACAAACATCAGCGCAGACCTAGACAGGTCCGCATAGTTAACTCTCGATTGCCTGTATACAAATATATTCACGGTAATGGATTCGGTGACATCGTTAAAAGCCTCGTTACGCGAGTAATTCCTAAAATAGGACCCGCGGCTAAGCAATTTGCGTCAAAATCAATAGGAAAAATCGGCGAGACTGTCATTTCTGGTGTTGGTAATTTGGCCAGTAAAGGCTTCGATTTTGTCAAGAGTAAAATATCAAATTTAATGCGTAAAAAGCAGCCTGTCAAATTACCTAGTACCAGCGAAATGCCCCCCGAAATCAGCAAAGCCATAAACGACGCAGCAAATAAAAAAATAAATGACCTAGCACAGGAAGTTGCTAACACAAATCTCGCAAAGGAAGTAGCAAGGGAAGTCGCGAACACAAGTTTCGTATCGGGTAGCGGTCTTCGTTTTAGATGATATTCTTAATAATAAATGTTCGCACAAGTGTCAAACGAAGTGTTCGATATGGACGAGCCTGTAGGTAGGGACATATCCGTACGAGATTTCCAGTATTTTTCGTATATTGCAGTTGAACCAAATACACCTAATCGCTTGGAAATTCAAGTTCACGATACAACAAGATATTTTCTTCCATCTGAGGCATATATCGAAGTTATTGGGGAAGTTGTTAAAACGGATGGTACCAATTATGGGGCAGATTTTAGAGTCGGATTCGTCAATAACGGTATTATGGCATTATTCAAGAGCGCCACTTACATGATCGACGGAAGAGAAATTGAGTCAATTACCAACGATATTGACTTAGCAACAACGATAATAGGCCTAGCTAGATACTCGGATGATTTTACTAGATCAGCTGGCCCTAGTATGATGTTTGCCAAGGATAATTCTGATCGTCCGGAAAGTAGACAATTCGATATCAGACGACCAAATGATCGCGCCGCTCCTGCTGCTCCCGCTGGTATCGAAGATATGATCATTAAATCTTATCTTGATTATAATCTCGGATTTTACACGCGAAAGTCTATGCTAGCACCAGGTAACAGAAGATTCTCTTGTGCTATCCCGTTATCCCATATATTCGGATTTTGCAGACATTTCAGGAAAATTATCTACGGAGCAAAACACACCGTTACGTTTGTCAGAAAGGAAAATAGCAACGATGCTATCTGGCGAGAAGGTACCGTCGATTACGCTACTGGCGTGATAGATGGCAATGATGCCGCGAATAATGGCGGCATAGTAAGATTACTAAAATTTACCTTGTGGATGCCAGCGATAACCCCATCAATTATCGAAGAAGAAAAATTATTGTCATTCATGAACCAGGGTGGTAAATCTGTCATGTCATGGCTGACAACAACAACAGATTCCACAACTACCAATATTAATGGTGATTTTACCTGGCGTATTGCATCGCAGCAGGGTACCTCTGCACCTAGGCATATCTTTATCGCTTTTTTGCGTACCAGTAGATATCATCAATTATACAGTCATATGATATTTGATCACATTGGAGCGACAAATGTGTCGTTGAGAGTAAATGGCCAACAAGAACCATCCGAGGAAATATCAATTGATTTTGAAAATCATTCGACGGCTCGTGCGTATCATCGCTTGCTAAGTTTCATGGGTCGCGATCAAAATATCGATACGGGATTGCAAATATCGCAGCTAGATTTTAATAAATTTTATCCTATCTATTACTTTTCCCTGGAGCATCTTGATCTGGTAAAGCAATCTGTCGTTGATATCCATTTCAAAGCCAGAATTAACACAGGTGGACTTAATCACAAAGCGATCGCGGTTATTCTCAGGGATAGAACAATGATCTTGGAAGGAATTAGTGGCAGAATGAGAATTATCGACGCACCTGTTGAGAAAATGTAACTTTGAAGATTTTCTAAATTTAGATTAAACGATTATTAATATGCCATACGAACACGTCAGCGTAACTCTGACCCCGGGTGAGATGAAAAAGCTCCAATCAGCGATATCAAAGCGATGCGGTGTGAAATTAACCCTGAAAAATGATCAAATTCAGGGCGGTCCTAACAAACTGTCGCTAACTAGGGGTCAACGTGAACGTTTCACCAAAGCCAAATCAGCGAATTCCGGCGTTCATGTGAATCTTAGTATAGGTGCCATCAGAGACATGGTCAAAACGGGCGGAATTTTCCCTTTCCTAGCTGCTATTCCTGGATTATTATCCGGGGCTCTTCCGGCAATTGCAAAAGCGATAGGATTAGGTGCGGCCGGAGCTGTAGGCGACAAACTAGTACACAAAGTAATGGGAGGGCGATACGGTAAAAAAAAGGGAAGCGGCCTTTATCTAAGACGCCCCCCATACGGATCCGGCCTAAGATTAGCACGGCCTATTCAAATTTAGATTTATTCAACGAAGCAAAGAAAAAAAAAAAATTTTTTTTCAGAGGCGTATTTATGCGGGATCAACTACCAGAAAAACCAAACCCCACCGAGACAGGAATAATAAATCTCGATTCAAATACTGGCCCTGGCACACATTGGGTCGCCTACGCGATTAATCCACGCGAAGTTGTTTACTTTGACTCGTACGGATTAGCGCCACCGAAAGAATTTATCAATTACGTGTCAAAGTTAAATATTCCGATTTGGTATTCGACACTTCCGACGCAGACGTTAATGGATCCACCGATATGCGGCCCAGAATCAATTGATGTCCTCGACGCAATTTCAAAATCATCCGGTCCGTATCATAGAATCGTATTTGAATATGCCATAGATAAATATCATGGTTGATATTTACGGTAGATTTATCTACAGGAAGAAGGAAGCAGAAGTGACTGACGTCGATCTATCAAAATTCGCAACCAGGGATGATATTAATAATCTTCTGTCGTTGTCAGAAGTAGATCCTGGCGAAGTTGCTGTTTTTCAGAGCCGCGAAGGAAGATTACAAACCAGCAACGTGAAAATAACCGATATAATCAAGCGAGACGAATATAACGATCGCATTAATCAATTTACTAGCCTATCAGATTCGGTATCAAAATCCATCGCTGATATCGCCGATATTATAGCGAAGTTACCTCTGAAGGCTAATATCGCGGATGTGGAAAAAAAGAACAACGAGTTATCAGCAACGTTGCTTCTGAAGGCCGATAAAACATTATACGACGATCTTCAGGACAGAGTGACAAAAAGACTTAACAGGCTAAATAACGATCTTAAAAAACTCGACGATACCTTAACTAAATTTAGTAAAAAAATCGAGGAAGATATAAAACATTCAGCGATACTTCCTCCTCCGCAAACGAACTAGCAAAGAAAAAAGCCGATCAAGCATCGCATGACGATCTTAGCGATAAAGTAAGAAAAATCAACGAGGATATTACTAATATTCTCGCCGATATTACCGAAATAAATATCGTAATGAGTCAGAAAAGCGATAAAACATCGCACGACGATCTCAGCGAGAAAACAAAAAAAAAAAATCAACGAGGATATTGCCAAAATCAACGAGGAAATTAACGTGGTACGTGAATTGGCGCGTCAAAAGATCGATGTATCGTTGTACGACGGAGAAATTCGAGATTTTAACACGAAACTTCTCGACGCAACAGCAAAAATTAGCGATATTAACACAAAAATATCGTCAATGAATCTTGGAATATTAGCGCGTATTTCGATACCAGCGGAGGTAGAAACAAAAAATCTTCCCTGCAATGTACCATTTGTGGTACAAACACAAAAAGGTACATGGACACCCGAGAATAACACATTTAGCTTTACCGCGCCAATTTTTGGTATATATCGAATATATGTTATTTCCCCGGTAAATTTCAATGTAGTTGTCAGACGTGACTTCTATGAATATCATCCCGGATTTTTAATATTTCCCGTATATGATTCCTTCCAATATACATTCACGCTATCACCACCAGGCAGACACGTGACAGAACCACATCCCTATTTTGTAATTTTCGAATTTTTAATCGGAGGATCAATTGGTTATTAAATAATTTAATAAATGACCGCATCAGACTACCGATACAATCAGGCGCGTTCATGGCAGGATTCGCTAAAAAAAACTTCTCGACGAATATCAAACAAAAATAAAAAAATATCAGCGTAGATTAGTTGCCATCGATGTTGCTGTGTACGCGGTAAGTGCAATAATCGCCGGCGCAGGTATAATCTTATCCGCGGTAACAACAATCGCGCCGATCGCAGCAACGATAATAATCTCATCGACAACGACAATCGCCGGTGTTCTCAATATCATCGCAAAAAAATATCCTCATGCACAAATGAAAAATTGTCCCTGTACACGAGTAAACTATCCCAGGTCAACGAGGCGTATTCGAAATTATCATCGTTGCTTTCTGAGAGTCTCAACGATGGCGTTATATCCGATCTAGAATTTTCAGCAATGATAAATATCTACTCTGAGATTGAACAAATGAATATCAATAATGTCGGAACTAACTCAAATCGTGACAAACACGACACCGCCGATAACAACGCTGATATCGGCAAGCTCAACCAGGCCAGAATTTAGTATCGACTTTCCAATACCAATTAGCGTCAAGGAAATTGCGCTGTCACAGTTACGCGTCTATAATAGCTGGCCCAATGTTAGATCGAAATCATTTGGTAGATTATCATCGAATAATTCGCTTGTTTTTGCCAATAAAAACCGTCTCGATGGAACTCCCGATTGGATCGTCGTTGGCATACCAACAGGCAGTTACGAAATTGAGCAACTAGATAAGGAACTTACCAGTAGGATATCAAATATAACCGGCGATGCTACACCAGGAATAAAAATATCCTCGCACGATCCAACATTGTCGTCGATAATCGAGGTAAAATCGCCATATATCGTTGATATTTACCAGTCATCGATTAGGACAGTTCTAGGTTGGCCCGAAATCGCACCTCTGGCAAAACCAGAAAAACCAGATTTTATTATTCCAGGTTGGCACGAAGAAGCTCCTCCAGAGCTACCGGAGCCAAAAAAATCAGATTTTACCACCGACGAAGGATGGTACGGAGATATCAAACACAAGCCTCTGATCCACAGCGCCATCAACCTCATGAATAACCACAAATTTAACCTGGTGGTGTTCGCTTTTACTTTTAGGGACGAAAGAATTCTCTCGTGGTTGCCTCTTCCTAAAATTCCCCCCGGTGTGAAAATCTTCGACGCTACCAATATTAACAGGACAATATTCCCCATAGATGGTATCTTGGTAAGAAAAACCCTCGACGAATTTATTCAAGAACATAAATTACAATTAAATTTATTGCGGGAATCCTTTCATGAATGCATCTTAAATAAATCAGGCTCATGTAGCGAAATTATCGAACGCGTGAAGATTTTAAATCAACTCGCGAATGATGTTGAATATTATCATGGTATGTTCATTCGGGCGATAATCGACGATATATCAATTGCCGATTATGTTCTTCCTATTAGCAAATTCGAGTTGATCAGAAATTCAGGAGAAAAACAAAAATTCATGAGAGTATTTGGATTAACCGAGGAAACGCTACCAAATTTCAAATTTCCCGATTATGATGTTGATAAAATGAGAAAATCTGTCGTTGATACCATCGATGATTTATTTCCGAAATTACATGCCGCGTGGACTAAAAAAATACAATCAGAATCGATTCTCAAACACAGTAATGATCCTGCCGGGCAAGGGCGGCATATCTCGCCAGGTATAGTTAACATAACGGAAGTTATCGCGATTTATCTTCACGCGGATGTCGTCGAAGGTAGCTACAACGTGGATTCGTCTGTGTCAGAGCAGGCACAGCAGGGATTTATCTTATATTCGTTTTCACCTAGCGCCTCTCCGGGTTTTTTGATAATAAAAGAGCCAGTAAATCCGTTTTACCTGCGATGCCACAATCGATTATTATCGAAGATAAATTTCAAACTGACGGATCAAAACGGAAATTTGCTTGATATACGCGGGGAAACGCTAAGTATCAATTTGCTGGTAAGATCGTGAAATAATCTAAGATTCTAAAGATTCTTAAGATTCTTATATCTGCCCGCAAGAGAAAAATAAATAAAAACCAGGAAATTTTTCAAAATTAGTAAAATTTCTTAATTTTGATGGGGTAAATACCCGTCAAATTGAGTAATTTATATAATTTCGTAAATCTGTTGGGGTAAATACCCGTCAAATTGAGTAATTTGTGTAATTTTATGTTTTTGATGGGGTAAATACCCGTCAAAATTAAGAAAATTGCACAATTTCAGTAAATAAATTAATTCAGTAAATAATAAAAAAAATAATAAAAATCAGGGAAATTAAGAAATTTGTGTAATTTTATGGTTTTGATGGGGTAAATACCCAACAAATTGTGTAATTTATATAATTTCGTGAATCTGCTGGGGTAAATACCCGTCAAATTGAGTAATTTATATAATTTCGTAAATTTGTTGGGGTAAATGGTAGTCAGAAACAAGAAAATTGCACAATTTCAGTAAAATGAATAAAAAAAATAATAAAAATTAGAATTAGAATTAGAATCGAAGATTCTTAAGATTCTTGAAATTTTGTTTTTTTTGTGGCAAGAATGAAAATCAAAGATTTTTAAGAATCTTAAGAATCTTTGACGCTAATTTTACTCTCATCGACCAGCTTTTTTAGCTGCCTGACACGCGAGCTGGTAATTTTTCTTGACTCGTATTCATCAGATAAACTCGATCTCACTTTTTCTACCAGCGTCGATAATTTAACGAAATCCTCGATTTGATCATCGCTGACTGTCGCAAGCGATTGGTACATCGCAATCTGGATTTTTCTTTATAAATTTGTATTCTGACGGTAGCGTGTACCTGTATTCGAGCTTTCCCTGGACAATCGTCTCAAATTCGGACCGGATTTTACTTGTGTCCAAATCTGAGGATAAATTTATATTTTTCTTTTTTAAATCCTCGATGGCCTCGATGATGTTATTTATATTTTTCTCATCCATTTATATAATTTTTGTAATATTCAATTAATTTTCAAAATCTTCGATTTCACTTTCTGAGTCGAAAATTATCGGAATATAATAAAACTCGATCCATTCACCAAATTCGTAAGAAAACGTCGCATTTTTTTTTTTTTTCTGCCGCTCGCCACACTGAGACTGGATTAATATCAAAATATTTTGCAGCAACACTCATCGATTCAAATATAAGGTCCTCGCCTGTTTCTCGATTTATCGATTTGACCGCCTTAGCTGGTCGATATCCGCGGCCGGTATTGCCGGATATGCAGTTTTCACTCTGTGTCACCGCTCGAAGATTAGACAGTTTGTTGTTGAGTTTATCTCCGTCGATATGGTCGATTACCAAATTATTATTGATGGGTCCATGAAAACACTCGTATACGAATCTGTGACAAAAATAATTTGTGCATCTTCGATCTTTATTTTCGTTAATAGTAAATTTGAGATATCCAAATCTATTAATACTACCAACTTGATATCTCGTTCTGGTATTTCTGACAACGCCATCCGATGACGCCTCGTATCCAGTAATCGTTGGATGAGATTTGAACTCGGAAATCATTGTTGATTTGAGAATCTCTGATTCTGGAATCGCTGATTTTGGATTCATATATGATAATCTATTTGTTTAAATCGTTATTTGCTTTGAATCGATTAATATAATCTTCTTCGCAGGTTATCACCGACGAGGATCTTTTTTCATAATATCGCCGCAATTCCCTATAATTTTTTCCTCCACAATCCAGGCACAACCGAGTTTTTCCTCGCGTGCCAACTTGACAAACTAAGCAACGTTGTGGTCCTTTACTACCACGCCGAATCGCGTGTATATGAGCTCCGCAATAATCGCCTCTGCAGGATTTATCACAGAATTTTGTTGAGCCGATTAATATCCATTTGCAATGCATTATTATAATTTAAACATTTGTCTAAAATATAATCATGGATGCATTTGATCTTGATGAGGCAGAATATATTATACCTGAAGTTGACCGAGCCAAGAGAGAATTCTTCGACGATGGAGCCATTCACACTTGGTCGACTTGGAAAACAAATTCCGTTGATGCTACGATGAATCTGGAGCGTGCTAAGAAAATAATCGAGCATATAAAAATCGAACACTCCGAAGAGCGATTTATCTTTGGAATAAAATTTATCGCACAAATGCCCGACGATACTTGGATTATTCGTGATAAACGAGATCCAGTGCGTGGCGGTAAGAAAAACGTTGTCCTCGATAAAAACTCTAAGCATGGATTGTTACTTGGAATCGATGGCCCTTATTACGCCAGGGCATATCCATCTAGTGCAGTCGTTTATGGAATTTATCGGCTAAATAACAACCCGGACGTGAAAAATCTACCTGCGATGAAAGAATCACCGATGATAAATTGCGTGGCCGAGCGTGTTATCGAACATATGAAAAACGCTCGACGTGGATCTGGTTTGACCCAGTTGAGGTTGAATAAAATTAACGCATGGGCAAAGACTGTCGCTGATGGTGCATCTGTGGACGATGTAGCTGTGTTGAGCAAAAAACTTAAATTTCCTATTACGGTGAAAACGTTATCGGGAGAAATATTATACTCGTCGCCGTATAAATCTCGAGGAGCGCCAATCGAGATTGTCGATCACAATTCCCACGCGTGGTCGCAGTCGGTGATGATATTTCCGCGGGATCGTATTGTCAAATTTTATCCCGTTGACACCGCGAAGGACAATTCCGATGCCATGTTCAGATTTATCAAAAAATTAAGCGTATCTGATCCAATATCGATTTGGTTGTTCTCGAGCGAAGAAAGATACGACCAATTTATCTTGCCATGCGGTGATATTTACCGGGATGAGATATTACACGAGTCGATGAAAAAACTCGCGGTGAAATATTCGTCGAATCCCGATCAGTTACTAACGAATTGCTTTACAATTCCGTCTGTTGCTGCTCACGCCGCTAGAGAGAGAAACTCGTGGAAGCCTACAAGGAACGAATTTCTCGCTGATATTCAACTTAGCTGTATCGAATACGGCCATGGCGGATTGTGGAATACCAAGTACGATTTCGAAGATATGATCTCCGTTGACATGAGCGCGTGTTATCCTGGAAGTTTCCTCGGATATGGCGATTGTGCCGATTATTTTGCTAAATTCGGCCATCCTACCAGCGAAATGACAAGAGTAGCAATTAATGGACCGTTACCTGATTTTGTCATGACCGGATTCGCTTGTGTTACTTCGTTCGAGTTTGCTGAAAATTTACATAAAATTTGCTATATTTGGTTCGGTAGGCATTTCTCCCAGCGCCGTTGGGTTCCTACGGTGTTGTTGAGATATATGCTGGATTCGTCGATGTTAGTATCGTTGACGGTGAGCGAGGCGATTATATCCTACAGAAAACAGATCGAGGTCTGGTTGCCAACAGATTGTGACAACGCGAAAGATATCGGAAGAAAAATAATCGGTAAATTTACTCAAGGTGGATCCGTTGATCATAAACACCGGCACGCTAGATTATTTATCAACGATGCCGAGATGGATTTTATAATCGCCGATACGGTATCGCGAGGAATATTCTGCGACAGAGAGAATATTATCATCGATGGAGCGAAGTTAGGTACCGTGATTAGCTACCTTGACGGAGAATCAGCACAGTATACGCATTTACGATCGTCGATGCTCGCTTATGTAAGCATAAATTTGCTGTCGATGATAAATAAATTTTCTGATATCGCGGTAAGAGTCGCGACGGATTCATTTTATATCGATAAAAAATACCAATGTAGGCTGGAAAATTTAATCACCGATGGTAGTTCCTGGGGAACTTGGAGGATAAAAAACGAGGATATTCTAGATTATTGTGAAGACGCCGATGTTAAAGATCGCGATGAATTCCACCGAGGTAGATTTGAAGAATCTTCCAAGGCCGCATCTGCATTTGACCCAATTTCACGCAGTAAATGGGCCTGGAGGTAGCGGTAAAACAACACGAGCGATAAATTTATTTGCGAACTCCGATATGATTGTGTTGACTCCGACTCACAGATTAGCGCGAGAAATAAAGCAGCGCGGAGTTGGTTCTTGCACGTATCACAGTTATTTCAAATACAGCGGTGGATCATGGGATTCGGCTCGTATGGGAAACAAATATATCAACAAGATTATAATATTTGATGAAATTTGCACGGTGAATCTAGATATTTTAAAATCGATCTTGACTTGGCTGGAAGGGAAAAATACCGCTGTGATAATGTGCTGAGATCACGGCCAACCTGATCCTATCGATGGCGAATCGCCTCACGAATGGCTCAGAAACTTCGTTGACTATTATGAAGAAATCGACGCCGATTATAGATCGACTGATATTTTACTGACCGAATTTAAGAAATTGATTCGACTACAACCGAATAAGATTCAGTGTGACGTAATGAGAAAAATAATCGACGAGACTCCGATGAGCGAATTTCTAAATTTGTGGCGTCCCGATCATTTGATCGTTGCTAGTAGAAAAATTATTCGTGATATTATTCAGGAAATGCTATTCAAGCTGCATTGTGAGAAATTTCCAACGTTGCAGGTACCTTTATGCTATAGGCCAGCTAATACTAGGAAACAAAATATTAATATTATTTTACCATGTGGAAAGGAAAAGATTTTGGTCCTAAATGATATTATCTTTGTTGATATTAGTCTCGTTAATGACGCGATAAATGCAGAAAAATCACCGTGGAAATTAGGCTACGCAACAACGATACACTCATCGCAGGGATTGACCGTAGATGGACAAGTTTGGATCGTCGATGATAGAATTTCTTGGTCAAATTTGGTATATTTGGCCGTGTCGAGAGTAAGAAAATTATCTCAGCTAGGTAGAATTCGAGTAAACTACATCAGTGACGCTGGCGGTAGTTGAGTATCTTCTGGTACTATTTGTAATTCTTCCTTGGTAAATCCGCGTTGAGGCGCTAACGAATCTAGGATATAAATAGCTGGTCTTCCTGACGATCTTGTTACGGCGGATATTTTATGTGTTGTGACGCTCCAGGTTGGGTCGGTTGCTCTTTTTCTGCCTCCTTCAGCTTCGCCTTCCTTATATAAATATCTGACCGTGACACTACCTAGTACAGGCTGAATTGTGGAATCTCGCTTTAGGGGTATATTCGATTTTGTAATTGCAATTGCGGGTTTCATTGCTATTGTTCGAGTCGTCTCATTATTTAACGCGTTAATCACATGAGGAAATCTTGATACCCAATCGTGAGATCGATTATCTTGAATAAATTTACGCGCGTATTGGTATCCGAATAATCGTTCTGCGAGCGTTTTGTTGAATCTTTCGACGATAGCTTGATTGTGATGAACACCTACAATACCGCGACGGATTTTAACATTATTCTTTTTCATCAGTGAAGTAACCGCACCAAGAAATTCTCGACCCGGATCAACCTGGAGAAGATTCGGCCAGGTCAACGGGGATCGTGAATAAATTTCGCTAAATGCCTTGGCAATTTCTGTTGCTGTTTTATTCGATAACGGCTCGGCTTCTTTGTACCTACTAGCGATATCAACGACTGTTAAAACATATTTGTACGTGACACCGTCAACGGTATCGTGAGGAAGAAACATAAGATCCGCTTGATGGACTTCATTAGGTACACTGACAGTGAAACTCGCGTATGGTATTTTCTTAGGTGGAGGGAGATATATTTGCCAGATTGCCTGTTTCGATAGCCACGATTCAGCGACGGATTGTTTTACTTTAGCCGGTTTGGCGAGTTTGGCAATTGCTGATTTTCCTCGCCAGAATCCACGCGGAGAATAATATATCTGCTCCATTATTATTTACCAGCGCCGAGTACTAATTTACCTTTCATCGCGCCTTTTACCAGCCAAGTTGCTAATTTCTCTTTGAAACTTTTATTAGGAATCGCGTCTAATGCGTGAATTAGCTTGATATCAGCGAGATGCCTTTGTTGTAAATCCCCGCTGCGATATGCGAGATCGTGATCATAGCAAGCTTTATCGATAGCGTTTACCGGATCTTCACCTTGCTTTGGTTGGTCATTATCGTCGAGTCTGATATCGAGCCTCGTTCCGGGTCCACAATAATTATACCCTGGCAGATGCTTTTCTCCGGGATATTTTGCCCAGGGGGTCCCAGGTAGATTTGACAAGGAGGCTGCGATATCTCCTCCGGTTCTAGATTTTTTTTTTACAAATCTGAACTTGCGTGTCTTGCAAACTTCGCATTCTCCTGCAATTGCGTTCCTGTTGTTGCGTGTGACGATTTCGGTTGGATTTATCGTAGCTGTGCGCGTGCGGCACTTAACACAATATAGATCCATGTATTTTATTAACATGAATGTAATTGATTTTTCAGCCACGAAGCGACGCGAGCAGGTGAAACATCACGCGGTATTACCGAATTCGATAAGAATGATAATCATCGGCCCGTCAGGATCTGGTAAGACGCAGTTGTTGCTAAATTTGATTATGCGATGGCTAAAATGGGACAAATTGTATCTGGTTGCACCATCCGTTGACGATCAACGTTGTTGTCAAGTGCTAAAAGAATTTAGCGACAATACCGATGAGGGCACGATCGAATTCATCACAGACATCAATGAAGCTCCATCCGTGGAGAATTTAGACGGCGATGTTAATAATCTCGTTGTATTCGATGATGTTATGCTAGATAAACAAACCAACCCAGCTAGGATATTCTCGCGTGGCAGACACAAGAACACCGATGTTATTTACGTAACACAGAGATATACGCAGATTCCGAAGGTGATTAGGGACAATTGTAATATTCTATCGGTATTCAACGGCGTGGACACACACACGCTGAGAAATATCCATCAGACTTGGTGTAACGGCGACATGGACATAAACAAATTCAAAAATTTATTTAGCCGCGCTCAGGCAACGCCTCACGGTTTTATTACGATAAATCTTCACGATCCGCGCAGTCGGTATTGAATTGGTCTCGATCAAATTTATTCATGAAAAAGCAGCCCCGCGTTGCAACAAAAAACATAACACAAAAAATCTATCCCTGGATTTCTTTTTTCCTCTCTCGGGTGCTATATTTACTAACACACCGGCGCGACCAACCGATGCACTCAGTCTGAAATGCACGAAAATTAGCTTCCGTAGAAGGCGTTATTTCTGCTTTCCGAGGCTTCTACGGAGAAAGTTCTCGTAGGAAGGTTTATTTTGTCTGGAACGGAAGGTCTGTACAACTTCCCTGCTGCTATGTTATAGCCCGGATCGAGGAAATATTTAAAAATGAAATTAATGGGTGGGAAAAAAATATCTGAGCAGAGATATGCAATATAGTGGTCATGGTCTTGCATTCATTACAACAATGCCATATAAACTTGAGCCTACCTATTACCATAGACATCAAGATAGTACGTGAAAATTAACGTATTTCTCCAACAGAACTACTTACCATTCCTAATTGATCGATAGGATTGTCTGCATTCGCTTAATCACAATTAAGCCAATGCAGTGTGAATCACGAAACACATGCACACATACGGTCGACAATAAATAGTCGCATGTGCCGCCGTGCTGCTCAAACGGAAATACAACAGAATCGTAGGTTAAAAGAATTAAAATCTTATAAAGATCTACAAAAGTTACTTTAGTTTTAATTATATTATTTGCTACTAACAATTCATCGGCATAAAGCATCATACAACCCTAATAATAATCACTTCTTAGTATATGTAACAAGATAACCGGGTTGGGTTCAAATTTATAATAGGACACTTTTGATGGCGACAAAAATACAATGTTTATTGATGAATGACTTGAATGGAAAATGAATTATGATTAATACGTGCGTGTTTAAGATCAAAATATCTGACTAATTGACACAATCCGCACGAACCTAATAATGTAACATAAATGTGAACAAAGTAATGACCCCACACAGTACAAGGACAAAGGTTAATGATTCCCAGTAATTTCACACGTGGAAAAGGATGATGTGTTTTGCTCATATAGTAAAAATGGATTCACGGGAATTTCACACGAGGAAATGAGTGATGTGTTTTACTCAAATAGCATCTTGTGGGTTGGTGGTTCTTTCCGGGAGTTTCCCGGGTTCTTCCTCCACTATTTATACTGGCCACCATGTATAGCCTATATTGTGCTGAAAGATGGCGTTAAACCCTACACCAACAAGAACAACAACTCAAAAGTAAAAATGATGTTCTTTACTCATAGTAAAATGTATTGATACAAACAGTGAAAAATGAGGTACTTCACTCAGATTGTACAATGATGGAACGATGGGACATATCATGCAAAATATATTTACAGTCCCAAAACACTGGGTATAACAAACCCCAAAATTATCCTACGACTAAAAGAATACATGTATGGAGTTACACAAAGCACTCCGTCACCAGAATACTCGGCTAGCAGTCACACTGGTCAATCAAACAATCAGTATTAGAGGTAGTTACCGACCGCCATACAATTCCTTGGTCAATCAAGCAATCAGCGCCCACCAATCGGTCAGCAACGCCCGGCTGACCGATCAGCTGCTACTCAACCAGCAACACTGTTCAATCAACTGCACGGCCGCCGTTCAACCAGCTCCTTCGCCAGCTCCATCGTCAGCTCTATGGCCAGCACCACAGCCGTCAGGTCAACTTCTATGGTCAGCTATATAGCAGGTACCCCGTTAACCCTGACCACCATGGTCAGCTACACAGCTGCCACGGTCAGCTCTGATCACCATGGATCAACTCCACATGGTCAGCTCTGATCAGCTGAAAATATTAATACAACACCGTATACTATGAATGACACGGGCATTTACGATAATACGCAAAGACGTTATATTCGGTAAGCTATACAAATTACATTATCGGCACAACATTATAAAGCAATAAACAGGTTCATAAGTGAATCTACCTGTGTCAGATAAGAATCCTATGTTACTAAACGTTTCTTAATAAAATGCAACTTTATTGCTAATATAAATATCCTGTTAAGTAAAATATTTGCATTATACCACGCAAGACGGACCTACATGGAAAATAAACAAAAATAAACGTGGCAGTACGATAGTTATAACCCATAATATGCATAGGAAATTAATAAATAATAATAATAATAACGAGGACTTTGTATAGCGCCTAATCTTTAGAAGCTCTAAGCGCTTTACAACATTAGACAACACCTATAAGTATAAAAAAACATTTATAATGATATGATTACAAACACAAACACGATGAAATTAGAAAGCATAAAAAACATACTGAGAATATTTAAGGTAGGAAACATTATTAGGTCTTTAAGTTTGTTCTTGCAGTCGAAATAAGTGAGTTTTGAGAGCACCCTTGAATGTGATCACTGTGTCTTTGTGTCAAAGTTCAGTGGGCAATTCCACGTTGCTGGGCCCTGGTATGCAAAAGAACGCTGCCCATATGACTTTGTTTTCATAGTGGGAATAATGAGTATACCATTGTCAGAAGAGGAGCGTAGGTATCTTGCTGGTGTGTAGACATGGATGAGGTCGGATAAGTATGTTGGACTAGAGTCCGTCAATGAAACGTAGCACAGAGAACAAATTTTGTGTTTGATTCTGGATCGAATGGATAGCCAGTGTAGGGTACAGAGCAGAAGGGAGGTGTGCTCTGATCGAGGTACTCTAAGTATGACCCGAGCAGCTGTGTTTTGAACTTTTTGAAGTTTCTGGAGTAGATATTGAGATAAATCAGACAGAATTGAGTTACAATAGTCCAGTCTCGAAAGTACTAATGAACACACAAGTGTTTTAGTGGCATCAACTGAAAGATATTTGCTTAGGAGCTGATGAGTCTCAGCTCAAGATATGCAGCCTTGCATATGTCCATGACAAGTTGATGCAATGTGACCGTACTGTCCAGAGTAACACCTAGGTTTCGTACTGATTGTGTGAATTTAATGTTGGTGTTGCTGATAATTATTTTTTGAGGTAAAGATTGTGAATGAAAACGTCTTTGTGTTGTGATAAAATGGCCTCAGTTTTATCATCATTCATCTGCAGCTTGTTACATGTCATCCATGATTTATCATCAGAAATGCACCTCTCTACACCCTGGATGGTAGCATCAACTTCAGCTGGGTGGCTTGATTTGTATATTTGCGTGTCATCAGCGTACAACTGGCGAGACACTGGATGATCATCTATGACACTTGAGAGCGGCTGAGTGCATAGAATGAAGAGAACAGGTCCAAGAACAGAGCAGACCCCTGTGGAACACCACAACATAGATCAACTGAGCTGGAATGTATTCCATTTGCAGACACAATTTGTGTCCTGTTGACCAAGTAGGACTTGAACCACAGTAAGGCTGTATCATGAATGCCAAATACATGCTGGAGACGGTGAAGTAATATATCATGGTCTAATATGTCAAATGCTGCAGACAAATCAAGGAGGGTGAGGACTGTACTCTTTCCTCTATCCAAAGCAGAGAGAATGTCATTAATTACTTTTAGAAGAGTAGTTTCAGTACTGTGGCAAGGGCAATATGCAGATTGTACATTGCTAAAAAGACTGTTTGATTTCAGATGAGATACAAGCTGGGATAGAACAACCTTTTCTAAGATTTTTGAAATGAATGGGAGATTAGAAACTGGGCGGTAGTTCTTTAAATCGCTATGGTCTAGTGTTGGTTTCTTCAGCAGAGGCTTTACAATGGCAGTTTTGAAAAATGATGGGAATTCCCCTGATGAGAGAGGTATTAATAACATCAGTTAGTGGATCTAAGCACTCAAACAGCAGTGATGTTGGAATTGGATCAAGTTCGCATGACTTTGGTGCACTCTTCATCAGGATTTGTAAGTTCGAAATCCATAGAGACAGGTTCAAATGCTGCTAATGGTTGCCGCTCAAATTCTGTATCCCAACTGTATGGTGACGAGTTAATTGAAATTGTGTTGTCAAGCTTATCTCTAATGGTTTGTACTTTGTCACGGAAGAAATTTGCAAACTTGTCCGGAAGGTCCACTGGAGAGAAGGTAGTTGGAAGTGGTGTAGATTGGTTCCTTGACGTTAGCTTGTTAGTAATCTCGAAGAGCACTTTGCAGCTGGAACTTTCCATGATCTTAGCAGTGGAGTGGGCTGATTTCGCTGCATGGACTATATTTGTGACATTCTTCTTAGCGGCTTGATAGATTCGCTTATGAATAGTGAGTCTCAGCTTTACGGCGGTCTCTTTTAGCAGTGCGAAGCTGGTCCCTAACACTACTATACCACGGAGAACACTTTTTACTTGATACTCTGCATTTGGTAGCTGGGGCATATTTGTCGAGAAATTAACGCAGGCAGTTATCGAGTTGTTCTGCTGTAGAAGGTATGCAAGTTGGTTGTTAGGTTTGCTTGGATGTCATGCATTTGTTTGGTTCTATTTATCATACGGAGGTTTCTCTTAGTAGCAGATAAAGGTGGAGGGTTATGGACTGATACGTCAAGATGGCATATAATGCAGAGGTGAACTGATGCAAGTTCATGGGATACCAGAGAGGACCGTAGAATGTTATCATCAGGTCTATGAAGAATCCAGTCTAAAATGTGACCATATTTATGGGTGGGTTGGTTAACCGACTGTTTGAGGTTGAAAACATTAATGGAATCTAGGAGTTTTGATATATTTAGGTTTCCGGGATAGAAAGTGAAAGTTGAAATCTCCAAGAATAATCAGGTTGCCACCTATCGAATTTCCATAAATAGCTCACATACCTCTACAGCTGAAGCTGTACAAGTCCTTATGTAGACTGCTCACTGACAAGACGTTCCGTAATGTAAAGATTTCGTCCTACGGTGAGGTATTTATACACAGATGATGATGTAGCCCTACCTCGTCTGTGCGCTTGATGAATATGGGGTTTTTCCCATCGAAAGCACTTTGCACGTGCGGCATCGGATGAACCGAACTTACTGTTTCGAAATATTGTTTACAATATACATAAATCACCCTCTGGTATCGTTGTACACAAAAAAACGAAACCCGAGTAGATGTATTTAATAAATAAAGAGATTTATACAGTTCCGTGACAGTATACACAATTCGTATATCATTTAAGCCAAATGAAATCAAATAATTATCTGAAGACTTATATCAATAAAAAATGTATGAATTAAGACATTGTACCTTTTGCGTTGAAGCTTGCTTTTCTTTTCCATTTATCAGAACCACCTTGGACAACTTGTTACGTGTTTCTAAAAGACTATCAACTACACTTCCTTCGTACGGTTTTTTTTTTTTACGAGGGATTACGCCCTGTCCTGGAGCCAAGACCTTTTCTGCCTCATTCAGACACATGGACTGCCTGTTCTGCTTATCAAGTTCTTATCAAAAACAATAATTCGCACGGAACCCCTCACACGTCAGCTTATCCAATCAGACTTCAGTTCATTTAATCGCCATTATTAAAACATACCACTCCAGAGTTTGGTAATTCTACATTTCCCCGCTCATGTTCATATACCGATCTCTGCAACGTTTGAACTTGTGACAAATATTCCAATTGTACGAAAGCTGTTTCTGCAACCTTTCAACCTTTCATTTCGATAAACAATACCCGTTATTCACCTCTGTCCGGTCTCGCCTGACACAGTTATCAAAAAGAACCTCATTACTAATCAGTCTTGTCTGTACCAGACGCACTGATTACAAGCATACCGCCTATTCAACTCCGTGCAAAAGTACATACATTAATTTAAAATTGCTTTTTGATACAACAACATTGGCAAATTCACTCAGTTATGAATAATAATGACATCTGCAAAATCCATACTGTTGCAACATCCTTACCTGTGTATTTCCACGCCTTGGATGGAAGTGTTGCGACAGCAATATAGAATGTGCCTTATGTTCTAAATAAGGTCCGCTATAAGACGTTACAGCACTTTACTGGGTGTAAATGACAAGTTGTAGTAGTAGTAGTAGTAGTAGTAGTAGTAGGGTTTAACGCCATTTTTCAGCACACGATAGGCTATACATGGCGGCCAGTATTAATGGTGGAGGAAGAACCCGGGAAAACCCCGGAAAGAATCACCGACCCTCGAGAAGCTACTGTCAAGCTTTCTCACCCACACTGGCCGAATCCGAGACTCAAACCCACGCAGACAGAGGTGAGATAGCAGTGATCCGTAACAGAGAGCGCTTTAGACCACTTGGCCACTCGGGGCCCCGTAAATGACAAGTAAATTATTCTTGTGCTCTTTACGTGTAATCGATAACAACAGTTTAATTGTATATCTTGAAAAACTAAACTCCAAAAGATTATCATTTTAATTACATGGATTAACTTTTGTTATTTAAATAAAATGTTGATGCAAGCTAAACGATTTGTATAGAAATCAAGACAAGTTCCTTACATTGTTTGGAGAGTGGATTAAAATATTTTTTAAAAAATAGTAAAAGCTCTAGATATTTTCTTTGAAATGGCTGAAAATCTACCAGTATACCCTTGACAAAACAACAACAAAAAAAATACAAACTTTATCACCGCTGATCAACTAGAAACGAGAAATTTAAGTGTTCTTATGTTTAGACTAGAATAAACAACAGCACAAGAAAGAGTGAAAACGGCAAGCTTTGAAAATTGTAACAAATACTTTTTCTCCTGGAAAAATACTGTACAAATAAATAAAAAAAGAACTTACGGTTTTTAGAATAAAATCCAAAAATAATCCAAGAATAATCCACGAAGAAAAGTTTATAAGTCATAATATTGAAATGTTCCAATGAAATCAAGTTCGAGTCCAGACGAAGAATCCAAGATGGAAGGCGATGACGTACGTTGTATTTTGTATTGTGTTGTAGTCTACAGTTCCTTGTAAAAACACAAGAAATAACACTCCATGTCGGAAATGCGAACAAAATTTTTAATGAATGTCTTTATTCAAGAATTTAGTATGAGTACTCAAAAATATTTCCAGAGAAACGCACTTTTTTTGAATCCAGATAATTGGAATAAACAATAAAATGTGATTTCCAGAATGACACAACAAAAGAAGCACATTTACGTCTCAGTGTTTAGAAGCCCGACTGAGATCATTTCTCTGAAACGATGGATTAAAACTTGAATTTTACGCAAAACAGATGCCCGTACAAGGGTCACGTGATAATATTTACATATAAATCATCACGTAGCCGCTGAATGTCTTTGATAAGAACCAATCATTTTCCTCCGAGAATAAAAATTGTTTACTTCACACACAAAAAAAACTATTTACAAATCGAGGGTCACGTATCCAGCACAGCCTCGATCTCAACCTGCAGTCACACCATCAATGTGCACCACTAGCTTATAAAAGGGACTTTGGTATTCAGGGACATTCATTCCATTTTGGCCTGAATTCACTACTAGTGAATCATGGTATCATGGAAACTCACTAACACTTCACTCTGTAACGTTTGCTCCTGGTAACTGGCTAATTATTTCGGGCTAAGGATATTTCCATTGCGCCGAATTCCAATAATCACACAAGTAATCATACAAATCTAAGAATTCCTTAAAACGGGGCGCTATAACCAAGTGCGCATACTCCAACTCTATTACAATATCTTTGATAGGGACTAATATTTATTTTTTTGCATTGGAATAATGGAGAAGGGCATGTTCCATTACTTCGAAACGCCTATTATTGTTGCTCTGAATGTAAATATTGTGGAGTGATATAGGTGAAGTCAGGTTCGCCTGACCCTGGGATAGAGCATGATAATAGTCCCCTGTATTTAATGTTTTAGGTTTCATATGTTATGTTATGGTATATAAGTACGGCGCTA
Source organism: Sinohyriopsis cumingii (assembly GCA_028554795.2). Classification (NCBI taxonomy): domain Eukaryota; kingdom Metazoa; phylum Mollusca; class Bivalvia; order Unionida; family Unionidae; genus Sinohyriopsis; species Sinohyriopsis cumingii. Next base: position 25,497,156 of record CM068830.1, on the reverse strand, counting down.
CGTTACGGAAATCTAAGGAGACACCAGGCAGTCGTGAGGTCGCCATATAACTATGAAGCTGTTATGCAACTGTGAAGTTGGGATATTTTGTGGTCATTGATTGATTAAAGAAAAAATAATTAAATTCCTGGCGCGTTGTTAGAACTTTAGTTGACAAATGATTGTTGTCTAGAAGTTTTTGGAAATAAGGGGGAAACAAATGACTTCTTGCCGAACCCACGCGAATGTGTGAATCGCTTGGTAAAGAGATTCATTTGCATACTACATTATACAAACGCGCGAGAACAAATTCTGGATAAATGGTTTATTCAAGTTGCGAGAATGACGGTCGATATGCAGTTAGCATAAGAATATGTATCCTGTTCCTATCTAACACAAAACTCAGTCACTTAACACGACAGAATCGGACCATTTGCATTTTGTTAAAAAATAATTCGTGCTTTTATCATTGGCTTTCTTGATCACGTATAAATTTGTAATCTTAAAATATATAGAAAACGTAATAGAAATTCAAACTCTGGCAGTCACTTTTATATCTACTCAGAATACAAACTAACAGACACAAGAAATATTATTTAACGTCGGTTATCGGGGCAAAATAAGACAATAGCAATAGCCGCGATATATTACCGACATAAATCAGTGCAGTATAATCCAGGGGCACTCATATCCATCGTCCTCGTTTTTTACTGCGTCCTATTCCGGGTCCAATACTAAACTCGATACTACGAACTAAACAGTTACCTGTTAGGCGTCTTTTAAGTCTTTTCTTCCTTTTTAGAGTATATTTTAATGCATAATATAAAATTCACCTTTTGATATCCTAATTTTTTAAAAATATTAAATATTATATTATGAAATTTTACATTAATATTTTAAAACAATGTATGACGTTCTTTATTCGAATTTATTGCATAATCATGATAATATCACAAACTGAATTGATGATATATATTTAAACATAAATACTAAATGAACATCATATTGTTTTTAGTATAAACGTTTGTTCTTACATAGAAAGCTGTCAACATTGATAACTGGTCAAACTGGGACCATTATAACTTCGACCTCAAGCCTACGAATCCAGTCTGCCAGGGACTACTGTAACTTCGATCTCGAGCTTACGTATCCTGTCTGCTACAGACTACTTTAATATTAACCTCAAACCATTGCTGTTCATTTGATCTCACTTGCCAAGCAAATCGATTTTCATGTTAATTGGGAACGAATAGTATGTTGAGGCATCATAGCGTTTATTCTGTAAATTTCTAGAACAAAATTTCATTTTATGGTATATACTCACAACAATATATAATAAACGATCGAATTTAAGATATCATGCATTAGTTTTATTATATACTGACTTTGAATTAATATATAATAAACTATAATTTTTATATTTATAGTGTAGAATATAATATATCATAAATTATTTGGTGGGGTTATTTTTAGCATAAAATATTCAATGTATCCACATCAAATATTAAAAATACCGATTCTGACACTTGTGTGAAGTATTTTTGATATATGAATTTTTAAAACAAATGTGCTTGACCACCACATATTTAAAATCTGTTAAGGTAGACTCGGTACATAACTATGGCTGGAGGGACTAGAAACTATACAGACCCGACTGACAACATCGTAACATTACATATATGTTGGGTTTTTTTTAATCATTTTTTATTTTTTAATTTTATATTTTGCTTTGGCTGGACTGGGTGTGGGCAGGTGAGGTGAGGGGAGAGTGCACAAACGAAATGTGCTTAACAGTAATTGGGGACACCCTGGCGACAAAAATGGGAAATTAACATTAGGTCTGGGAATCTCTAGCGACAATAGGAAATTCAGTTTTAGAAACGTCCACATATTTAACATAATGGGACTGCGTGGCAGATAAAGAAAATGTAGTCTTACAAAAGGAATATATACATACATTATATCAACACGCCGTCTGATTGACCAAAACCCACACTAATTAATTAATGAAAAGGGTACGAATATATACAAACTTTACAAACAAATATACTTATATACAGTCACACAAGAGCGATAGGATGCAAAAGAAGGGGATGGAACATAAGTAAAAACCCTTAATAACGTAACATACACACGAATATCCCTGAAAAAGATACGAGTGCTTATACACTATACCAGCAAAGGTATTTATATATTTTCACACACAATGTTAGGAGTTTTTGCTTACTCAATGCCCATAAACATATTTATACAGTATCACACTGGTGTGAGGTTTACATACGAGCAAATACAAACATTAAACACTCAGATTGGCAATGGTTTTCTATTTTCAAAAGAACACAATTGTCCTGAAAAGAGACGTTGCTTTGCTTTCCGGGAGGGTTGGTGTTTGTCTGTATCCAGGACAACTCCTCTCCCATTCTGGACCGGCCTCAATAAATGCATAATTATCTAGTCCTAATCCTTATTTCGCTGCGGGAGGCAGGTAGCATAAAATTAGGCTCATATGCTTAGCTCCCAAATATTTCGCCTGCGGAACTAAGGGCAGCTCCGAAACCTGCTGCCGCTGCTCCCCTCACTTTTTTCCTTCCTCTCTTTTCCTCCACCTGTCTTAGATCCTTTCTCAGTTTTGGTCCTGGTCTATTCTCTTGTAATAATAATCACAATGAAATTTCATAACACAACACAAATGTCCATTTTCTTATTCTTTGGTTTTTTTTTTCATTGTCTGTCTTTCTTACTTGAATTTCTTTGTTGGAATGGGTTCTTACTCTTCTCATTCAGTGTGTTCTAATGGTCTTGACTTTGCATTTCTGGATAGAGTTGAATGTGATTTATACATCTGTCACTCTTGTAAGGGTGGACATAGTCATCTTTCCTTGACTGTTATTTTTTAACAGTACTCTCGATACATTATCATTCCAAGGAAACAAGTAGCTAAGTGCTTTTATCCAATAACACACTGCGACAGCCGACACGTGCTGGCCTGGGTATGATCATGGATGCCATTCAGTTTACAAACGTTTTTTGCTAGTTTAGTTATTTCATTGTTTTAGTGTTTGGTCCATGAGAAGCAAAAACTGGTACCTACATCAGAATGAAGGGATATTTGCGGGAGATGGAGCGACTTATGCCTGCCTGTTGAGCAAATGATGAATGGGAACGAGTTTTAAAGTAGTTTGACGGTTCTGCCTGGGTCCCTGCTTAAAGCGTTTAGACGGTGCACCACAGACATCAGAGACCCAGTGACACTTATTTTCTGGTTTAACCGCCTTGAACGGCGGCTCGCGTTTGGTGCTGCTGATCTCTCGGATATTGAGAGGACACCATTCGATTAACCAGCCGACATGGAGTCCAAGTCCACTGCGATTTCTCAAATAGATCTTTGCTGTGATCCAGCAAGACTTTAGATGAATCTAAGGTGATATTCCAGTACAGCTCAGCCGACAACGCCATCAACACAGAGAGGGAGTGTTTACTGTCATGCTGAAAACAGAGATACTTCCCTTAAAAGGTTACAGACGACCGCCGAGAAAAAGGTCGGTGTGCGAATCTATGGTACCTCGTGACTGGTTTCTGTCGAATGCTTGGTGACTAGTGCCCAGTGACCATTGACTTAATCCAGTGTCTCGCTCCTTGACTGATCAAGGACTGGTCGACAGACAAAGATAAGCAAGAGTAGTCATAATCATGGAACTTTAAATAATCAGTGATATTTACCCTTTGATGAGAAAGGTCAAGCAGACCACACTTTTCTTACGCCAGAGAGACATGATTTGCTTTGGAGTATCAGTGTTTTACCTGAAACTGAGAAATGCCTTTATCCATATTGGGACATACAATCTGGCAACTCTCGAATATAGGAAAGTGTTTCTGATGCTTTTAATACCTCCCTGGCACAGGGGTGGGTTTTCTTTGGGTTGATAGGGGAATGGTCTATCCTGGAAGAAGAAGAGGAAGCTTCATTTTTCCTGTTACTATAGAAACAGCGCCTTGTGCTAAATCTCACACTCCATCTTCCCATAAGGCTCATTAAAGACATCGGTCTCAATATGCATATTTAGTGCGCCAAATAGGTGTCCAACTTAACCTTTAAGCCGCATTTGGCAAAATCTTCAGGCATTGCTGAACGGCTGAAATGAAATAGTCCAACACAAAATACCTGTGCAAAATTATAAAAGGGTAATACCTACCCTAATATTGGAAGCAACAAGGGAATGTATTAATTTCAGCACCTCCAAATCAACGTGTGCACAGGATAAAAACAAAATTAAACAAATGAGCGAACGGGGACATCCAAAATTTCTAACAAAAATAACAGAATAACACATTCACTTGGGAAAAAAGGTAGGTTAAAATATATAAAAGGATAGGACTGAAGGGCCCCAACCCCCCACGTGTATGTATGTAAAGTCTGAGGAAAGGAAGGATGATATCCGGAATGATGCATCGGACTGGGACTGTGCTGCTTTGGTATTAGACCTCCATATTTCTAATTGGAGGAGGTAATTGTAATCTTGGACACGGAACTGTCGCCAGGAAAAGATGATATTACTTCAAATAAAATTATACTTACTACCTATGAATAACATAGCATCAATTGCAGCTGAACGCAAAGTAGGTTATGGTGATATGTTTCCACAACCTGGTTCAGAGCATTACATATAATTTCAGAGAATGAAAGTATTCATGGCTGGTGACATATTAAAGTTTACATAAGGAAACAACATTTTCTAATGATAAAAAAAAATAAAGTCATTGGTGAAATAAAATTGGTACTATACTACCTCAAGTGACTCAATGAACGTTAATGGTTTTCTCTAGAGGTAGCCATGTTGATGTTGGTCTTGAGTCTGATGATTGCTGTTTAATTGCAAAACAAAAAAAAAGGAAATCTCCATAGAGTAATGTTAGATTGTCATTGTTAATGTTGGTTTCCCTCTTCACGTTTCGAAAACCTTAATCCAACTGAAATGGAGTCATAATTGCCTCCAATAACGTAGTTTCGTACTTCCCTACTCGGTTGAAACTAAGACAAATTTAATCATATGCTAATATAAATAAAAGTTATGTTAAATTTGATGGGGAATTCTTGTACAAATCATGTTCTAAATGAACAACATATAAGTTAGACCACCTTTTATGTTACAAAATTCGCGCATACTCATATCCGCCGGACCTTGCAGGCAGTATTGAGGGAATGGGTCAGTTTTATTGTCCCTGAGGGGATGGAAGGGGTCAATTCACGGTCAGTTTTCCTAACCCAAATAAGCGATGCTGTACATGCTATCTACTCATATAAGGCTGTATACAATGTCTTGAAATCAAATTTGAATAACAAAAGAAAGAAGAAAAAAAAGGATTCCTTTTAAGATTTAATACACTTTCAAACAAGAAAAACCTATTGACTTAGGATTTCATTTATCATCATCATCACCACACACACACACACACACACACACAAGCAAGCAAGCACGCGCAAGCATATGTATAAACACATAACCACAACCGCACATAATATAAAAATGCAGGTTTCTGTCTTTAAAATTGATTGGACGGCGAAATACAGGTGTATTAACTTGTAGTTACAGACTTTGCTGCTCCCAACTGGAAAATTTGAAGGTGATGCAAATGCCATTGGTATTCATCTTTTCACCCTTTTATTAGAGAGTAGATGCTACGGTGTAGGAGAAAGAACGTAATATAAAGAACAAAGAACAAAACCCCTCTTCAGCTCTACTAACTTGGTTTGTGGATGAATTTTCAAACATGTTTGTTACTTTTGAGATTGAGCTATGTAGACGTGCTTTGTCTCAAGGTAGGGTGGTGTTACATGTATATAGTGTAATTATTGTTGTAGCAGTAGTACAAAATGCTTATCATCGCTGCTGTGCGACACAAGTTTACCTCTGTCAATTATGCGTTTTGAAGTTGTATTTTCCTGGCCTTTGTTCGCGTCGCCTTCAACAACAGATCACACATTTCCTAACTTTACCATTCCATCTACTGAAATAAATGTGGGGCAATTTAGTTATGGATTAAAATCCGACTTTAGCATAGCTCATATTTCCCAAATTCAACTTTTAGTATATTTACATTTTAGTACTTTATGTCCTCAGAGAATGTGAAGAAGGGCATTATTTGTTAATAGAGTCCGGCCTTTCGGACCTCTTGTAATATTTAGCCCATGTCAGCAAACCTGGAGATCATAATAACATACTTTTAAAAGATTTTAAGCAACGATACCATCTTAATATGGTATTGTTACTGGTTCTAGCAGGCGATACTGAACTCAGTCCTGGTCTTAACAATAACCTTTGCGGATTGTGTTCAAGGCAAGTTACAAGCAAAGTGATGACTAATAAGGACTGATAATACCAGACTAAAATCGTTGAATTTGCACCAAGTGTAAAGCAGAGTATGGGCATTGTAATGGACAGGTTCTCAGTTCGTACAAGGCTGTGCAATATGACTACTGCAGCTGATGGATACGCAGTAATTGCTCATACATATGCCATTCAGAATATAATTTATGCCATGGACATAGATATGTCCTAAAATTGAGAACAACCGAACCACCGAAAGTAAAAAAGAAATCCAAATACCTAAGATAAGCAAGAAAATGCTTACATTTCATTCAAAGCCAAATATAATTACGGTAATTGAATTTCATTTAAAGCCAAATGTAATTACGGTAATTGAATTTCATTCAAAGCCAAATGTAAGTACCTATACATGTAAAAGAAGAAATAAATCAGAAGTTTGCATCAACAAAGGCAAATAGCATTAGTGATAAGAAGTTACTTCCCTTTATAGATGTTGAAAAACCAGATATCATGGCTATCGAAGAAAATGAAGTGGAAAATTCTGTAAGAATCGACGAGTTATTTCCAGAGGGATGTAATTCTAATATGCTGGGATGATATACTTTTAAATAACGAAGGGTTATTATTACTACAACATAAAGACCTGACATGAAAGTATCTGGCCAAATTGGACAATGGGTCAAAATAGGTTTGGTCACATATGTAAGATCTAGCAGTCCTAGTGAACAGTAATCTTTTCTTGGGAAAATAACTTGAGAAGATAAAATCTCATGAGCTCACATACAAATTATGGTGAATTTAAATTATAATAACATTAACCGGACAAATATAAAATGCATATTGGAAATACATTTACTGACCGGAGGACCAATCCTTGATTGACATTATGAATGATCATGACTTAGAACAAAATCTAGATTCCATCTTGAGAAAGAAATATTAAACCTCAGTGTGACCTCAGTATTCGAATAGACCTCATGCATTCGCTTGCCTCATCATTTTAGTACTCATCATCTCATAGCTAATACTTTCTCTCTAAACAAGTATCACCTACAAATAGAAAACGAAGTCTTAGAAAATTTCCTTCGTTGGCTAAAATAATTTTTGATTCAGCGAGACCCGAAGCTGGCAACGTTGCAAGCTTCCAATATTTAAACAGTCTTAAGAGCGAGACGATATGGAAGAAAACGGGAAAATTATTCATTATTGTCAAACTACTATAGTCTATAAAAATTTTCTTTCAGACTTGAGTAGATCAGCTGTGATTACTAACAAAATTAGTTAATAGAAGAAACGTAACTTCTAAGAAAGTGAAATGGCAATAAAAATTATGAATAAAATGGAAGTAGTAAAAGTGGAAATAAAAGAAACTGTTACGTCAACAACATGATTGGGAATCTAACTTTAGATTCGAAACCATTGTGGAAGTACATACGAAGCCAGGGCATTGACCCGTTTATGACAAAGAACAAATTAACAGGAACAGATCCACAAATGAAACAATGAGCACACGGTTCAGTGGCGTTATTAACTACTCCGTTGATATTGCTTCGTCATGTATATTTCTAAACGTATAAAAAATAACTGATAACGTAGCAATATGTTTAGAATTTCAAAATTTTCCAAATGGTATATACCCTTAAAAAGGTGCTGGTCCTGATGATGTATTCACAAAACTACTCAATGAAAGGTCTACAGAGTTGGCCCCATCCAGTGATTTCGCACCTTTTTCAATATTCTTTCAAAATTTGCAACGTCCCAAAGAATTGATCAATGAGCAAATATGTACACATTGTTCAGAAAAGGAGATCTCGCAATGGCCAGTAATTATCGTTCGGTCTCGTACATCAGAGTTCTTTATAAAGTGCTTGAGTGTGTCGTCTATTTAAACATGATGAATCACTATCACATTCTCTACCAGCCCAGTTACTAGCATATCAGTCTCGCTCTAGGGTAGAGTAAGAATAAGAAGAATGAGATGAAATACATTATATACTTTATAATAGTTACTTGATGAAGGGTTGTATAACTTGTATAGAATCAATTCCTTTTAATCAGTTCGTTCACTGATTCATTAACGCACTCATCAATTAATGTATTCTGTCCATCAATATTGCTTTTCATTCTTTTGTTCGTTCATTCACCCGTTGGTTTCTTCCTTCCTCTCTTCCATTTTCATCAACAGCTGGCATGTACTTTTGAGAGTGTGACCGGTTTAAGGTTAAGTTACCTTTTTTTGTTACGACTTTATGGTCATAAACTAAGTAACACAAAGATGCAAAACCATCAAGTTTTGAAAAATTTAAATAATTTAATTATCAAAGTTATAAAATGAACATGTAAAAGGTACTTACAGTATTATGGATGGAATAAAAAATAATCCTGAAAAATTCTATTCAAGTCAAAAATAATCAGATGTTCTGAATGAATTACAGATCATTGAATGTACGTATCACAATGGCATTGTCCAGAATTCCTTTGAGCACTTTATAATTCCAATTAATTATTTTAACAAATATCTCCTCTCGAATTATCTAAACACAACATCAAACACGTCTGCAGACTGATTTCAACATGAGAAAAAAGAATGCAAAATAGGAATGAATCCAAAATCTGATTGCTCAGTTCTCTCCTCACTTACATGTTCAAGAGTCTATTGAGACTATATGTAGCAATATATCCCACGTGACAGATATTACTACTCAATCTAATATTTGAAAATACATATTCATGTAACCTGCCCAATAAAATTGGAAATAACTTAACTCTTCTAAGAACCCACCAGCCAATGAGAAATTACCCCAAAGCTGTCAACACGTATTATTAATATCATTATTAATGGTCGTAAACTCCTACGTCAACAAATATTTATAGATCCCACGCAATCTACACTCTTTTTATCTTAAAAAAGAACATACACGCGTGTACAAAATTTAGCTATAGATAATCACTTCAATTTGCAGTCATGAATAAAAAGTAAAAAAAAATATACATATAAAGAATACTTTAATGTCCAGGAAATATAAATGATCAAGCGGACGGAGCAGTCTTTTGAGAGGTGCAAAATCTGATATAAGGCCAAGATGTATACTCTATAACTCAAATAACACACACCAATCATACATCAAAATAAAGTGAATTAACAAGCTATGTTAACAGTAACTAAGATATACACGGTCTTTTTTAAATAGCCACGATATCCAGTGAGGAAAGCCTGGGAAATTCTTTTTCTTTAAAAAGAAATCAAACCCTATGCCAAAATACAAACTGTTGAGTGCAACCAAACTGTTTATCTTTTGATGCATACCAAACTGTCTGCATTTCAAGCTGACAAGTCACGATGTTAGCTATGAAAACAATTTCTGAAACATTCATTAATATATCGCCAAAGAGAGGGGATTTTGAACAACGAGAGATATTACTCTCTGGCATAGAAGTCAGACACCTAGACAGTTTTCACTATATAATACATTTCGAAATCGATCGTTTCATTCACTTCTTTTAGAAGCTGATATATTTATAAGTAGAAAAGCAGAGTTGATACAACCCAATGCTCAAATTTTCTCCGTCATTTTTATTTGATGAATGAATTATAGAATTTTCACAAATTGAATAGAACCGAATAATGCTACAGTTCATCAAACACTTTCATTAAAGTGATTGATACAAAAAGGCAGCCATATACGATCGTGAAGATCTAGTTCCCGCGGCCTTAAGGTTGTAATACAGGACTGATGCGCCCTACACAGTGTCGCACGAGACGACTAATGTAGGCAGGATTTTCAGTGGCTCAAAGGTTAACGTAACCTACTCCTGACAAATTAGTGGGGGGTTTGAATCCTATCATTTTTTTCAGCAAGGGTCGACTTGTGCACCTGATACGTCCATTGTTACAGCTACATAACGTATACTGCATCGTACGAACATATACGTTGTTGCGGTTTGAAGGCCTTAACAATATCAACAATTCCAGGCTTGTAGGCTGTAACAATGGACGTATCGGGTGACTTGTGTCCTTTGGCAAGCCACTTTAATCATATTACCTTGGTACTAGGTAATCGCCACGCACGTCTGTTATAAAAATTGCTATAGACACGATATCCTATCTTTGATGTTAAATGGAAGGTTATAAAATGTTTGATAATTCTTGTAATATTTTGCATGATTCTTAGCATATTTTGTCGCCAATTAGCTTGACTAATAGGTTGTTCATACGAGAAACAGTTAGGGCAGAAACGCATAAGGATACATTTGCCTGCTACAAGATAATATTTGGTGTTTCATATAACTAATAAGAAAATTACTGCATGCATGCAATTGTATATTTAACCCATATCTGAGTTTTATCCATCGATGCATAGCCAACTGACTTTTCATTTTACCGTGTCTGTCTGTTTGTCTGCCTGTCTTTCTTTCTTTATGTTTTTACTTTTAAACGTTTTTACACTGATGCTACCATACGATTGAAGGGAAACAACAAAGGAGAAGGGGCCCCGAGTGTCCGAGTGGTCTAAAGCGCTCTCCGTTACGGATCACTGCCATCTCACCTCTGTCTGCATGGGTTCGAGTCTCGGATTCGGCCAATGTGGGTATGTGAGAAAGCTTGCCAGTGGCTTCTTGTGGGTCGGTGGTTCTTTCCGAGGTTTTCCCGGGTTCTTCCTCCACCATTAATACTGGCCGCCATATATAGCCTATCTTGTGCTGGAAAATGGCGTTAAACCTCACTACAACAACAACAACAACAACTACAAAGGATGCCATAGGTTTATTTATGAAACTTGAAACGCCCTTGTAAGGTCTAGTTTAGTGGAGTCACAACGATGTCGCTTTGATAAACATAACATACACTGGCACATCATTCTAAGAATCATAGTACGTATATGTCACTGAATCTGCGTTGCTTTCCCTCGCTCTATATCTCTGTCTACAATCCTGCCTGCCCGCCTGTTTGTCTGTCTCTGCTTGCCCGCCTGTCTGTCTGTCTCTGCCTGACAACCTGTGCATCTGTCTCTGCCTGCCAGCCTGTCTGTCTGTCTATGCTTGCTCGCCTGTCTACATGTCTCTGCCTGCCCGCCTGTCTATCTGTCTCTGTCTCTCTCTTTGTTAGATTTTAGCGATTTTTTTCATACGGGGAGTCGCTGTTGAGACGGTATTTCTCAACCCAAGTAATTTGTCAATTTCTAGGAATAAAATTCACGATGTACATCATTCCCGAGACTTTGTGACAGAACGGAGTAGTCTCGTAAAACGAACATTCCCTAATTTCTTAACAAGGAATTCTCTGGATATTTTTATGTATACAGGTTTAGTAATTTGAGATGAGAAAAGTTCTTTGTAATGGGTATATGGGTCGTGTTATGTACTGCATGGCGTGAAGTACTAATATTCGGCTTAGAAAGACTTGGAAATTGTGTATTGTCACGAATAGTAAAGCCACTCGTGACAATACAAAATGTTGCCACTTCAAGAGTGACATCTTTCCTTATATATAATAAAGAAAACGTAGATTTTCTTTGTATTATATACTTCAGCGAAAGTCGTAAATTTGCACGAATTTGTTTATTCATTGTGTGTAAATGCGATTGACGGCTGCATTACTAAATCAATAAAAAGAATGTTTGAAATTTGTACAATAATTGCACGACGGCACCTTTTTACAAACTCAGATTGTACATACCATGCCTCAGTTTGTGTATTTTGCCAAATTGATGAAGAGATTTTTATTTTCTTTAACACGTTTCGGATTGATACAGTGAACGTTGCGAATAACAATTTGCTTGTATGTGGATAATATCGCACCATGACAGAACGGCCTAACAGACTTGAGAGCGAAACATCATTAAAAAACATATTTTAATGATTCTGAGTTTATTTGAAGCGATTTTGTCTACTAGCTTTGTTTATTTCTGCATTTTGTGTGCTGGCAGGTTTAAATTGTATTTCGGTAAGACGCTGCGCCGTAATTTCGAAAGTTATTTCATTTTGGTTTGCAATCGAAACTATTCGCCTGATTTCTCCATCGTTTTCAGTTATAAATACTACTGTCATTGGAGTTAAAATCGTACTTTAACAATTTTATTACTATACGTAATCAAGAGTGTTTCTTAAAATTGTTTACCGTTTGTCACCGTATGTATAGCTGCAGTCTATATCCAGGCAGCTTGTACCACATACGGGTTTTAAAAGCAAAAGTGTCAAGGATATAAAAATGTTCAGAACTAACTTATTTCATTCATTGATTTATAATTTCTAACTCGGCTGTCTTCTTCGCGTTTGACAGCTTTGGTGGACTAGTGGTTAGAGCGTCCGCCTCAGATGCGTGAGGTCACGGGTTCGAACCCCGGCCGAGTCATATCAAAAACTTTTAAAAATGGTACTAACATCTTCCTCGCTAAAGCTGTCATACTACAGACATCGTAGCGATGTGACTTTAAAAAATGGTTAAATCGACGTTAAAAATCCAAAACACACACACACACACACACACACACACACACACACTTCTTCGCGCTTCATATCAAACGGAAGTATTCAGTGTTAGTGAGGATCCTGCTTAATGTCATTATCTAAAAGTTTAAAGAGTCCAATTTCGGTCAAGGGGTGCATGTACTGTCTACGCAGATATAGAAGATAAAAACGTTGTCATCTGCATCCAATGTATTCAATGCTTTATTCTAATATTCCCCTCCCCAAAAATGAGAATAAGAAAAAACAAATTGACTCAAGCTCTGTTATCATCACCTTATTAATTAAACTGAACAGTACTGTTAATCAAGACATTATTTCCACCATTTCTGTGACAAGACACATCCAGTGTTAGCGTTGGAAATATATGTATTGTATGACATAGCTGTTTTGGTCATTCAGATTTTCAATGATACCCCCCCCCCCCTTGTTAGGGCTGGTGGTATATGTATTGTATGGCATAGCTGTTTTGGTCATTCAGATTTTCAATGATATCCCCCTTGTTAGGGCTGGTGGTATATGTATTGTATGGCATGGCTGTTTTGGTCATTCTCATATGTACTTGTAATAACAAAATGTAAATATACATATATTCATACAATATGTAGGGCCTATATTGTCCCGTTATTTTGTTCCCACACTGAAGTCAGAAGACTAAGAAGCACGAATTTACACAAAGTAATTTTATTTCTTAACATTATTTTAAAAAAATTCCATTTTTTTTACATTCTTTAATTGTATGTGTATAACAAAGAGCAGCACTTGACACTTCCCCGCCTCTTTTATTCTGTATATATCGTAGTACAGTGTCTGAAAAAAAATTAACCCGGCAGAGTCAATTAAAATTCTTACACATAATTAACATAGCGCGTACTTTAAAAAATATTAAAAAATTTCCTAAACTCAGACTGAATTATTCTGCCACTCGTCATAACCATTATAGCGTTCGCTCTTTGCTAAGTATCATGATCTATGTTTTAGCGCTCTTTGCTATGTATAATGATACATGTTTTATCATTATTTGCTATGTATCATGATCTATGTTTTATCGCTCTTTGCTATGTATAATGATACATGTTTTTATCGCTCTTTGCTATGTTCCATGATCTATGTTTGATCACTCTTTGCTAAATATCATGACCTTCGTTTTATCATCTCTCTTTGCTATGTATCATGATCTATGCTTTTATCACTCTTTGCTATGCATCATGATCTATGTTTTTATCGCTCTTTGCTTTGTTCAATGATGTATGCTTGATCACTCTTTGCTAAATATCATGACCTATGTTTTATCATCTCTCTTTGCTATGTATCATGATCTATGTTTTATCACTCTTTGCTAAGTATCATGATCTATGCTTTTATCACTCTTTGCTATGCATCATGATCTATGTTTTTATCGCTCTTTGCTATGTATCATGATCTATGTTTTTATCGCTCTTTCCTATGTTCCATGATCTATGTTTGATCACTCTTTGCTAAATATCATGACCTATGTTTTATCATCTCTCTTTGCTATGTATCATGATCAATGTTTTATCACTCTTTGCTATGTATAATGATACATGTTTTATCACTATTTGCTATGTATCATGATCTATGTTTTATCACTCTTTGCTATGTATCGTGATCTGTGTTTTATCACTCTTTGCTATGTATAATGATACATGTTTTTATCACTCTTTGCTATGTATCATGATCTATGTTTTTATCGATCTTTGCTAAATATCATGACCTATGTTTTATCATCTCTCTTTGCTGTGTATCATGATCTATGTTTTATCACTCTTTGCTATGCATCATGATCTATGTTTTTATCGCTCTTTGCTATGTATCATGATCTATGTTTTTATCGCTCTTTGCTATGTTCCATGATCTATGTTTGATCACTCTTTGTTAAATATCATGACCTATGTTTTATCATCTCTCTTTGCTATGTATCATGATCTATGTTTTATCACTCTTTGTTAAGTATCATGATCTATGCTTTTATCACTCTTTGCTATGCATCATGATCTATGTTTTTATCGCTCTTTGCTATGTATCATGATCTATGTTTTTATCGCTCTTTGCTATGTTCCATGATCTATGTTTGATCACTCTTTGCTAAATATCATGACCTATGTTTTACCATCTCTCTTTGCTATGTATCATGATTTATGTTTTATCACTCTTTGCTAAGTATCATGATCTATGTTTTATCACTCTTTGCTATGTATCGAGATCTATGTTGTATCACTCTTTGCTAAGTATCATGATCTATGTTTTATCACTCTTTGCTATGTATCGTGATCTATGTTTTATCACTCTTTGCTAAGTATCATGATCAATGTTTTATCACTCTTTGCTAAGTATCATGATCTATGTTTTATCACTCTTTGCTAAGTATCATGATTTATGTTTTATCACTCTTTGCTATGTATAATGATATATGTTTTATCACTATTTGCTGTGTATCATGATCTATGTTTTATCACTCTTTGCCAAGTATCATGATCTATGTTTTATCACTCTTTGCTAAGTATCATGATCTATGTTTTATCACTCTTTGCTATGTATAATGATACATGTTTTATCACTATTTGCTATGTATCATGATCTATGTTTTATCACTCTTTGCTATGTATAATGATACATGTTTTATCACTATTTGCTATGTATCATGATCTATGTTTTATCACTCTTTGCTAAGTATCATGATCTATGTTTTATCGCTCTTTGCTATGTATCGTGATCTGTGTTTTCACTCTTTGCTATGTATAATGATACATGTTTTTATCACTCTTTGCTAAGTATCATGATCTATGCTTTTATCACTCTTTGCTATGCATCATGATCTATGTTTTTATCGCTCTTTGCTATGTATCATGATCTATGTTTGATCACTCTTTGCTAAATATCATGACCTATGTTTTATCATCTCTCTTTGCTATGTATCATGATCTATGTTTTATCACTCTTTGCTAAGTATCATGATCTATGTTTTATCACTCTTTGCTAAGTATCATGATCTATGTTTTATCACTCTTTGCTATTATAATGATACATGTTTTATCACTATTTGCTATGCATCATGATCTATGTTTTATCACTCTTTGCTAAGTATCATGATCTATGTTTTATCGCTCTTTGCTATGTATCGTGATCTATGTTTTATCACTCTTTGCTATGTATAATGATACATGTTTTATCACTCTTTGCTATGTATCATGATCTATGTCTTATCGCTCTTTGCTATGTATCATGATCTATGTTTTTATCACTCTTTGCTATGCATCATGATCTATGTTTTTATCGTTCTTTGCTTTGTATCGTGATCTGTGTTTTATCACTCTTTGCTATGTATCATGATCTATGTTTTATCATCTCTTTGCTAAATATCATGACCTATGTTTTATCACTCTTTGATATAAATCATGATCTGTGTTTTATCACTCTTTGCTATGTATCACGATCTTTTTTTAATCACTCTTTGTTTTTGATTCATATATCTCTATCCAACATCATGTAAGATGAAGAGCTGAGTTGCAATAAATATTATTTATGTCATTATCAAATGAAGACCATCACAGCCGTGCAAATACATTAACAGTTTTTAGTTTACTGAACAAAATATAAATGATCATATATACATTTTTGTTGAGGCTAGACATTAAATGCATAGTATTTTTAAATCTAAAGTATCCGCTAACCCTTTGATAGAATTAAGATGTTTTAAATCATATGTACGATTTTGTCAACAACAGATGTCTAAATATTAATCAAACCATTTGGTGTGCGTAATTTGTGCCATAATAAATTGTATTAGTAATAAAATCGAAATGCTCTCAATGAATCCATGTTTTTTTTTTTTAAATGTACCCAAGTGTAGGGAGAATAAATGTTCATGAAATGAAAGTCACTGAATTCTTTTATTTCCCCTACATCATTGGATTCTTTTCAGAAATTACGTCTGAACTATGTCTGTAAAAGTGACCTCAGTTTTCTGTCCTGATGGAGTGTGGCACATTCCATCCGAAACCTTTTTAAAACTATTTAAGAGCAACCATACAAAGACCATTGAGAAGGAATCGCGTGTTGCAAATGTTCTGAGAAAAATAAACGAATACAAGAACTCCAAGAAAGTAGTCGATGGTAAAACCTATTTTTCATTATCAGCAATATTACATTATTGTTGTACACACGAATATGATACTCATGAATATGACAAAGTCATTTGAAATAAATATATTTGTAGATACTGTGCAAAACTATGTTTTAAAAAGAGAAAGTAAAGAATGTAATGAAACAATTCTAAATTTATTCAACCAATAAAAACCAATGGAGCATTATGGTCACCAGCTGGTGATAGTTAACAGTTCTTTCTGCAACTGCTTGAGAATGATAACTGGCATTTGCAGTGAGGTTAACTGTTTGTTGTTATTGTTCTCTATGAAACAAGAGGCAAAATTATTTGACCTAAATGAGTATTTTATTTTCTGAACAGTAGAATGTCTTACCTGATTGTGTTTTTATTTCTTCAAGAAAAATTCTTCCCTGCGAAAGCATGAACAAAGAGTCTAACATCCATAGCACCAAAGACTGATTTTAAGTATTGGCTGGACATTTTGTACTGTTTCAATAGCTCTCTACATTTTGATCTGTGAAACTGTGATATAAAGTCTTGTATAAATATACTGAGCTAGCATAAATTCTTTGTTTCTGTATATGTAAGGGAGTGAATGCAATAATCCTAATCCACTGTATATGTGTGCTAGCTTAGTGCACATTCTTTTGTGTTTAAATTCAACAAACTAATTTTATATCACTATTCCTATATTTTAGTTTGATTAAATAGAATGAATAGGAAAAGTTTTTGTTTAATTTTCTTAAGATATATCATGTTTATACATTAGAACTATAAACATTATTGGTTATGTTCCTCTGATACAACACCTTCTATTTCTATTTCCATGTATTCTCTTAAATAAGATAATAAAATAATATTGTTCAGTTCATTTTTGCTCCCTAAAATTTTGTCTTACAGCAGCAGAGGGGGCGAACAGACCGAAACTATTTTCACAATAAACCCTTCCACGGAAACTTTTCCCGATAGAGGGCTTATTTCGACAAATAAACCCTTCTATTCAGAATACAGGACAAAAAAAAATGTCCTTGAGAAATGCTTCGCATTTCCAGAAATGCTTTGTATTTCCGCTGATATAACGCGAGTTACTTCAATAAATCCGACTCGTATCCGACATAATTTCCACGGTGAGGTATCATCGAAAAATCAGGTGTAGTTTGCGCCCCCTCTGCTGCTCTACGAAATGAGTTTCCATGGGAATCTTCGATTCCTAAGAAAACATTTTTATGTCGCAAATAGTGTATCAAGGCCGACGCGGTATCGTGTACGCGGGTCGTGTAAATTTATTGTAACAAATCCGTGCTGGTTTCTTTGAGCGCGACTAAAGAAATTCTTAAACTTATTAATATCCATATCGCCGCTACACCATGTCTGATGAATATTTCTCAGCGTGTGAACATCAACTCCATTAAACACAGCAAGAAGATTACAGTTATCCCTGATTACTTTTGGAATTTGTGTATAACGCTGAGTAACATAAATGACATCGGTGTTTTTATGACGACCTCGTGAAAATATTCTTGCAGGATTTTTTTGCTTGTCCAGCATCACATCATCATACACTACTAGGTTATTTATTTCCCCGTCGAGGTCTTCCACGGACGGAGCTTCTTCAATATCAGTTATAAATTCAACAACATCCTCGCCGTCTTCACTCAGCGCTTTTGCACTCTCATTAAAATCTTTTATAACATCATAACAACGTTGATCATCCACAGACGGAGCTATCAAGTATAGTTTGTCCCATTTCATCCACTTCATTATCATGTTCAGCAACAGCTGTGTTTTACCCGATCCTGACGGTCCTATGATGATCATTCTGATAGAATTTGGTAGCGCGGAATTATGCTTGACTGATTCTTTCCTTCGCGTCGCAGAAAAATCAGTGATCTCCATTTGTATATAAGGAATAATAATTATGGATCTATATTGTGTGAAGTGTCGGGCACAAACCCCTACGAATGATCTAACAACCATTACAACAAAAAATAACAGACAAGCACTTTCTGGTAAGTGTGCGCGATGTGGCACAAAAAAATTTAGATTTCAAAAAAAAAGCCTGACAAAGTCGGCGGAGGTGACATCGCAGCAACCCTCGGACGACTTCCAGGTACCCCTTGGGCTAAATATCCCGGAGAAAAACATCTCCCAGGATACAATTACTGCGGTCCAGGGACACGACTAGATATCAGACTTGATGAACAATCTAAACCAAAACCGGGAGAGTATCCGATAAACGCTATCGACGCAGCGTGTCACATGCATGATGTTGCTTATCGAAGTAAAGATCTGCAAGACAGGCATATCGCGGATGTGAAATTAATTCATGCACTAAGCGCCATAAAAAATAAATCATTTAAGGAGTCACTCGCTAATTGGTTAATAAGATCAGCGATGAAATCTAAATTAGTAATCGGGGCTGGATAATTAAATAAAAATGCAAGCGATTTATTATTCCCCAATCGGATACTGGAGAGGTAACTCAGCAATTAATAAACTCGCCAACGCGGCATCAGTACCACGCGAGGTTGCCAAAAAATGGCTGTCAAAACAAGCAATATGGCAAATCTACTTACCACCACCTCGACAAATCAATTTTGCACATTTTGATGTTAGTACCCCCAATGAAGTTCATCAGGCTGACATACTATTCCTGCCTCATGATACTGTCCGCAGAAAAATATACAAATACGCGCTAACAGTAGTTGATGTTGCCAGTAGATACAAAGAAGCAGAACCGTTAGCGACTAAAACAGCGTCCGAAGTTGCCTCTGCGTTTAAACGAATTTATCAACGAGGACCTCTAAACTGGCCACGATTATTACAAGTTGATCCTGGCAAGGAATTTCAGGGCGCGGTGTCATCACTGACAAAGCAGCATAACGTTACCATACGACGAGGACATACTGAAATTCATCGGGATCAGGCAATTGTTGAGCGATTTAATAGAACACTCGCTGAGAGATTATTCGGATACCAGTACGCGAGGGAATTCATTTACGATACGAGATCTCGTGAATGGGTTGCAAGACTGCCAAACGTGATCCACGCACTGAATAATGAAATTACCAGAACAACAAACATGAGACCTGTAAATGCAATCACAAAAAAATATATACCCCGCGTCAGTGAGCGTGTTTCAACGCAGCCAACGACGCTAGCGTCCCCGTTGCTGGGTAATGTCACCGTTAGGTATTTATACGAACCCGGCGAACTCGAAGGAGGAAAAAAAAGGGCAACTGATCCTATATGGAGTGTTACCACACACAAGATATCCAGCATAACCAGATCAACTGGGAGAAACGCAATCTACAGATTAGATTCAACTGCTCCTCAGCGTGGGTTCACACGCGAGCAACTTCAGGTGATCCCCGCGGATACACAATTACCACCTCGATCACTTAAATAACTGCAGCAGCACCTCTGCGTCGATTACACTCAAGACAGGTCAACATCACATTTTCACGCGTATGACCGAGATTGCTATCTATTCTATCTACGGTAAATTGCCTTGGATTATTTTTCGAATACTGCCACAGCAATAAACAATTACAACTCGCGCAGTGATTATTCTGCTGTTGTTGTAATTGTATAATAAATGTTTCGTCGAGATCAAACTCGTTGCCATTTTTTTTGTCGCTCTGTTTGTAACCGGCTAATTTCTTTCTTATTGTATCATCAGCGATTGATCTGTTGATGCTGTCGTTGATAACATCATCTAATACAATTCTTCGTAACTGACCTATCCTTCTTACTCTTGACACGGCTAAATAAACTAAATTTGACCACTCGATGCGATCATCAACGATCCAAACTGTTGTATCTGAAATAGTTAGTCCCTGCGAACTGTGGATGGTCATAGCGTATCCTAGCGTCCACGGGGATTTGCTCATTTTCAGTGCCTGTTCAACAGCATCAATATCAACTGTGACAATATCATTTAATACTAAATTCTGTTTTTCCGATCTCCCAGGTATATCAACGTCGGTATTCTGCAATCGCGTATCAGCTGGTCTATAACACAACGGCACTACCAGCATTGGAAATTTCTTCTGATGTAACTGAAATAACCGCTGCTGAAGTGTGTCCCTGACTATCTTTCTACTTGCCACAATTAAATCACCTGGTTTCCACGTTTCCCAAAAGTCGCTCAGCTCCGTCTCTGGAATTATTTCACGCATTATCTCACACTGGACTTTATTGGTTTGTAGCCTGATCAACGCCTTAAACTCTTTCAGCGTTTCATCGAGTGCTCTAACATCGTTAGTTATTTCCTCATAATAATCTACAAAAGTTTTCAGCCACGTGTGTGGAGATTCACCTGTAAATGGCGGTGGTTGACCATGATCGCCGCACATAACAACTGCGGTATTTTTCTTTAGCAACCAATCCAGAAACTGTTTTAATGTATCCAACGGCACAGTGTCTATCTCATCCCAGATGATTATTCCAGGGATATATTTCGTTCCCATTCGCGTAGGAGTCCATGTGCCGCCGCTGTATTTAAAAAAACTGTGATACGTGCACGCGTTAACATCCCGTTGTCGCATCTCCCTGGCAAGTCTATGTGTGGGTGTTAGCACAATCATGTCAGAGTTTCTAAATAATTCTATCGCGCGAGTTGTCTTACCGGAACCACCAGCCCCGTTGAGATAAACTGTTCTATGTCTCACAACAGGATCGTGCACCGGCGGCAGCGAAGTTGTCGTAGAAATTGAAAATTTCCCAGATATTTCTGCGCCGCGATATTCATCCTCGATTTCAACATCAGCTGATTCACAATATCCATGCAACATTTCATTTTTTATTCTCCATGAACCCCACGATGGATCATTCGGTATAACCTTATTCAACGCCGCTAAGTGTTTTTTATCGATATAGAATGAATCCGTTGCAACTCTCACTGCGTCAACGGGAAACCTATTAATCATCGACAATAGGTTTATTGATACATAAGCTAGCATCGAAGATCTCAAATGTGTGTACTGAGATGATTCTCCGTCGATATAACTAAAAACAGTTCCTAATTTTTCCCCGTTTGACAGAAACACATCTTCGCGGGTACAAAACGTATTATTCGTGGCGGCATCAGCGACAATAAGATCCAATTCGGCCTCGTCCATGATTAATCGACTATGATGTAGTTTATGATCATACGCTCCACCTTGAGTAAATTTTCCTATTATTCTTCGTCCTAGATCTTTTGCTGTGCTTTCATCAGTTTGGGAAATTTTAGGAGTTCTTTCGATGATAGTGTCGATAAAAGATTCTGGATACTCCTGGAAATTATTAGTTTCTTCGATGACTTGCGGAGTTGGCAACCAAACTTCGGTTTGACGACAGTAGCATATAATCGCTTCACTGACCGTCAGCGACAGCAGTATTCGACTGTCAAGCATGTATCGCAATAACACTATTGGTGCCCATCGCTTCTCAACGAAATGTTTACCAAACCAAGCATAACACACAGGATGTAAACCCGTAGCGAGTTTAAACGACGACACACAAGCAACCCCGGTCAGGTCAAAATCAGGCAATGGTCCGTTTATGGCAACTCTTGTCATCGAGCTTGTAATATGACCAAACCGCGCAAAATACTCACTACATTCTCCACGCCCAAGAAAACTTCCTGGATAACATGCCGTCATATCCACGGATATCATATCGCGGTGATCATACTGGGTATTCCACAAACCACCGTGCCCGTATTCGATACAGCTCTGTTGAATATCCTCGAGAAAACTCTTCGGGGTTGGTCTCCATGAATTTCGTTCTCGGGCTATATGCGTGACAACACCCGGGACAGTAAAACACTGCGTCAGTAACGTATCAGTGTTCGTCGCATGATATTTTTCTGCGAGTTTTTTCATTTCGTGATGTAATGCCGCCGTTCTGTATACCTCCCCGTTGGGTTTCACAAACTGATCAAACTCTCCCTCGAGGTCACTTCGGAATAACCACACCGACACTGGATCGGTTTTACTTATCTGATAAATAAAATCAAACATAGAAATGCTGGCATTTCCAGAAACTCTTTGAGTTTCAGTCCCTGGACTTCCACTTTCATTTTCACCATTGTCATTTTCCAACTCGGAATAATACTTTACAACACGATCTCGAGGAAATATCCTAACCGAGTCAGTCCAGGCGTGACTGTTATGATCGATAATAGTTATTGGTGCTCCACGGGAATCATATTTACTCTTGTACAATACCTCACCGGTCAACGATGAAACCGTTATAGGAAATTTTAGTAATCGTTCGAGCTCGGCAACATCATTTATTGACGCTCCTTCATCCACTACTTTTGCCGCCCACGCTGTTATTTTAGTCTGTCTTAGCGGTGTTAGGCCGTTTCCTCGCGCGGCATTTTTAAAATGTTCCATTACTCGCTCGGCTACACAATTCAACCCTGGGGATTTTATCAATGACTCTGACATCTTCATCGGGGCGAGTTTATCAACGCGTGGTTTCTTCATCGGATAAATTCCATAAATGACTGCGGTCACAGGATACGCTCTGGCATAATATGGTATATCAATCCCAACAAGTACTCCCGGGTTTGAGTCTTTGGTTACGACGACGGTTTTCCCCCGCCGGGCATCAAGAATAGGGTCTAGTTTGTCTCTGATAATCCACGTTGTTTCACCTGTTTCCGTGTCGTCGACGCCAACGATAAATTTTATCTGAATGAAATATTTTTTATCATCGAGATACCCAATTATGTTCGACGCGATTGTATCATTGATGGTACCATCAATGATCGTGTTTTCAGAAACGTCGGCGTTTTCAGAAATGATTTTATACGAAGACTACACATGTGCGGCACCATCACGACGAAACTCTTCTTTGGCGTTCTTGATAACACCAATTACGAGTGTGAGTTCTCGTCGTCGTCGATCAAAAGTTAACCGGTCAAGATCGAATCGACCTCGGGGAAATTGGAGATTTCCAGGTTTTATTCTGGATAGTCTTTCAAAACTCATTATTATAATTAAGACAAGTATTTAAATAGACAAATATATTATATGCACCAATGCAAGTGGATTAAACTAAATTCATCAGCGCCGTGTAGCAAACCATGCAGACACGAATACTGTGGACAACATGCTCAACAGGTCCGCGGTGGGAGTCTAGGACCGATACCGTGTATCAGATGCGGCATTGGAGTACGAGGAAAAACGCAATTATGTTCAGCGTGTGGGGGGAAACGCTATCGAGAACTAAAACGGTATTATGATAAAAAAAATCCAGACTCGAACACGTTCTCGGAGCGTGATTACATAAATAAGTTTTCAGACAAATTATGAATTAGACAAATGATTTGCTTATAGTATAATGAATCAAGAATTCGTCCCCGAACAAGAATTTGTTCCCGAACAAGAATTTGTTGCACATCCAACTATTAAAAATTATGAAGCATCACGCGACGGCATAGTCAGACACTGCACGCGAAGACGACCACTCGGATTTGCAACTAATACTGGTTATCGAATGTTCACTGCTGAAAAAGGAAGAAAACATTATTACTGCCATCGTTTCGTCTATGAATGTTTCTTTGGAGAGATTCCTAAAGGTCTTGTCATTGATCACATTAACGGTAACATACTTGATAACTCTATAAACAATCTTCGCGTGGTCACTCAGAGCAAAAACTGCCTACTGGGTAACACAGGGTGTTGTAAAACAGTTGCAAGAAGAGCTATTAAATCTATAAACGCAGGTGACGAAATAGTATTCCCCTCAATAAACGCCGCCGGTAGGTATTTCGGTATTTGTCCACCTTCTGTACAGCGTGTCGCAGCTGGGATCCGCAAAACAGCATTTTCAAAGAAGCTCAAACAGAAGATTTCATTCTGTTATATAACTCTTATCGCTGACACAAACGACGACAACTCCTCCACGAGTGTGTAACGCTTTGCAGAGTTGTCGTCGTCAGAGGATTTGCTCCCCTGAGAAAGCCACCTTGATAAAATATTTTATCGAGTTCATAACATGTAATCATTTATTTACCGTAGAATATATATTTTTTTACAAACAATATCCTCGTTTTACTGAATATATCCGACTGTTTTGCTCTTCTGTGCTTGTTATATGACCGCGCTCGAGAAAACATACAATTAAAATATTTTAAACAAGTCCCGCCCACTGCTAGAGCGAATTTCCAACTCGCAAGTAACAGTTGGGTTATATACGAAATCGCTCCCTAAGACCTTTGGGTCGATCGAAAGTCAGCACGCGCAAGCAAAACCATAAATTTAATCCGCCAATGGCGGGTGTCTTTTGTGCACCATTCAATGGTCGATTCAATGGATGGTTTTGCTCTGCTGCTGATCGTAGAAAATGACCCACCTGCATGTTTGTGTCGTCATAGGATAAGTTAGGATAAGATTACATGTTCATTGTGCCTTTACTTGCTGTCATACTCGAATCAGGGGTAAAGGTTGTTCTGTGTTGTATCGTCCCTCCCGAGCTTCTAGACCGTTATTTGACGATCTAGAAGTTCCTCATGGGGGGAGTGACCCCCAAAAATAAACAGATAGATGGATGCATAAAGCTCTACGTCACCTGGGTGCCCACCAATAGAAACATTCAGAAAGAGTGTTGGCCAAAAATAAACGGTAACATGAGGTGCCTAAGGGAAAAATCACAACACGAAGGTCTAATATAAGACCAAGAAAAAAAAATCCTAACAAAGGACTCATGAAAGAACCGTAGGCCGGTGAAGAGTACCCAGTAAGTGATAACCGCTCATCATCTATCTGTTTATTTTTGTTTTTGGTGATGCTAGCATGAGAAGTCCCTTGGACGAGAAATGCAAAGCATTTTTCATGCATTTAAAAATATAAAAATATATAATAATATGAATCACGAAAATATAAATACCATACTTGTTGAAATTAAAGAATTACAACAGCGAGGTTTTAATATTTTACTAGACACTGAAACAATTATGTCAGATTTTGAATCCTTGAATGAGCTATCACAATCGGGGAAGAACAATCTCCCCGCGTGTTATAGGTTCATTAAGGGTTTGCAAGATCGCATTTACAGATCACTTGCCACGATAACTGAAAATCAGGTATCTGAATTTATTCCACTGTGCCGTGCAGTTGAGAAGATTCGTCTTGTATTGTCAAGCGAGTATGAGACTCGAAAATTAATTAGCACCAGGGTACGACGGCTAAAAGGTTATATAAAGAATCTAGACACGGAAATGCCTTGCATTTCTGACGAAAATACTAGTATTTGTGACTACGAGGCCGACAAGGAAGTATAAACCGCCGCGTGTGACTCACAGCACAAAGTGAAAGTAGAACCTGAGAAACGCTAGCCCGAGAAGTCCCTTGGACTTCCGGGGAAACTCAAAGAGTTTCTCGAGTGTAAAGCACATTTCCACGGTAAAAAAAAAGTGTATTATTTTTTTTGCCCGAGCGTGGAAACTCTTCGAGTTTTACATGAGAAATGCTTTGCATTTCCAGAGAAGTCCTTAGACTTCCAGGATTTGCTTAAGCGTTTCAACATCAATACAACAATGAGAATAGTTCATAATCTGTTCTCGTTGACACCAAGCTGTGATCATATGATTTTGCTGTAGCTGTGTTAATTGTGACGACGTCAACAAGAAGTCTTCGTCGCCGTACACGTCAACGATTATTTTAACGGGGAAATACTGTTCGTGTGAGTTTCCAAATGCGGTTTTTATTGCCGTGTGAAGAATTTGCTTATCATGAATATGAACTCGTGCGTGAATGTATTCACACATTATATACAACTGTTTTTTTTTTAAATGCGTGAGCGTGGAAACTCGAAGAGTTTCAGGACTTCACCAGTAAGTTCACGGAGACAGTCTCGCCACGCAGGTCCAACAACCCCCCCCGTTGGTCGACGAGTTTAAAATTTATCGTTGACAACCACGGATTATTACA
Organism: Sinohyriopsis cumingii; assembly: GCA_028554795.2. Classification (NCBI taxonomy): domain Eukaryota; kingdom Metazoa; phylum Mollusca; class Bivalvia; order Unionida; family Unionidae; genus Sinohyriopsis; species Sinohyriopsis cumingii. The sequence continues at coordinate 25,470,331 of CM068830.1, read as the reverse complement.
CCGCAGATAGACCACATTGATTGGTTCTTGCACAATCAGAAAACCAGGGGGATCTTTTGGTGTGAACGTATACAGGATAAACCCCTGTTGGGCCGTCGTAGTATCTGATGCGCTGTAACTGCCGTCAATGACGTCACATACAAGATTAACCGCGATCACATCTGTGATATTTACAATTCCCGGTGAGATGTGTCTGCCATCGGATGCTGTACTGTTGTCGTGTCTTAAAATAACAGGTTGTGGTTTTATTTTCGTGTACGCGGCAAGAATATCTTTGAAAGATTCCGCGATGAGATCCTGGACTGATTTTCTCAGTGTGTGCACGTTATATCCAGGAAGTTTAAAATCTGAAATATCCTTCACGGGAATACCAAATCGGGCTGCAAAATTCGATCTTTTTTGGGTTCCATAATCGCCTTTGAGATCCAGTAGATGTTGAATTACTTTTTGATTCATAAATTCCATCGTGGATGCGAGTTTGTTTAGTTTTTCTATGGTGGTGATAATGTTCGTGCGAGAATGCAAAGCATTCCGAGAACTGCTTGCAGAAACGCTAGCGTTTCCAGTTCCAGGTTTTGTTATATCAGAGATATAATCTTGGAAATGTCCCCGCAACAGGTCTAGCTGTTGTTTATGTGCTTGTTTGATCGGATTAAAAAAATGAGCTTCTATGTCTTCTGGCTGGTAATTCCGGAATCTCCCGTCTTCGAAACCTACCCCTATTATATCCAAGGGGAGTCTATCTGATGTTGAAAACCGGGCTTGGTCTGATCGTAATTGATCTGGAAATAATAAATGCTCACCGTACACGAGGTCGTGTAGTTCTTCCTTCGTGGTCTCGAAATCCGACTTCGATGGTTTTGGTGGACCCGGTTCAACCTCGGGTCGTTCTCGTGGCCATCCTAATACTGTTCGGATTGAGCTGCTATAAATATCCACGGCGTATCCCGGTGTTGAGATTTCAATGACCGCAGACAGCGTTGGTTCGTGCGCGGCTATAGATATTTTGGCTTCCTTGCCGGTGATTCGTTTTATTTGGCGTTGTATCTCATTGTTGATTTCTTCGATCTGATAACTTCCAGTGGGTAGCGTAATTGTATCCCAGTCGAATTCGTCAGAGTCGGCTTTGGTTTTCCACGAAAACACAAACGAATTATTCGGCTGCTGACCGGAAAATGATGCTGACCTAATATTGGGCCAGCTGTGATACGCACTGAGCTTCGACAACGCGATTTCATTCACGGCAATTGGAGTTCGAAAATTAATGCTGAATTCTGGTGTCGTCGAGGACACTGAGATCATTGTGGTCCTTACCGGTGTTGTGTTTGTGACTATTTGCTGAAGCAGTTCTTGTGGCGTTGCCATTGACATTATTTATTTGTTTAGTTTTCAAATAGTCATTGTACACATCTGACATTAGTTTGAATTCAGAATCTGATATCGACGTAGCGTCGCTGGATTGCGCGTCTAACGATGATGATATCAGCGATGATAATTTCTGGTATGCGGTCGTGGCTGTATTTAATTTTGTCGTGTAATCGTGTAATTTTGTGTTAGCACACGAGGATATTTTTTTTGCTATGATGCCGAAAACTCCTGCTGTTGCTGTAGCAGCGGAAACAGAGATCGTGGCAGCGACTACTGCAGTCACTGGAGTGACCGCTGATAGTATTACTCCCGCGGATGCAACAACGGCGGATACTGAATAAACCATAACGTCTAACACTGTTATGCGTCTGCGGTATTTTTTTACTTTTTGACTGGTTACTTCGATGACAGTTTTTAACTCAGATTGCCACTCACGGACTTGATTATATCGATATTGTTGAGCATCTGGAAATGTTTCGGATTTCAACGTTGACATATTATTTAAAAATCGCTGGCGATTTTCAATTACGCGGTAACCAATTGAGGCGTTGCAGCGACGAATTCCAAACAAAACCAGTAAGATGTTGCTATTAAAGTATCGTCGGCGGCTTCAAGCATAAATGTTTCCTCGGTTCCGCTGTTTAGTATTACAGTGCAAACCCCGGAATATTTATCGGTGGAATGTCTCCAGGGATATGTTGTGAAGATTTCAAATTTAGCGGCTGAAAACACAGACAACCTGTAAACACCGGTGGCTGTTGCTGTATATTTGATAGTGTTATTTTGTCGTGACCATGTTGCGAATCCCGATGATACCGTGAATACGATGTTGGTGATATGCCCGGGAGTAACTCCAGTGGGAACTTTAATCAAACTGGTTTTGTTAACGATCTCAGGAATACCCGATACTATATTCTGCTGTGTTTGTTTGATCGTGTTAATGTTATTTTCTATTATCTGAATTTGATCTGAAAAACTTTTTTCCGTTCTGACTACACCTAACCGGGTATTAATCTTATTGATATCGTTGGCGTTATTAGTAAGATTTGGTATGATTTCAGAAAGTTTCGTGTCGACGACTGGAGGATCCCCAAAGAACGGTCTCATCAGTTTTTGAGAAGTTTCTTCGAAGTCTTGTAAACGCGCCCACGTGAACATCATACTCTGCACGCAGCGTATTTAGTTTACCGTTGACGATGTCCACGTATTGTTTGTTTGACGCATCCTGGTCGGATTCGGGATTTGCTAACGCGGTTATTTTGTTGCCGCTCATGCTGAGTTCACCGGTCATTACGTCGCCGGCTTTTGTTACTTTATCGCTGATTAGGCCAGCAACGTGTTGGTACTGCGTGTCGACGTATTGTTTGTTTGCTGCATCGTCGTTCGAGGCTGGATCTCTGAGTACGGTTATTTTGTTTCCATTCATGCTGAGTTCGCCGGTCATTACGTCGCCGGTTTTTTTCACACATTTATCAACACCTTTATCAATACTGTCTTTGATGCTTGCGATTGATATGTTCGAGTCCTTGATCCGGCCGCCATCACTAAATGCAACGAAGTTATCCTTGGTAGCTCCAAGAACTCTGCGAATTATATCATTCCACTTAATGTTGCTCGTTCTTAGTTTTCCCTGCTTGTCCTGAAAAATAGCAACTTCATCTGGGTCAACTCCAGCTATATTCAAAAGATTATCGACTTCATCTCGGGTCGCATATTTTGAGAGATCAACATCTGTGCCAGGTTTGACTTTTCTTGTGAAAGGTCTTCCGTAAATATCCACCATTATTCTTATTGCTGTTTTTCAAATGCTAGCATGAAAATGCCTAGCATTTCTCGATGCGGTATATTCATACACTGCTCGATGCGGAGACGTTGCTGGATTTCTTGAGATTGCATCAAGAACATTTAAAACCTCGTTTCCACAAATGGGCGGATCAATTAATGTTTGTGTTGGTAGCGTCGACTGCCACACTGGAACATTAGAAAATCTGCTGACATACTTGAGAAACTCAACTGGCGGTGCTAAACCGTACGAATCAAAATAGATAATTCCACGTGGATCGATCGCGTAAGCAACCCAGTGAGTTCCAGGACCGTCTTTGTTGTCGAGATTGATAATGCCAGTTTCTGGATTATTCGGCCGCGTCGGTAATTGATCTCGCATAAATACTCCTCTGAAATGTTTTATACGCAATTTTTTAACAGCATCGAGTAAATCAAAATTGCTCAACGGCGTTAGAATTTTTTTGGATACCATGATGGTGGAGTTCCTGGTAGTCTTAGCCCAGATCCGCGAGTGGATCTCCCCTTTTTTTTCTTGTATCCCTTTCCGATTGCTTTCTTTAGTGCCATTCCAGCTGCGGTTCCAACTGTACCTAACGCTGCAGCTTTTGCCGCTGCGCCAAGTAATCCTGGAATTGCAGCGGCGAGTATTGGGATGAGGGGAAATATTCCACCGGTTTTAGTCATGTCCTTGATAGCTGCAGCAGAGAAATCAAGGCGGATACCGGTTTTTGCTGTTAGTGCCTTATTAAAATGTTTAATCTGAGTGGCCGTCAACGACAGCTTGTTTGGACCACTACCAAGTTGATCTCGTTTTAGTGTTATTGATGTCCCGCACGTGCTTGCGTGTTTCGATTGCAATTTCTTCGTTTGACCGGAAGTCAAGGTGACATTAACGTGACTGTATGACATTATATTTCAGAAACTAATCTAATTGTTACATGTTTTCTACTGGAGCGTCAATAACTCTCATTCGTCCGCCAACACCTTCAAGTAGCATTGCTTTATCGGAGAGTATGACAGCGATCGCTCTAAAACCAGCAGGAATTGCAGGTGGACCAACAACTGCAGCGGGAAACTCACCAACGTTAGCCTTGAAGTGTATATCAACGACAGATTGTTTTGTTAAATCCAAATGTTCCAGCGAAAAGTAGTAAATGGGATACAGCGTTGTAAAATCCAACTGTGATATCTGCAAACCCGTGTCAATATTTTGATCGCGTCCCATAAATGTCATTAGACGATGATACGCACACGCAACTTGATTATTTTCAAAATTTATCACTATATCCTCGGATGGTTCTTGATGTCCGTTTATTCGCAGCGAAACCTCAGAAACAGCGAGTTTATCAAATATCATATGCGATCGGGTTTGATTATTTACTCGTGCGTTAGCTTGAAGTGTTATGAAAATATGTCGCGGTGCTGACACACCCTGCTGTGATGAGATATGCCACGTGAATTGTCCAACACCGGCACCTTGAATAGAATCTGTAGATGTTGTCAACCATGATATCAGTGATTTACCACCTGTGTCCATAAAAGAGAGTAACCGTTGCTCTTCAGCGAGTGATGGAGACATTACTGGCATCCACAACGCAAGCTTTGATAATATTACTTTACCGGCAGCGACAGCGGGATTATCGTCTCGCCAGATAGCGTCGTTGTCGTCACCTTTTCGCACAAATACAACTGTGTGCTTGGCTCCAAAAATAACCTTTCTGACATTTCTGCAGAACCCAAAGATGTGAGACAGTGGAATTGCGCATGAGAATTTCCTACGTACATCCAATAACATTAATTGACGTGTCTTAAATCCTAAATTATAATTAGGGTTGGGAAATGGTAAATCTTCAACATCAGCATCAGCGGCTCCAACATTGTTTCTTGGTTGTCTCACAGTGCTAGGTCTACCATCTGGTTCATCGTAATTATCCTTAGCAAACATCATAGTCGGACCAGCTGATCTAGTGTAATCGTCTGAGTATCGTGCTAATCCGACGATTGTTGTGGCAACGTCAACATTATCCTGAATCGTTTCAATTTCTCTCCCGTCAATGCTGTATGAGGCACTTCTGAATAGTGCCATGATACCGTTGTTAACAAACCCAACTTGAATATTAGCGTCGTATGGTGTATCAATAGGAACATCTGTTACAAGTTCCCCCGTGACTTCAAGAAATGCTTCAGCGGGCAAGAAATATCTACTTGTGTCCTGAACTTGTAATTCAATTCGTCCTCGCTGATTAGGATTTCTTGCTTCGTAAGAATAATACTGATAATCGCGCACGGATTCGTCTTTGAGTATTGGTGCTTCCATATCAAATGCTGGATCAGATACGCGTTTAAACATTTTATATAAAATTATTGTCGTCTAAAACGAAGACCACTTCGGGAAATTCCGCTTCCTGATATCAGACTCGTATTTATTTGTTCAGGTATTTGAGTTACAAGCTCTGCAAGTTTTTGATTGGCAGCCTGATTTATTACTTTACTGACGTCCGCGGGCATAAGTTCAGTACTGGCCAGTTTCACCGGTGGCGGTTTTTTTGATCTACGAGTTAACCGTAACAGTCTATCCTTGATTGACGCGAATGCCTTCCCGGCGAGATCACCAACAGATCCAAGGGCTTTATCCTTGATAACATCAATAGCTTTCATCGACAATTGTTTTGCAATTGGAATCGCTTTAGGGGCTATTCTTGAAAACAAACCAGTAATTGTATCACCGAGACCATCACCGTAAGTTGCTCTGTAGACTGGTAATCGTGAGTTCACTACGCGGACTTGTAACACACGAGCGTGTCCGGGTTGAGAATTGTGCACGATCATTTTATTTAATTATTGTTTCTCTAACTAAATTTGCTAGTCGCTGTGGTAACCGTCTGCGAGTTCATCAATGAGTCCCCGGTAAACGCCGATATCCATAATGCCACGCTGAAATAGTCTCTGACAGATATCTGCGGCTTCATTTATAATTTCCGGAGAGTTGTTTCCGGCACGTCTTCCTCCGATGAGAACTTCCAACCGTGATACGTCATTGACGATATTATCAGGACAGATGTGGTTGTTATATCCGCGACCGATGTAACCTTTTCCTATTTTCTCTAGTTCCTTTTTTACCCTTTCAATATCAGAAATTACATCATTTTTCTGAGCTATTTTATCTGATAAAACCATTTTACCAGAAGCAGTTTTTAATTTTTTTTGTTCTCTTATTTCCTCATTTAATTCGTTTAATATATCATTTAAATTGGCTAGTTCCCCCTCTAATTTTTTTCTTTTTTCTGATATATCGGAGGGAGTGGGCAACGAAACAGGAGTGGTATCATCATCTTTTTCTTCTTCTGGAGGTGTCGGCGTCGTAGGTCGTTTGGGAGGTTTTTTACGTGGACGTTTCTCTAACGCATACTCGTATTCACCTGGATCAGGCAGTGTCATTGCGGGGTCTATTTTTAGAGCTGGTGGTTTCTTCTCTTGTAGTTTTAACTGTTTTTTCATTTCCTTTTCCTGCATTTTTTTCTTCTTTTCTTCCTCCCTTTCCTGCCTTTTCATTTCCATTTCCTGTATTTTTGCCTGCCTTTCCCTTTCCTTTGCCCTCATTTGTTGGTCTCTTAGTTCCTTACTAACCCCAATTACGCCAGTTTTTATGAAATTATAGGTATCATCAATTTTAGATATTCGAGAAATACCTCGGTTTATTTTGTAAACATAATCCCTCCAATCATTCAGGGTCATACCTGAAGCAGCTTCTGGTTTTAGAAAATCTTGCCGGTTAGGATAATTTAAGACAATCCAAGCAGAAAACTCCCTAAGCTCATCCACGCTAGTAAGTGGAATATTTTTTATATCAGTAATACCATCTTCGGTAAATTTATTAATAAATGTTTCCTTGGCAACTGTCACTACTCCGGCGGCACCTGGATCAACTACAGCACCTTCATCTGCCTGTTGCTGTTTAAGTTCTTCTATTGCTTGAAGTAACCCTCGTTTTGATTTTGCAGGGTCAGCAGGATCAGGTTTTCCTACAATTGCAGTTTTAACTTCACCAGTAGCTGCTGTAATAGGCTTAAATAATTCCTCCGCAGATGTTGCAAACTCAACTTGCGCTTCTTGTCTTGCTTTTAATTTTTCTCTGACGGAATCACGGACAGGAATAAATTTTTTAATCGCGGCTAGTCGTTGTCGTGCCAATCTAGTTGTGAGTGCTTCTCCAATATTTGCCATTATTTATTTGTCCACGATTTAATTTCCCCGCGAAAACTCTTCGAGGGATCGGGGACATTTTTTTTTGTCCTGTATTCTGAATAGAAGGGTTTATTTGTCGAAATAAGCCCTCTATCGGGAAAAGTTTCCGTGGAAGGGTTTATTGTGAAAATAGTTTCTGTCTGTTCGCCCCCTCTGCTGCTCTTACATTCATTGGCAGACGGGTTCATCACTTTGGTATCGGTGTGCGTGTCACGTGTCTATCCATTCTTCCGTTGTCTAGGTTACAGTTATTGCTAAAATATTTGGATTGAGCTTAATACTGAAGTTATTAACTTTTCTAGTTAAGTGAAACGTGGGCTCAACAACAAAAGTTGTTTCTTATCTATATGAGTTTTCTCAATGAATTAGCAATGTAATATTCGTTATTAACTAAAGATTGTTATGCAATTAAATACGTTATTCAGTGCTATTATATTTTGCATAATTATTATCAATACCAATATGACTTTGTCATTGTACCTATATGGCTTTGTCATTATAAATTGGTGTTGTCATTATAAACTGTCTGTCTGTCTGTCTGTTTGTCTGTCTGTCTGTCTTTCTCTCTCCACTATAATAATGGCACATACATTTTATCCTAGGTGTAGGTATCTTGTTACAGGAATGGGGGAGATCACATTTTAGATTAACAGTATCTGATAGGGTGTTGATAACAGAGGCTGAATTCGATCAGGTAGATAAACCTGGAATGATATTGCCAGACTATTTAAGGGCTGATAACGCCTATTCATTAAAACCTGCCAAAATTCGCAGACACTTGTGTCTGGACATATCGGTGTACATTTCATTCACTTACCGGTTGTTCTCTCAGCTATTGATCTACCGTCGGGTGAAGGGTTCGTTTCACGATACGGACATAACATTTCCGGATAAAAGCCTGTTTTTGGCGACTTTAAAAGTCCACGTGGAATAGCATAACCATCTGTCATGTGAACATTTTTAACTTTGCGCTAGATATGGTTATTACCAAATACTGGTCGAAGTCTAAATTGTACACGTGTGTTCCGGAAAAAAATGTTCATGCAGAAATACAGCAAATTTTACTAAACAGGTGACATCAGACCAACACATCGTCTATCAATATCAACACAGATTTTGGGTTTTTATTTGTTGGACTAGAATTCGATTCCTCAGTCTGAGTCGAAAAACAATACCTTTGCTTGCTGTATGCTTTGTTGTTTGGGGTTCAGTTTTATGCATGCTTGACGGTACGTTTTCATTGATTATAAAAAATATATATTAGAGGTTCAACGTTGTTGACCCATTTAAAGATCTATTTCATTCTAATGGGGGAGAATGAAGGTGGATGAAAGAGAGTTATAGAGACTGAAAAGAAAGAAAAAAATGAATATGTCTAAATATGGTAATAAAGGTCTGAAGGTTCTAAATGAAAAAGAAAGTAGTTCCAAAAGTGATATCGCATTGGCGCTATGTCATAGTTCTTCCACTTAAATAATTCATTATTCATTATCTCATTACGATGTATCAATGATATAACACAAGGTGTAAAAATATTTCATTGAAAGGAAACGACGGTTGCAATACAACCAGTTGTATATCACTGGTACAGCATACATACTGTTGCAGAATCTCCCTCTGTTACACTATCCCGAGCCCCGCTATCTCGGTTTCTTTAAGAGCGTTTTTTTTGTACTTGAAGCGATACCACGCTGAATCTGTCAGATGAATGGCGCTCCAGAGTGCGAAAGGTTTCTACATCAGAGGGATACCGTCTTATTCTTGGTTTCTTGTCGACGACTTGGTCGCCAACTGAGTCGCTGTATATATATATATATATATATATATATATATATATATATATATATATATATATATATATATATATATATATATATGTCACGTGACCCAAAAACTAGGACGGTAGACAGTGCTACAAAGCCCGCTGACATTTAAATTAAAAAATATACTCTAGTGAAACGAAAATTAGCTCATACGAAACAAAAATTACTTTCCATACAGATACACATATTAGCCATTTTGAACGGAGTTAACACTGGCTACAGGCCACTGTGTTTAGATCGAGTGAATGAACTCCTCACATGCCTGCCGGGTGTGTGCTCTATAAAATCTAGTTTTGTGCCTTTTGTAGCTATTCACAGTCACTTTTGCATATTGATACTTTGTTTGCTTTTTTTTTAACTTCTATGTTTATTCACATTGATTCAATTAATATAAGACACACTTATGATTTAAACATGAAAGATAGTTTTAATGAAGAAAGTAGAGTACTACAAACACTTGGTTAGGTTTTTGAATACTGAATACTATTCACGTATCGGCTCATGGAAATTAGTGTGGAATAGAAACCAAGCGAAATGACGAACCACCAAGAGGTAATTGAAATATTTTAATATATTTACAGTTGATCTAAGTCATTCTTCTTCTTTAATTAACATTACGGCCGACCATTGTTTCTGTCAATCTATGTCTCCGTCTCTCTCTCTCTCTATGTGTCTTTCTCCACTTTGGTCGGTTTGATTTAACTTTAACCATCATTCAAAGGTCCAGAGACATCGTCGTATGACGCAAGTGAAAATCATCTACGCTCGTCTTTTCATGGATTTTCGCCGTATCTTGCTACGACGGTCTAAGAACAACAACGACAACAAAAGCATTAAATATCTTGCAGTATGTGTGGCTTGTATAGAAAAACAAAAAACTGTACGTAGTGTCGACAGGCTATTGCAACTTTGTATCATTGATTATATAAACACTGTAGATAAATCCCTAGAAAAGCGTACCCTTACAATGGACCATAGTATTTTAGGTTACATGGTGTAAATTGAGTTTCAAGGTTTTCATCCAGCCCAAAATATTTTTCTCCCTCACTCCAAAGTTCTGCTTATTTTGTCCCATATGGATGAGAGGGGACATGGGGAGCGGAAAGCAGGATTGCGATGACATTGTGTTGCATGGTAAATTCATTTAGAAAACTGGGATTATTATTACTTTTTATCATTATCTTTATACGTCACTATTGATTAATGAGTTTAAATTCACCACTGATCTATATGCCTAGAATCGATAGCATACAGTTGCAATTATGTTTAAATATGCATATTAGTGCACCATGGACAGATCAGAATTCGATATACCAATAGTATAGGTATATCAAATTGCTTTATACCAACACTTTAAAAGTCATGTTGTATGTATGTATGTATGTATGTATGTATGTATGTATATATATATATATATATATATATATATATATATATATATATATATATATATATATATATATATATATATATATATATATATATATATATATATATATATATATATATATAAGAATTTAATGTTTGGAATGCTACTCAGTCATGTACATAATTTGTTTAATTTCTTAAATTTTGTTTTACTGAAAGTAGTCGAAAAGTACTTTACGCGCATGCGTCGTTCGTGAATTATACAAACCCTTTTTTTTTCTGAGATATAATCTTATGTAACAGGATCACTTTCTTAAAGTACAGGTCACGTGTTTAAAATTAACCTGGATAAGCTACCGATGCGTAACTGTCCTCAACTCGGAGCTAAGTAGGTCAATTACTTGGGATCAAATGTAGTTTCTTTCACACTTCCTCATTACACCTCTAAATCACCTAGGTTTCAATACCTTGTTGAGAACTGTTTACCACCACATGATAATGTTCAGATTTGGTTTATAGACTATACTTTTACACTGACACAGTCCTCGTCGGAATTTAGTACCCACATCAAAGCTTTGGTAAGATTAATTTCAAACTTGTACGCAGGTTACCTGCATTTTACTTTGCTTAGCTTATCTGCCGTTACTTTTGATGTCTCGTCTTCTTTTTCTCATTCGTAACGAGTAAAAGAGGGAGGAGGTGCAGAAATGGTACAAGTCTTAGTTAGCAGCGCATTAATATGTGTGTAGTGTGTTTAGTCAAAACTACGAAATAATAGTTTCATAAAACTATTCCGTGTATAATGTTGTTTTACTAACATATATTAAAATTTATATATGACTTGAAAGCAGTATTTTACTGAATAGAATAAGGTTGAATATATCGTTGTGGAGTCACATTTTTTAATTAAATACCTACGCTTTTATATCGGTAAATGATTAATTAGGGTATATGACTGGCATGGTGCGAAACACTTGTTGTGATAAAGCACCTGATCTGTACGTATGTATGTATGTATGTATGTATGTATGTATGTATGTATCTGTACGTATGTATCAATAAATCATAAGTAAAACAAAGTAGGGAATTGTTTTTACATTTTTTTAACGTTATTGCATAGCCATTTCTCTGTTTCCAAATAAAACTATTAAAAAGGGGCATTAAGCTCCTCATAAAACATTATCAAACTTAATAAAATACGAAGGATGGGATGACAATATCATCGTGGTAAGTGGAGGTGTCTTTTTACTCTCTTATCGCAATCTTTTGATATAAGTGTCATAAGGTACAGAAGTGAGGGATGTATAAAAGGGCTAAATATTTTATTTCAGACAATATCGACACTTTCAGACTATATCGATGATTTCAGACAATATCGATGCAGTCAGTTGACTTTTGACTCTGTTATCCACAAATCCCAAGATACGAGTGCAAACTGCTGCACAGCTACACCCCTACCCTTTTGCTAACGTAAGGTGCAAATATATTAAAATTACATGCTAGATACTTTATATACGGATGAAAGGGGAATATCACACACCACACCCCCAGACAAAATCTTGAAACTATGGTTTGGGTCTATATTCATGTGGGTCAATAACGTTGTTGGCAAAATGCAAGGTATGTACAAACATATTTACTTGTGATTATTGATGGTATCATTCTATGTAGGCTTTTTAATTTTGTTTGTGTCCGTCCATATCTATCAAGCTGGTACAATTTGCATTTATGAAAATTGTAGTTCATAATGTCGCTAGACACTGTGGGGGATGAGGAGATTTGGATCTGTAATATGAATTTCTTCTAAATACCGCCGAATATGTCTCCTATTTAATTTCCAGAAGGAAAAGCGTATAGCACATCCTACTCGAGGACATGCACCTATCTCCATCTAGGTTTCTATCTGAAGATCATGATGGAGCTTCATTAGATTCAGACAATGATGTTCCACCTGTACCACCGAGACGAAGGGCAGGCGAGGCAGTGAAAGAAGAAAAACAAATTCCTATACCATTGTACGACTCTGACATTCCACATACTATTTCTGCTCTGTCAAACTGTGCGGTAGCGAAAACAAATCCAAACTTAGAACAATATCATGGCAACACGTTTCCTCCGAAAATGAGAGCAAATAAAATATCTGGTGATGGCACGAAATCCTCATCCTATACATTACCAGGGAAAACAAATGTCAAAGACTCCAAACCAAAAACCTTTTCACCCATTCTCTTTCCCAAGTCTCCTGAAGATAAATTCGAAAGAACAGTCAATAGGCTCGATACTTTGGACAGTTTCGGAAACTCTACAAACAGGACTGATAACACTTTCATGGACGACCCGTTTTGGTCGTCACCTCATTTGAAGAAAGAAGCTATCGGAGAAACGTCCTTGAATACTTCCCACGTCAGTCCAAATCAGACAAGGCTTTCAACGGACAGAATTCGTATGAATAGAAGGAAATCTATCGAAAACCTGACTGAAGATAGGTCTGTACAAGGTACCAAATACGTTTTGTATTTTCCTATTATTATTCGTTCTGTCATTATCTCTGTTTATAAATAGATCTTGGAGCTGTTAAGTTTAAAATATCTAATCGGACAGTTTCCATAGATCGAACGCAAACCTACGAGGAGGGGTGTATTATGTAAACTTTGGTAAAGAAACCAATGTCTTTACGTTGAGCTAATGCACGACTTTCCATTTTTTTAAAATAGATAATGCTTAGTATCAATTTGTACTGCGTTGACAAATACGTCTAAATTGTTATGGTAAAATAATCTAATATATTTTAACCATGCCAGATCACCTGGTCCAGAATTTGCTCAAAATCCCTCCCCCCCATGTCACATGTCTTTGTATAAGATTCATTTATAATAACCAAGAGGTAAGGATAAAGCTCCTTTATAAATCATTTCTGAACACGGATGTACCTTTTAATTTTAACAAGGAGTAAGCTACCAGGAACAGAGATCATAGAATGGAATACTTTTATTTTTCTAGCAGACCAATTCCTTGGACTGTGTGTGTGACGCTCTGTTGTCTGTCTGTCTGTCTGTCTCTGTACATGTATATATATATATTTGGTTCCGATGCATTCTGCTACATATCCATTAAGTAAATTGAAGTCCGGTGCGAAAAACATTCTCGTAGAACACTGCTCTATTTATAGGTACTTTTAACACCTAGGTTTTGTGTTATAATGGGATTGGTCATATTTCAAGCTTCTAATCATTTTTATATTTCAGAGATTGCCTCAAGTTTTCTCTGGTATCACGAAAATTTGGACAGATTTGTTGCTAAACACATGCTCGAAAACATATCCACAGTAAGTAATTATGTCTTAAACTTTTATTTCATGCTCTCGATTTATTGCAGTTTCCTCAAGCCTAAACATTATGTATTTAGTAATCGTAATTTTAGTTGTTCAATATTCTGTGTAATTATTAATCGTAATTATGATGATCAGTATGTTATGTAGTTTGTAATCGTAATAATGGATGATCAGTGTTCTTTTTACACCTTATAGTTGTAATTATGGATGATCAGTGTTCTTTCTATACCTTATAGTTGTAATTATGGATGATCAGTGTTCTTTCTATACCTTATAGTCGTAATTATGGATGATCAGTGTTCTTTCTATACCTTATAGTCGTAGTTATGGATGATCAATGTTCTTTCTATACCTTATAGTCGTAATTATGGATGATCAGTGTTCTTTCTATACCTTATAGTCGTAATTATGGATGATCAGTGTTCTTTCTATACCTTATAGTCGTAATTATGGATGATCAATGTTCTTTCTATACCTTATAGTCGTAATTATGGATGATCAGTGTTCTTTCTATACCTTATAGTCGTAATTATGGATGATCAGTGTTCTTTCTATACCTTATAGTCGTAATTATGGATGATCAGTGTTCTTTCTATACCTTATAGTCGTAATTATGGATGATCAGTAGTTTTAAGTACTTTGTAATCGTAATTATGGACGATCAGTGTTTTACGTACTTTGTAATCACAATTATGATGATTAGTGTTTTGCATAGTTTGAAAAATGAAGTTGTGTAATAGATAAAATCGGAAAGTTTGCGCAACAAAACATACCTCCTCAATTCGCAAGATTTTTAAAATTAATATTGTACCTCAAGATATGGATTATGATGAATTACGCACACTTAACGTTTTTATTTCTGATGATATTTGCTCCAAACGTATGTACGTCTGTACAATTTATATTACTTTCTTTTGTGTACATTATAAGGTAATTTTCCCAAAATTCTATTTCTTCAATGTTATTTATTGTCCACGTTCATCTTTACATAGAAACCCACTTCAAATTGTACGAAGTTTCTTCAAAGGTAAATCCTAACTAGGCCATATCATTTGTTGTTTTTATGGATTTACCAATATTTAACTTTAAGCAAAACATGACTGTCATTTTTAAATTAATATTGTTGGGAGATGGGACAGGTGGATATTTTTTCCATCGGCTCATCACCTGCAAGGGTAAATTGTTGCCCATTAAAAAGCTGATTTAACAGAAAGAAAAAAATCCACATTTATGCGATCAGCAGACCAGACATGGGTGATCATTGTTTTTCGATGAAAAAAACAAACAAACAAAGAGCGGCAGTCAAAAGCGTTTTGTGGTTATTATACGTTGTAGGATATTGTATAGTCCAAGTAAACTAAAATTGTAACATAAAAATATCAATGTCTCTTCATATAGAATGGGGCCTTCCTTGTTCGAAACGCTTCGTCGTCTACTCTACCCTGCCACGTCTATACACTGGAGACTTACTACAAAGGAAAGGTGTACAAATTTCAGATATCAAAGGAAGATGGACAATTTTTCTTTAATGGATTTCCAAAAATGGTGCGTTGTGGTATTTGTGGACGAATAAACACACAATTTCTCATCAGTATTGTTGGTATATAGTCATGTTGACCATACAGCTTGGGAATTTCTTGTATGCTAGGGAATTGGGTACGTCATAACCGATATCATGGGGGAAAAGACGTGAAATCTCTTGAAAACATCAATAGTGAATAGGGACGATTCAGCCTCAATGGGAATTAGCATTTCAGACACCCCCCCCCCCCCACCCGGGACTGTTTAGCCTCATTGGAAATTTAACATTAACCACCCTGGGACTGTTTAGCCTCAAGGGAAATTTAATATGGACGAAAAATCGTGGGACTGTTTAGCCTCAAGGGGAATTGAACATGGTAATATGGAAATTTAACATGGACGAAAAATCGTGGGACTGTTTAGCCTCAAGGGGAATTGAACAATGGAAATTGAACATGATGGGACTGTATAGCGTCAAAGGAATTTATACAGGGTGGGACTGTATAGCCTCAAGGGAAATTGAACATGGGATTTTTTTAAAAAAAAACAAATTAAAATAAAAAAAATGGGGTAGGCAATGGAAAGTCAATCTCTTTTCGAGACCTATGAGTGGCCCTGAAAAGGGCCTTTGGGTTTATGTTAATGTATCCATTAACATAAGGGGCACCGCATTGGTCTTCTTCTTGTCCTTAGGCTGCGTCTCACTGTAGGACCGTAAATCAGGACTCTTTTGAGTCATCCATGTCTTTCTACGTAGATCCTAGGTATCCACAGACTGGTGTCTGACTTGTGGACAACTGTCTACTTGGATCGGACATACATTAGCATGTCCGTCCTAAACATCATTGAAGACACAAGGGTGGATGATTCGACTGTGGTCCACATCTTGAGGCGCCGAGAACAGGTAAATCAATGCAGTGAACTGCGCTTATTTATAGGGGTAGGAAGGATTGAAATGGATTGAGTTCATTGACCAATCCAAACACGCGTTACAAAATTCAGTCAGCCCGCATCCAATCCGAAGAGAGCAGCCTGTGACGTCACGTGGTCTATATAGATTCGCTAGCGCCTGTGTGCAGTCAGTCTATGCGACAGTGATTCAACATGACGGAAACTCAGAAAACTATTAACTGGGGTGCACCAGCAGTGGAGACCGCCCAAGGGAACCCGGACTTACTTTCAGAAGAGGTAAATTGGGATTTTGTGGATTTTCTTACCTCGCAAGAATTTGTTCCGGAACCTTCGTCTCCTTCTTCATTACCACACGTGGAGAATTTTAGACAGACAGAAAGAAGAATTGGAGAAATTTATACAACGACAAAAGGAAGCGGAACAAGCTTTTCTCTTACAGCAACAGCAGCAAGAAGAAGAGGTAAGAAAAAAAAACAACAACAACAACAACAAGAAGTAGCAGCAAAGAAACAAGAGGGTGAAAATCAAACGGTCACGGTACTGTTGGACATTTTAGCGGAGTTAAGAAGTCTGAAACAAATGTATCAGACTTCTTTATTACGACCGAAGAGAATACGACCTTCCCGAGCTAAACACGTCAACCCTGTGACTAAGCCTACCGTACCACCCTTAGTGATTTCAACCCAATCATCATCATCAACATTACGCAGTCCAGAAGTAGGCCTTGGCCGTGGCAAAGGCTTAAGGCAGTTAAAGTTGATTGCTTAAACTCACCCCTGCACCAAAAAAGGCCCTTTTCAGGGTCACCCACTTCTCTCGAAAAGAGATAGCCTTTCAATTTGCCAATAACTCAAAATTCAAAAAAAAAAAAAAACATTTTGCCCTTATAGTACGTGTCTGTGTATGAGTGCGTGAGTGTACGTTCTTATTTTAAAATCAAAACTCAAAGACACTTACCTTATATAATTAATTTATTCTTTTATCCATTGTTACAATCCAATTCACAATTCACAACAGAACACTTTAAAAAGTTCATTGACTTCTTCTTACTCCTTGTTTAGTCTCTCTGTTTTTTAAATTTCTTCGCCGTCACACTCTTTTCCTCTTCTTCCTCCTCGCTTTCTTCCCTTCTTCTTTTCTTCTCCTGTTTCTTTTTCTTCACCTGTCTGCTTTCTTCCTCTGAAAAATCCCTCTCTTCTTCTGAAGAATCCCTCTTTTCTTCTGACTCCTCTTGTTTCTTTTTTGGGCAATCTGGAGACCAATGTCCTTTTTCTTTACAATGATAACAGGTATCTTGACTTCTGTCTTTTTTAGCCCCTTTTTTTCTTTTTTGACGGTCTGGACACTCTGAAGACCAATGCCCTTTCTTCTGACAGATATAGCAAGTATCTTGACTTTTATCTCGAAAGGAAGGAGAGTAGTCCGTCGGCTGGTCTGAAGAGAATTTTCTAATGACCCCTCGCAAAGTTCTGATGAAACGTTTGATTTGGCTAGTCTCTTCCATCGTTGTGCTCGGTTAGAGAGTGAAATGAATAGTGAAAGGACAAGACACACACCCTTTTATATACGCTGGTCTGCCATGACTATAAATTAGTCCATTGTGTTTAAACTTGAGTCATTTGACGTTTTTCACTCAAGATGAAACGATCCTATTTATTCGAGAAGAAAGAAGAAGAAAGTAAGAGGCAGAAACGTGATCTATCGCCTCGTACCAGAGCTGAAGTCTTGGCACAAATTCATGCCAGTGATTTTGAAGAGGACATGAGTGAACCAGAATCCGAACCCTCTAAACGAAGTTCACCACCCTTAGTCAACCCTGAAAAATACTATTCCATTCGAGAGACGTAAAAGCGCTCCTCTAGAAAATTTAGAACCACGGCTTAGAAATACTCAGTGAAGTTTAAAGATTTCAAGGCTGAAGTACCGTTAGAGAAAGCAGAAGGGTTCATCACTGGGGTGTGGGATTCTTTGCTCACCGCACTCAAGCGACAATGTCAACCCAAAGAAGACGATCGCTTGAGACTTTCCATACAACTTGACGGTTTGAAATCCCCTGTTTGGATCGAGTTTAGCAGACCCGCAGAACTAACCGCTTCCAAAGTCATGGACAAGATTCAACACGTGCAACAATCTAATGACCAGTTTGACATCACCGATGGAAAAGCCACACTGGACATGACCCATGTCTCTCCTCCTCAAGGGACCGGACAACGCAATAAGGTGTTATTGGTGAACAACCTTCGCAGCACCAAAAAGAGTCTCGTCCAAATTCACAATTCTCAAGACCAGATGTGTTTAGCCCGAGCCATTGTGGTGGGACGAACCTATGCTAACAAGAACGACACGACAGAATGGAAAAGAGCCTGGAAAACTTTTCGACAATCGGACCGAGCCAAACAACGAAACGAAGCAGAACTCCTGTTACGACAAGCTGGCTTGCCCAAAGACAAACCCTGAGGCATTCCTGAAATGCAAAAATTCAAGATGTCCTAGCTCCATTCTACACCTTGAAAGTGCACCCTCAAGAAGTGCGCGGACCTCTGTTGTTTCGAGGCCAAGACTTTAAGGACGGAAAATACATTCATGTCTATTATCACGATGACCATTTCGATACCATTACCAGTATCACAGCATTCCTGGGATACGGTTATTACTGTGAGAAATGTGACAATGGTTATAATAATCGAGAGCAACACAAACATTGCGGATTGAAATGCTCAGGATGTTTGGCCTCTCCACCCTGTCTGAGCGAAGGACAAGAAAGAGTACATTGTCCTGCTTGTCTGCGCACGTTTGTCAGCCCAGCCTGTTACCAGCAACATCTGAAGACGCAAGGTTCACAGCAGAAATGTGCTTGTCAGCTGCTGAGATTGTGCCCTACATGTGGACAAGGCCTATGTACCAACAGTGCCAAGATACACGTATGTTCAGGAAAGAAAAAATGTCACATTTGTCACCACATCGTGGACTTGGAACACCAATGCTACGTGCAAAAATACCAGCCCCCACCAGAGAAAGAGGACGGTCACAAGAAGAAAGGCAATTTCATCTTTTTTTGATTTCGAATGCATGCAAGAGACCGGTATTCACATTCCTAATTTCTGCGTGGCTCATCGAGCGTGCGAGAAGTGCATTCAAGAACTTATCTTCAGTCACTGCCCTCACTGCAGCAAGATTCATGGAGGACGTGAAAAGATCTTTCGGGGACCGAACACGCTAGCCGATTTCACCCGATGGGTCTTAGACCCCATCGACAAGACGTGGAGCCAAGAGGACATCGAACGTTACGGAGATTGTCATCGTCATGCCACGGTGATGGCTCACAATTTCTCCGATGGACAGTTTCTTCTCAGATACTATACGGAACAAGGCACCGAACGTCCTAAAGTGACTTTGAACGGAGCCAAAATCATTTTCATGCAAGTGGGACAAGTACAGTTTAAAGATTCGATGAGTTACTTGGCCATGCCTTTGAGCCGAATGCCTAAAACGTTTGGAATGACAGAAATGGCTACAGGGTACTTTCCACACTTTTTCAATACGGAAGCCAATCAACACGCCATTCTACCCCATTTACCTGAGGCTCATTATTACGACCCCGACAACATGCGTACCGAACAACGAGAAGCTTTCTACGCTTGGTACCAGGCTCACGCCTCGGACCCTTTCGACTTTCAGGAAGAAATGCTAAAGTATTGTCGTTCCGACGTGGACATTTTACGGCGTTGCTGTGGAAAATTTCGAGAACTGTTCATGGAACACGGAGGGGTCGATCCTTTGAAAGAAGCTTGCACCATTGCCAAAGCGTGTTCCTTAGTGTACCGCCAACGATTCATGCCTGAAAACACCGTGGCTGTCATCAGTCCTCAAACGACCCACTCTGTCAAACGTCAATACTCGGTCAAAGCCCTACGCTGGTTACATTACTTGTGCGACAAGGAAGACAAATGGATTCAGCATGCCCGCAACGGAGGAGGCGAAAAGACCATCGGAACGCATTCGGTCGATGGCTGGGACTTAGAAAACCCCAAGATCGTGTACGAGTTTAACGGTTGCTTATTTCATGGATGTCCCGTCTGTTATCCTGAACGTGACACTAAAAATCAGTTTTTACAACGAACCATGGAAGACTTGTACCAGGACACTTGTCAGCGACGCCTAAAGTTAGAACAGGAAGGATACCAAGTGGTGGAAATGTGGGAACATGAGTACGATCACCGTTTGAAAACCGATCCCGAATTTAAATGCCTCGTGGAAAGTTACCAGTTCATGGACCCGCTGAACCCGAGGGATAGTTTGTACGGAGGAAGGACCAATGCCACCTGTTTGCTGTACCAAGCCGACGAAGAGAAAGGAGAAGAAATGAAATACTTGGACGTGTGTTCGCTGTATCCCTACGTGTGCAAATATTGTCGCTTTCCTGTAGGGCACCCACAATTGTTCACGGAACACATCGACCTGAAAAACATTCGACAATACGAAGGTCTGATCAAGTGTAAAGTTTTGCCGCCCACGGACTTGTACCATCCCGTGTTACCTCACCATTGCCAAGGCAAACTGGTGTTTCCTTTGTGCCGTACTTGTGCCGAAACGTGTAACCAAGATCAGCCTTGTCAGCACACCCAGGAAGAACGTGCCTTGACGGGAACCTGGGTCAGCGTAGAATTGTTCAAAGCTCTGGACATGGGATACCAACTGTTAGAAGTGTACGAAATTTGCCACTTTCCCAAGACACAACAATACCACAAGGGTGACCCCACGCAGAAAGGCACTTTCACAGACTACGTGGATGCCTTTTTGAAACTGAAGCAAGAAGCCAGTGGCTATCCGTCCTGGTGTCACACTCCCGAAGACCAAATAAAATTCAAAGAGAAATACTATGAACAAGAAGGCATCTCTTTAGACCACATCGAGAAAAACGAAGGCAGGCGATCGTTTGCCAAAGTGATGTTAAATTGCTTGTGGGGTAAAATGGCACAACGCCCGTGTTTACCCAAGACGGAATATTTGACCGAACCTTCCCGCTACTTCCAGATGATTCACGACAAAACCAAATACATGAAACACGTGGACTTCGTTCGCGAGGATTTGATCTTGGTCAATTACGAAGAAGATCTGGACTTTGTACAAGACGACCCTTTTGGAAATGTCATCATTGCGGCTTACGTGACAGCTCATGCTCGCTTAAAATTGTACGAAGTTTTAGAACTGTTAGGGGAACGCGTCCTGTACTTTGACATGGACAGTTGCATTTACATCCATCACCCGAGTCAACAGCACCCTGACATCGAAGGAGACCGTTTAGGAGCCTGGACAGACGAGCATCCTGACGACAAGATTCTAAGTTTCGGGAGTGGCGGTCGTAAAATTTACGGTTACGAATACCGGGACCCACAAGGAGAAGTGCACATGCAGTGCAAAGTGAAAGGATTGACTCTGAATTATCGTACCAGTCGAGTGGTCAACTTTGGGGTACTGAAAGAAGCCTTGCAGTCTGGAAAAGATCAACACTTTAAAGTGACCACCTATCAACCGAACAAGATTGTACGTTTACCCACTCACCACATCGTCAGTCGACCCTTGGAAAAAGTCTATCAAATCGTGTACCAGAAGCGAGTGCGACTTCCCAATCATTTCACCTTACCGTATGGACACATTGGTATTGGTCTGTATATAAAAAGGAACCCTAGGCAAGATCGATAGTTCCTTGTGACTACCAAGGCCAAGCGAACAAGATGAATACTTTCAGAGAAACACAAAACAAGTTTAGAAAGGCACAATTCAAGTGTGGGGCTTCGGAAGTGGAATGCGATTGTGAGCCTTGCGATGGGTACGATGCTGTATGTTGTGACCTTAGCGATGCCGTAAAGGATCATGGGAACTTTGTTCTCACTACCCCTATCATGGAAAGTGATGCTGTGCGTGTCAAACCTGAGGGATGCGAAAGCGATGCCGCTCGTCCTCTTGGACATTTTACTGGGTTTCGTTTTAAAGGGGAATGTTCACCTTCACGTCTACCCCCCTACCGATGTCATCCAGCCCTGAGCAAACTCCTGTCCATGTCACCCAACCCTCATCGAAACGAACCTGTGAAAGACGAATATTCGTTTCCTGTGCGTTTGTCGGAATACTGCGACTTTGAAAATCGTCTTCAATCGTTCAATGGAAAATGGCCTAAGTATCTGGGAGGCCCGACCGCCGAAGAATTAGCCAGAGCCGGATTTTTCTACTTGGGCGAAGGAGATAGTGAAGTGCTTCAGTTGCGGTGTGTCACTTCACCACTGGGAACCGGAAGATTCGGCCTACGTAGAACATGCTCGTTGGTCACCGAATTGTCATTACTTACCCTTAGTGGGACCGAGACATTAAAGGAACTTACCATGTCGTTGACGAAGAAGAAACTAGTTTGGCTAGGAGTCAAATGTTGGATATCACCGAGACCAGTATTTAAACTGCATTTCAAAAACGATATTGAATCATTACCTAAAGAACTACAAGAGAAGATTTCCAAGGAAGTGTGGCAGGGACTTGCCAGAGTGAAATCTCAATGGGTGACTGTAGAACTTTTGTGCCGAGAAATTCATAAGAGGAAAGTGGGTCAAGGGTGCATTCATCCTATTGTATTACTCTAGACCGTTAACATCAAAAGAGTTCAGTGACATTCTTGGACGTTACCCTGAATGGCAGTGGTCAGAAATTACTCACTATGTGGATTACTTTTGCTCTAGGAGAAGATTGTGAATTGTACGAACTGACCTATTCATGGATTCTTTGCTAGAGAACATTCGTGGCTTGCCTGTGGAGTTAAGAGAAAGAATTTACCTAGAACTGATCAAAATACAAGTGAAACGCAAACGCAAAGTTATTCATCTGTTTTTAAATTATGCTCTGTTCCAAAGTATAAGAAGACTGATTATGAGTGGATATTACATCAGTCACATAGGTAAACGAGGCTATTGGCCACCACCCAGTGATTCCAAAAACAGCGTACATACTTATGGATATTTTACAAGAGAACATTTTGGGCTTGTCTGTGGAGTTGAGAGAACGCATTTACCGAGAGCTGGTGAAAATACAAGTGAAACGTAAAGAACAGTTGCATCCGTTACGTCACCAGATGTTTAATCACTGGTACCTGAATGGTATAAAAGAACTGATTCGTTAGAAATTGTTTCAGTGGTCAGACCTTGTTAGTGAGTTAGTGAATGAACGAAATGTTCATCATTTTGGTTACTTCGAGATTCACCTGGAGCAACGCATTGAGGAAGACGAGTTAAAGGATTGCCAACATATTTTACGTGGAATCTGCTTAGTGGAAGAGAAAACTTCTAATCGAAGTTTGAACTGTAGGTTACAGTATTCTAGATTTCCTACTGGATAACGAAGATGTCTGGGTAGAATGTACGTGTATTGCTTCCGAAAAAAAGAGAGTATAAAAACCGGAATCCATGCCACGGCTTATGTCACAAGTGATTGAACAGATTCCGTGGAAGGAACTCAATGACCATATTCAAATCGTGGATCATTACCATCAATTATTACAAGAACTATATCCATTCAATTTGGGTCGACAAGTGGTGTGTGTCTTAGTGACTTGTTTTCTGGGATTTCGTTTACTAGCCGATTCTTTGTGGACTCTTTACGATCAGTATTTACCACCCCATTCAACATGAAAGTGGTGCCTTTAAATGTTCACGAGAGACTCCTTTTGCTCAAAGCCTAACATTTTCATCTGGATACTTCTCGACCTCTACGGGAAAAAAAGATTCGTCAACTTTTAGCTACCCAAGACGTGTGTGACGATGTGTGTGTAGCTTGTGACTTACACTCCCATTGGACAGATGTCTGTGACTGGAAAAAGAGGTGTTTAGAGGCTTGGACCCAAGAAGTGGCCCAGTATGGTATGCACGAGAGTTGTGATCCTTCCTTTCAACGTCCAAAGAAAAAAGTTACTTTTCAACCTGTGTTAGTGACGGTGCCAGAAGAACCCGTCACCCAGGACAGGACTGTCGTGGACAGGCCTGAAAGACACTTTCGGGAGGACACTTGTGTGACCTTACCCCCTATAGAACTGGTCAGAACATTACCCAAAACATGTTGTACAGACACTTGTGTTTATTCCACGCTGATGGTTATCATGTGCCTTTTATCGTTGTACTTAAGTCTTTGGCTTTTATGTATTTTTTGTCTTTCGTGTTCATGTTTAAAACATTCAATAAACGTGTCCTGAAAAAAGTATATAAACTCTTGTCTGGTTTGTTTTCGTGTCACAAGTGACATTCCTGACACTATGGCTACCTCTGCTGTCTCTGCTCCCTCTTCCTCCACTGTCAAACTCATCGACGAACACTTAGATCGTGCCAGTTGGGAGGCTTTGTATCTTCGCCATCCCTTTAACATGCTCATTGCTGGACCTAGCGGTTCTGGCAAAACCGAATTCGTCAAACGTTTGATCGAACATAAACATCATTTGATCGATCGACCACCTCAACGCATCGTGTGGTGTTACAAAGAGTGGCAATCGGCGTACAGCCTCTTGCGAGAAAGTCAAGGCGATTCCATCGTGTTTGTGGAAGGCATTCCTAAAGAAGACGACGGCATCGTCTCTGACTCCCGTCAAACCCATTTGGTCATTTTCGACGACATGTTAGGAGAAGACGAAGAAGAAATTAAACTGTGGTTCACGCGCAAAGGGCATCATCGTAATGCCAGTGTCGTTTACATCACTTAAAATTTGTTTCAACAAAGTAAAGCCCATCGCACCATCAGTCTCAATGCGCATTACGTGGTCTTGTTTAAAAGCCCTCGAGATAAATCGCAAGTGCAAGTCTTAGCCAAACAGTTAGGGACGCCTTGTCTGACTCAGGCGTACGACGATGCCACCCAAACACCACACGCCTATTTACTCGTCGATTTGAAACCTACGACCCCCGAGGATTTGCGATTTCGTACCCACTTGTTTCACCACTGGTGCCAAGACGGAGGGCCTGTCCTGTACACGTCTCCGTCCTCTACTTAATTTCATTCCACAAAAAAAATCGATAAAAACCTCAGCCCCTTTTCGTCTGTCTCACACAGTGTGAACATGACGTCCCTTCAATCACATCTTCCCGTCAAATTGATTCGTGCCTTGTATGGCATCAGTCGAGAAAAAAATCCACAAATACGAGCTCGTGTCTTAGAAGCTAGTCTCAAAGAAGTCTTACGATGGTTCACGGTGACGGCACGTCAATTACTCCAAGGAATCATTCAGATTCCTCATCAAACCAAACGCTTTTTTGATCGAAACAAAGTCGCTTTGACCCAACTGGCAGATCCCGGCATCGCCACTCAAACCAAAAAACAAGTCATTTTGAAACCTGGAGGGAGCGGTACTCTAGGAGGGGTCATCATTCGCTCTCTCTTAAGATGGGATCCTAATGCTCCCAAAGTTATCCCCAAGAAAAAAGTCAAACGAAGTTCCAAGAAGAAGAAAAAGACCAGGTCCCCAAGGAGAACTTCTCCAGTGGCGGGACCCTCCTCTTACCAGACACCGCCCCGGAAAAAGAAAAGAAGCCCCCAGAAAAAGAAACAGAGAAAAAGTCCCCAGAAAAAGAAAAGTCCACAGAAGAAAACTAGTCGCAAAAGAGGCACTTCGGCCAGGACGCAACCTTACATTCGCAAACCACGACCTGCCACGGCGGTGACTGCGTCTCCGGCATCCTCACGTTCATCCACTTCTCCGTTGATGACACAAAGAACTGAAGAGTACTTGGAGACGTTGATCACACCAATAACTTCTCCGTTGATGATCCCAGGAAGAACTTCCCTAGTGGCAGGACCCTCCAATTTAGCGGCAGTGGCTACTGCTCACAATGTACCTTCTCTCAAAATCAAAGTTCAAGAAAGATCGGCCATGTTACAAAGTTTACTGGATTTGTCCAAGCAAGAACTGGCTCGATTTAGTCCGTTACATACCCCTGCACGACGTGTCATGCCTGTCCTGAAGTTGATACGCCGTAAAGACAATCAGTGGCGACGCGTTCCAGTATAAAAAGGCCTGTGACCAAGTAGGGGTATCAGTGTTTTTGGTGCTCCTGAAGACTCAAAGATGTCACCCTCCAGAAAACATCCCTCTTCTAAACAACCCCAAGGAAAGAAAACGAAAGGACTGCCTCCTCGTTTAGTCAAACATGGGGACATGTTATCTGTCCTGTCCAAAGCTTCTCCACCCCTACGAGAAAAACTCATTCAATCAGCCTCCAAAGAGGTCATCGATACCGTGTGCGAATGTTGTTTGAACGTCTTGAAGGGCACGATCCCTTTGTCCAAACACCAGAAACAATGCTTAGGTAAACATCGTCACGTTCTTCGCCAAATGGTTCAAAAGAAAATTCCCATTCGTCAAAAGAAGAAGATGTTGGTCCAACGTGGAGGTATTTTACCTCTCTTGTTAGGTCCCTTACTCAAGGGAGTCTTGGGAACCATGTTGGGAGGACTGGTGGGAGCAAGATAAAAAGGCCCTCTGAAGTCCCAAGATCTCAGAATCGACCCCTGACAACCCCATGGAAGGACGAAAACTAGCTTTAGTGCCTTACAAACGATGGATGGAATACCATCGTTGGCAAGAACAACGCACCCCGCATTTACCTCCCAATCCCAATTTGAGCGAGATGTCCCAGTTACAACACGAATTGCAGTCCTTGATGGATCGCCAAGATTTGTCCGAAACAGAAAAATCGCAAAAGTACGGTCAACTCTTGGAACGACTACAGCTCTTTCACCAGAAAGCTTTAGACGAAACAGCTCTACCCACTCTGAAAGATTTTAAGACCTTGATGAAAAGTCCAGCACCATCACTAGTACCACCACCACTACTACCAGTGACCAAGACAGAAAAAGGAGAATAAGAGGAAGAAGGGTTTCAAACTCCACCAGAAAAAGTACGCAAGTTAACAACACCACCTACCTCCAGAATTGGATGGATTAAAAAGATGATGACCACCCCTTCTTCATCACAAGAGAAAAAGAAAGTGAAGACAGAAGTGAAGACAGAAGTGAAACAAGAACCGATATCCCCCGCTCAGACATCCTCCTCTTCAACACCTATTGCCGGTCGCACACGCAAAGCATTGCAATCCAAGAAAGTACCCCAAGAGAAAAAGAGTAGCATCCTCCAAGAGTGGGTGCCTTATTAACACACCAACCAACAAATGGAAAAAGTGTTAGCCAGCATTTACTACGATCCCTCGCATCCTGCAGGTTACGCAGGAGTTCAAAAATTGTATCGTGCTGCCAAACCTCGACTGAAAAGTCTCCGTTTACCTCAAGTGCAACGATGGTTACAAGAACAAGCTACCTACACTTTACACAAACCCATTCGACGCAAGTTTTCCAGAAGTCGCACCCGAGTGGAAGGCATCGATCATCAATGGCAAGCCGATTTAGCCGATGTCTCTCATTTGGCCAGCTACAACCGTGGCTACAAATATTTGTTTTGTGTCATCGACGTATTTTCCAAATTTGCCTGGGTCGTGCCCTTGACTTCCAAATCGAGCAGCGAGTTAGTACGAGCCCTGCAACGGGTGTTGAAACAAAGTGGTCGTCACCCTCTTCGATGGCAAACGGACAAAGGTACCGAATTTCTGAACCAAGCTTTCCAAAATGAATTAAAGAAACGTGACATTCTTTTTTTTTTACCACCGAGAATCCTGAAACCAAAGCCAGCATCATGGAACGTTTTCAACGCACTTTGAAAGAACGCATGTGGAAATATTTTACGCATCACCACACTCTGAAGTACATCGACATCTTACCGCACCTGGTGCAAGCGTACAACCAATCTTACCATCCAACCATCGGACGTGCCCCGCAAGAAGTGACTCCCGAGAACGAAGTGTTGGTGTTTGAGTGCCTGTTTGGTACGTCCCCGACGAGGGCTGTCCCCAAGAAAAGTGAAATGTTGGCCGTAGGAGATTGGGTGCGCATTGGCAAAACCAAACGCACTTTCGACAAAGGTTACTTACCTAACTGGACGACCGAATTGTTTCGTGTCACTGGATGAGTGCATGGCCGTCATCCTGCCGTCTATAAATTGGAAGACATGAACGGAGAAGTGCTCAAAGGAACGTTTTATTTGCCCGAGTTACAACGTGTCACCAAAAAAGAAGACGACGTGTACGACATCGAAAGCATTCTCGAACGCAGAACCCGTAAAGTGGGCAAACGACGTGTCAAAGAAGTCAAAGTACGTTGGAAAGGATATCCACCCAGTTTTGATTCTTGGATCGACGCTTCGCAAGTCATCGACTATAAAAAGAAGTGACCATCATGCCCTTTCACATAGACGCAGCCACTACGGCTACCAATCCTTCACCCAGTTCTTCTCTACAAGATTTGCGAAAATAACCCTTGTGGGTGTGGTGCGGAAAACGTGTGCCTAAAACGCAAATCGTCGTTTTCTGCCAAATCTTCGTGGTGTATTGTGTCATCGGGGCAGCCATTGCCAATTTGAGTTTGCAACAAGGAGACAAACAATTGTGGACCATTTTATTGAGCAGTTGCATCGGTTACCTGCTTCCCAATCCCTCCCTGAAATTCTCTTCGAACGGGAACCTTGTGTCCAGTGCCAGTGCCAGTCACCACTCCAATAACAACAACAACGACCCAATTTTAGGCGGAGACACGCCTCTGACGTCCAGTAACCCCTCGGACAGCCACAGAACTCTGGAATTATGAGTCACCAAAACCAATTTTACTTAACCTTACCCAGTGACAGTTCCATGGAGGTGTTTCCCAACAACACGTTGTGCTGTTACACGGCCAAATTACCTCAGGCCATCCCATTAGATCACGAAGCCCATTGGGAAGTGGCTTTAGTAGAAATCATTCACCCGACCCAAGTCCTCAGTGTCCTTCCCAATCAAAATTTGTTTGATATGGAAGTTCATGACGAACCATTGCAACAGTACTTGGATACCTATGGCAAATATGACAAGAAAACCCCTGGCACAAAAAATCAAAAGTACACCACCTATCACTTGTTCATTCCTCCAGGCTATTATTTTAGTGGTCAACATTTGGTCAGCACCATAGCCTCCAGGTTTAATGTCGTGTTTCTTAAAGCTTTGGAAAGTGTCAAAAAAAGTGTCACCATGGAATACCACAAAGCAGCTCTTCGCTTCTTGATGAAATTTGACGGGAGTAAAATCCTGTCCATTTTATTTTGTCCTGAATTGTTTGACATGTTGGGCGGAGACATGGACATGAGAGTGGCCATGATCAAGAAAAAGGAATTGCCAATCATTTACGACAACGAGTCTTTTAGCAAGTTATTTCGTGCCCCGGTAGAACTGAACCAAGGACTGAATTTGATGTTCGTGTATTCCGATGTAGTGGAATACAAGGTGGTGGGACACACCTCTGTGCCGTTACTGCATGTCATTCCTTTCAAAGTGGATTCTGCCACGAACGCTGACGAGGAAGGTGGAAACACTTATCACGTCCACCGCGAATTTGTACATCCTCACTATTTGCCTGTCAGCAAGTCGTATTTGGACACGGTCAACATTGCTATAAAAGGAGATCTGGGACAAAATATTCCATTCACCAAAGGAAAAGTCACGGTGAAACTCCATTTTCGAAAACGGTTCTCTCACGACTCGTAAGTCATGTATCCAGTGTACCGAGGGGTTGCTCGACAGCGAGGACACGGTTTAGGAGATATGTTAAAATCGGCCTTTCGTTCGGTGGCTCCGGTGTTGAAACCGATGGTGACACGCGGATTGCACGCCTTGAAAGATGCAGCATTGACACAAGGCAAAGAATTTCTCTAAAATATCATCATCGATAAGCAAAACCCCAAAGAAGCCTTCATGAGGGCAGGCAAAAATGTCTTGCTGCAAACGGGCAAAGACCTTTTGGGCCGAGGAGACACATCTATAAATGCCCTGCACGCTACCGAGTCAGG
Source organism: Sinohyriopsis cumingii (assembly GCA_028554795.2). Classification (NCBI taxonomy): domain Eukaryota; kingdom Metazoa; phylum Mollusca; class Bivalvia; order Unionida; family Unionidae; genus Sinohyriopsis; species Sinohyriopsis cumingii. Next base: position 25,440,030 of record CM068830.1, on the reverse strand, counting down.
CATTCAGCAAGGACAAGGCAGAAAGAGACGAAGAAGAAAACACCCTTTCACCAGACTTCACACGTCTAAAGCTAGAAAGGCAAAGAAAAGAAGAACCGTTCGAGACTGAGACGTTTTCGATTATTGCGACACAGAACAAAATGATGCACCGAGAATCTTGCGCTTGTTCCAAGTCGGAACTGGATCTGTTTGCCATGCCCCCCACCATGATGACGATGCAATAATCCCAGTGGGTGGAATTTCATCCCGTCTCCTCATTGACCGATTCCGCTCCCATCGAGTTTGAAATCAAAGGACAGCCCGAAGATTACATCGATCTGAATAGCAGTTACCTATACTTGAAAGTGAAAGTGATCGAACCATCCAACGCTAACCTAGACAATGATGATGCAGTAGCTTCCGTCAACAATTTCATGCATTCCTTGTTTAGCGAAGTGGACTTGTACTTGAATAACAAACTGGTCAGCAGCAGCATGGATACTTACCCTTATCGAGCGTACCTGGAAAATCTCTTGACGTACGGAAAAGAAGCCAAGAACACTCATCTGGATGCTTGCGTGGTATGGAAACCTGACAAAGCGACTAAGTTCAACGGCCTTACACTTGCTGGGGATGCTTCAAATACAACGGGATTTGTAGAACGATGAACGAAAATTCATCTAAGTCGTAGTTTAGAACTGATGGATCGCTTGCATCTAGACATGTGGTTACAAGAAAAGCATTTGCTGAACGGGGTGGATATCCGCTTGAGACTGAATCGCAGCAGTGCCGCTTTCCATTTGATGGCTGCTGATGGTTCCACTTACAAAACCATCATCCAAGAAGCCAGACTCTACGTGCGTCGTGTGGAAGTGTTACCTAAAGTGGGAAACGACGTCAGTCAGATGTTGAGCAGAACGACCGCCAAGTATCCGATACGTCGCGTGGAAGTGAAAACCTTCACCATTCCTGCTGAACAGCGATCCATGATCGAAGATCATCTGTTCCAAGGACAGTTACCCAAGCGTTTGATTGTTGGTATCGTCAAGAATTCAGCCTTCAACGGAGCCTACCATGAAAATCCTTTCAACTTTCATCATTACAATGTGTCCAAGATTGAAGTCAGTCGCGATTGAAAGGCCTTGTGTACCCGACCCTTTGAGCCTAACTTTGGTGACAGGAATTATTTGAGATCGTACTTGTCGCTGTACGAAGCCACCGGACAGTTAGGAGCCAACACCATTCACGGTATTACGTACGAGGATTATGCAGGAGGCTATGCTTTGTGGGTTTTCGATTTCACTCCAGACCAAGGCAGCGACGAGGGACATTTCCACCCTATAAAATCCGGCCAAATTCGTGTGGAAATTCAGTTTGTGAGTCCACTGGATGCAGGGAACACAGTGAACGTCATCCTGTATGCAGAATTTGATAATACGATAGAAATCAACAGTTTGAGAGAAGTCATTCTAGATTATTAGAAGCTATGGAAGACTGTTATCCCTCTTTACCTAGTGGAGAAACTTTAGACATGGAATGTGAGGAGACTGTGGAAGAAGAAGAAGAATCCCAAGACAAAGACGAAGAAGTTGTCATGATGAAGTCAAGATGGCCAGAACAAGAAGCCGATTTAGTCTACTGTTTTGCCAAACACTTGGTCGAAAAAATGACGGAATTGATCAAAAAAGATTGCTATGGATGTCAAAACGATCATCCCAGTCAAATTCAACACGATAAATGCCTGATGTTGAGTCAAGAAGAAAAATTGGACGAGTATCTGGACGAAGCTTGGAGTCTCATCTCGGACGAAGTCGTGTTGCATCAGTGGTATAAAGACTTGCGTGAACATTCTTGTCCACCATTAACCACTCAAGAGATCCATCGTATCGAAGCTCTCCTGAATCAGAGTGAGCAGACGAAACGAAGAAACGGTTATTTGTCAGACATTTTCAAGCAAAAAGTCAGGATCGAATTGATGACTTATTATTACCTGTGAAGAAGAAAAAAAAACAAAACATGGATACCTGGGAACTTTATTACCTTTTGAACCACAGTTCGTATACGGCTTCTTGGAATCCTGTCGTCTATGCTAAAGATGAACTCCCTCATCGCAAACCTCAAGACCATCTAGCTTATGTGATCAACACGGACGACAGTCATCTCCCAGTAACCCACTGGGTAGCCGTCTACTTTCCTCAAGAAGGATGTGTGGAATATTTTGATTCGTACGGATTGCCTCCTTTGGAAGACGATATCATTGACTTTATGAGAAGAACTGCTCAGACCACCCGATTCAATAATGTGAAATTACAAGGCACAGATTCCTTGGTATGTGGACAGTACTGTGTGTATTTTCTGCATCATCGCAGCCTGGGCTATTCCTTAGAACATTTAGTGACTCATTTTGATCCTCGTTCTTCTTCAAGAAACGATGTGAAAGTAGATCGATGGTTTTGTGACCATTATGCTTATCTTTTGTCTCAAGCTAGGAAACGTAGTGTCAATCAATGGCCTAATGACTTCCAATAGTGGAAATCACAATTTCATTCACAACGTTGTCAACCCTGTCCAAAATAATGTGTAAATTGAAAAAAAATGTTTGTGATTTGAAAAAATTGTTTGAGATTTGAAAAAATTGTTTGATGTTATATTGTTGGATTATTGTTGAAAAATGTTAGAGTTGTTGGTTAGTGTTAAGTGATTTTTGAATAAAAAATGTTGTGTTTTGAAAAAAATGCCTTTGTCTTTTGTTTGGCTATAAGAATGTTGATTCATGCTCTTTGACTTCTTACTATCCCTCTCATGACACTCATTGAACGTTGCGGCTCGAAAACCGTGTGGGGATGTTTTCCTTCACGTCCGCGCTTTGACTTTAAGAACCGTTGTAGTTTCCAGTCTAACCATCCATTGTCGACTCATCCTCCTACGAAGATGTGCTCCAAACTAGCTAAGCTAAGCGAAGCCTACGTGAATTTGCATAGGGTCAGACGCAGTCTGATACCGAAAGCTGAAGAGATAGAGAATGTGAGAATGTTAAAAGTCACTGAAGACCTGATAGAAGTGCTCTTCAGAGAAGAAGTGAACAGGGAGAAAGAAGAATGGACAGAGAAGTACAGACTTCAGAGACAGCAGCAGCAGCAACAACAGCAGTAGCAGCAGCAGGAACCTGAACCCGACAGAGGCGTTGTCGATTGTCGTATCGACACCAAAGAGTTCTTCTTCTCTTTCCGAAGAAGCAGACCTATCGTCAGAAAGTCTATCCTCAGAGGACGTCGCATTCTTAGAAACTAAAAGATTGCCATAGCAAACAAAAAAACAACCCTTTTCAGGGCTACCCCAAACTCTAGAAAAGAAATAACAATCCATTTGCCAATGTCTGTATGTAGAGTAGTGTGAATATAAACACTAACTCTTTTTTATAGTGTGAGGATATGTGTTTGTGTATATGATTGTGTGTTTGTAAGTGCTCACGTACGTTTGTGTGGATAGTAGATTAAAATCATGTGTTGTTTTTTTTTTGCTGTTGGACGTGTGGGGAGAGTAGATTTGGGGTTTGATTAATTTGCGTATGTGGATAGTATATTGAAGTGATTAATGAAAATTTTTAAATTAGTAATGGGTAGTATAAAAAAGTGAGTGAGTGTTTCTTTTAGGTCCGCGCGTTGTTTGGTTATGATCTAGGTAAGATCAATTTTGTTTTAGGGGATGTTTTCCTTCACGTCCGCGCTTTTAGTATAAAATGAAACTCGTTCGGCAGTCTAGCTACCCTTGTTGATTGATCAAGAGAATGAACACCAGACATGCAAAACTGCTTGAACTTCATGTACACCTGGAATATGCCAGGCGTATAGTGAATGAGCTGGCTGCAGAGGCCCTAGTAGAAGAGGGAAGGATGAAAGAGGAGGAGAGAAGAAACAAAGAAGAGGAGGAGAGAAGAAACAAAGAAGAGGAGAGAGGAAATTTCAGAATCCCAGAGACAGAAAATTGGGATTCTGAAGCCACTTATCCCGCCTCTGCTCTTCCCCCCAAAAAAGTGAATAGAGACTGGGGAAGAAGATGTGTGTGTGGTGCCAGGCCTGGAAGGTGCCATCATTAACCAGGTGTCATGGAGTTCAAAAAAAAAACAAACAGCCCTTTTCAGGGCTACCCAAACCTTTAGAAAAGAAATAACAATAGATTTGCCAATGTGTGTAGGTAGAGTAGTGTGAATATAAACACTGACTCTTTTTTATAGTGTTTGTGTTTGTGTTTGTAAGCGCTGAGGTAGGTTTGTGTGGATAGTAGATTTGGGTTTCATTTTAATGCTTTGCGTGTGTAAATATTAGATTAGGGGTTTGTTTATTGATGCTTCAAGGATGTGGATAGTAGATCATATGAAATGAGAAAAGTAGGGGATGTTTTCCTTCACGTCCGTGCGTTGTTCGGTTATGATCTAGGTAATATCAATTTTATGTTTTAGGGGGATCTTTTCAATCACGTCCGCGCTTTCACTATAAGAACCCACAGTATTCGTCGTTCAAACCATTCTACAATGAATGAAAAAGAAGATGGCTTCGAACCAGCTTGATAAAATGAAAACATTGCAAGACGTCCTGGACAATTTGGGTATGATGGAGCAAATGTTAGTGACGTTAAACGAGGATCACTATTCTTATAGCCCCCATCGAGTGAAGATGGAGATTAACAACTTAAGAAAAGTAAAGGAAATGATAAGTGCTGTGATGAAAGAAATAAAGGAGGAGAAGGAGGATGAAGAGGAAAGGATAAGGATAAGAGCATGGAATGAAAAAATTGAAAAAGAAGAAGAAAATGAGAAGAGGAAGAAAGAAGGGGAGGAGAAGAAGAAAGAGGAGAAAAAAAAGGAAGAAAAGAAAGAAAAGAAGAGAAAGAGTGTAGGACAGAAAATAAGAAGTTGATGGAGAAATAGAAGAAATTAGAAGCAGAAGAAACCCAAAGGCCCTTTTCAGGGCCACCCACATTTCTCGAAAAGAGATTGACTTTCCATTGCCTACCCCATTTTTTTATTTTTATTTTTTTTAAAAAAAAATTCCATGTTCAATTTCTCTTGAGGCTATACAGTCCCACCCTGTATAAATTCCTTTGACGCTATACAGTCCCATCATGTTCAATTTCCATTGTTCAATTCCCCTTGAGGCTAAACAGTCCCACGATTTTTCGTCCATGTTTAATTTCCATATTCCCATGTTCAATTCCCTTTGAGGCTAAACCGTCCTACGATTTTTCGTCCATGTTAAATTTCCCTTGAGGCTAAACAGTCCCAGGGTGGTTAATGTTAAATTTCCATTGAGGCTAAACAGTCCCCGGGGGGGGGGGGGGGGGGTCTGTAATGCTAATTCCCATTGAGGCTGAATCGTCCCTATTCACTACTAACATCGTTCTCCTTCGAGGTCCACCTTAAATTTCCCAATGAAAGGTGTGTATAATATATGTCCTGGAGCAAGTTAGACTAAGAACTTTGAAATAATACTGAACCTGCCTTTCTTGAATTGTACCGTATTTACGGAGTCTTCCTTGTCATGTGGAGACAGTTGTTTTTCTTCATACTGCATATGCATCGAAACACTATTTGAAGGAAGTAAAATGTTGTTTTTGCTGTTTCGTATTTCTAGTACAAGAATAGAACGGCATTTACTTCCGTGTAAAGCTAATTTTAGACACTGATTGCGTTAATGTCCATCTCGTATGGAAAAGGGGCATTTATATACATCATCGTTTGTTCGGCTTCTACTTCGAATATGAGTTTCTTGGAAAATGAAGTTCTTTCATTTCAAACGCTACTCTATTAAGATTATGCAAGTTTAGTTTTTATTATATTATTGAAACTATGACCAGCAAAAGAAAAGTGTTCTGCAACTGAAACAGAATTTGTAAGATACAGAAGTGTTTTGTATCTGATCATACATGGTCCAAACTGAATGCGTACGACAGAGAATTAATGTATCTCATTACGTACAAGATCCATGGCTTTCACTGTGTCGGAGAAACAGAAAAGCTGCAGAATAGAATCAATCTTGAAACGTCTGATTCGATGAAAACGAAGATGGAACGAAGTCCAGCTGAAGAACACTTCTCTTCCTCTGGCCATATTTTCAGTGATATAATGCCAACTAAAATCGCCCACAACCTCAACGAGAATTTCTAAACCAGGAAAGAAATTGACTCGTTGTGGATACGCCGCCGAAGAACATAGTAATTAAGCGGATTTAATAAAAATGACTACAAATAAAGCATCTACACGCAGATAAAATAATTTGTTTAGACCCCCTTCTTTCAATAAAATAAATAACTCCATTATTCACTTACTAATCTGTAATTACTACTGTTAATTGGGTTAGTGCTTATATACGTCTTTATCTATCGATTTTCCATCAAGACACTTCACTATTTAGTACCTGTCATTGTGATTTTTCCCATATAGATTAAACATTTGCAGAATTTCAGATAAATTTTGACCTGATAAATTCACAAAGGAACATTTGATACAAGATAAGCAAAAACATTTTGGAAGAGTGGTACATTAATGTACATACAGATACCTAAGTTTGGAAATTTGAAGCAGTATCGTAATAGTCTTAAATATTGAGTTACTTTAAACATGGATGTCATAACCTCACCGTTATTATTTTAGGTGAAAATTCTAAAGGCACTTAATATTTCACTCATTATAATAATCACATCATCATTATTTTCCTATTCTTTATTATTATTATTATTATTATTATTATTATTACATGCAAAGAGGTCTCGTTACTGAGCTAATCCAACGCTTACATGAATTTTGCTCTAAGACCCTTGATTTCTCTATTTACAAAGACTTCTAGAAAACAATCATTATCAATTTGAAGTTCTCATGACGCACCAAGGCGATAAACAATTTTCCTCTAACCAATTAATGACCACAAACTATCCCAGCTTCACATTTGCATCAGAACTTTACAATTGCATGGCAGCTTCACACCTGCATGGCTTATTTTCTGTTAGGATTCCGTATAGTAACGCCAGTGCTTAAAAAAATACCATAAACACAAATCAGAACTCAAACACCAGATGCATGGAACTGTTTTCCTACTCTAGCCCGGGTCAGCTGAAACACGAATTTAGGCCTCATTTCTCATGAGACTTTTTCGCTACATTTACCATCATGCTAAGAATGAAAGTCATCTCTAGATAATAGAATAACCCCTTCTCGATTTTTCCATTGTACAAATTATTAGTCCCTATCACAAATATTTCACATGGAAATACACAACCAATCAACACCTTTAGATTTAAATAGGAACTACTGGGATCACTTATCCAATTCTGACCAGAACTCATCAACGAAACTAAAAACTATACCATCATGAATTCTCATCAATACTGTACTCTTTGACGTTTGATCGTAGAACATGACTATTTACTCGGGCTGAGAAATATTTCTCTAACAACGACTTCCCATAATCAAACAAATGATCACAAAAATCTAATAAATTTCAAAACGACTACGTAAATACAAATGGCACATACCCTAGATATTATTATTGTTATTATTATTCTTATTATTATTCAGACATTTCAGACTCTGGATGCTATGGTCGAAGCCATGATGACGTACGGTATGGAAATCCAAAATGAATCAGGAGAGCGCCTGCACATCAGTCTTACCATACCATGGAGGATTTGCATGGAGAAGAAGGCGGACAAATACTACATTGTTTTTAAGTGATACCCATCCTTTAAGCTACTAACTCATTGGAAGGTTTTCAGTGAATTTATGTGATGGAATCAAATGTTCAAATGTCAAACGTAAACGCTTTTCTGGAGATAAATTTCAGAATGTAGGGTTTTAGCGGTGTATATATTTAAGCTATTTTGTGTGACAAACATTTGTCTATGATTGTAAGGTGCAGTTTAAATTCTGGTTACTTGGAAAAAGAATGTTCACGAAGCATTTGAGTTCAAAGCTAGTTTTATTTAATTTTAGGCTGGTGTTTTGATTCGATTGCTGTTTAGTTATAGGTCAAGAGAATACTAATATAAATGGGGATTTGATGAACAAATAACTAATTCCTGTTTTAGATTGGTCTGTGGGAACTATTTTATAATCAGAGTTTACAGTTTTGTTGTTGAATTCGAGAGGAATTACTTGTCTGAAATATTCACTAGAACTAAAATAGTGCTCATTCACCTTTGGATTAATACATTACTTTGGATTTGGTGAACTCATTCACAGACATTCTGGATTGCATCATTGTAATATATCAGGACTTTTAAGACTATTTGAACTCATTCGGAATATTTTATATTTTGGGACTTAAGATAGGACATTTAGAATTATTTTGTAAGTGTCTCTTAAATTTTCACTTTTTACCTTACAGAAATAAATTGCTTATTTATTTTACCTAAATTGTTGGTTTTACTCCTTTCTGTTACATATTGTAAGAACTATGAACGAACGTAATGTATGCTACCGAATGACATAACGAATTCGATTGAGGAGCATCCCATCTGCTTATATTTTATTCATTGCAAGATGATCAATACATGGAAGGAGATTCTCTCTCTCTCTCTCTCTCTCTCTCTCTCTGTGTGCAGCAAAAAATGATTCTACTGATCACTTTGAGTACATTTAATCATTACCATAACAAATCGGGGGCTCGTCCCGGATCTGAATTTTTAAAACATTTTGGAGATATAACAAATTACCTTTAAACTATAAATTTGCTTTCTTTCGGATAAACACAGAATTTCTCATTAGTATTGTTGGTATATAGTCATGTTGACCATACAGCTTGGGAATTTCTTATATGCTCGAGAATTGGGTACGTCGTAACCGATATCATGGGGGGAAAAGGCGTGAAATCTCTTGAAAACATCGTTCTCCTTCGAGGTCCGCCTTAAATTTCCCAATGAAAGGTGTGTATAATACATGTTCTGGAGCAAGTAAGACTAAGAACTTTGACATAATACTGAACCTGCCTTTCTTGAATTGCACCGTATTTACGGAGTCTTCCTTGTCATGTGGAAACAATTGTTTTTCTTCATACTGCATATGCATCGAAACACTATTTGAAGGAAGTAAAATGTTGTTTTTTGCTGTTTCGTATATCTAGTCCAAAAATAGAACGGCATTTATTTCCGTGTAAAGCTGATTTTAGACACTGATTGCGTTGATGTCCATCTCGTATGGAAAAGGGGCATTTATATACATCATCGCTTGTTCGGCTTCTACGTCGAATAGGAGTTTCTTGGAAAATGAAGTTCTTTCATTTCAAACGCTAGTAGTGAATGGGGCCACCCTAGGGACAATGGGAATTACCAATAAAAACACGCCAGGGCTACTCTGGGGACTATGTAAATTTAACATGGGGAAAATTGCTGGGCCACTCTAGGGACAAGGGGAATTGAACATGGGGAATAGAGTTTGGGCTTGTCTTGGGACAATGGGAATTTAACAATGGGAATAGAGTTTGGGCTTGTCTAGGGACAATGGGAATTTAACATGGGGAATAGAGTTTGGGCCTGTCTAGGGACTATGTAAATTTAACATGGGCGATATTGTCGTGCCACTCTAGGGACAGGGGGAATTGAACAGTGGAATAGAGTTTGGGCTTGTCTAGGGACAAGGGGAATTGAACATGGGGAATAGATCGTGGGACTGTCTAGGGACAATGGGAAATTTAACATGGGGAATAGATCGTGGGACTGTCTAGGTACAATGGGAAATTTAACATTACGGAAACCCCTGGGGGGATATAGCCTCAAGGGAATTTAATATGGGAAAAAGTCTTGGGCAACTCTAGCCTCAAGGGGAATTTAACATATGGAAATTGAACATGGTGGGTCTGTATAGCGTCAAGGGGAATTGAACATGGTGGGACTGTCTAGGGACAATGATGGTAGAGGGTCAAACACAACAGAGACAGAGCATACATACACTAGTACAAGCGTGAGATTTATATATAAAGCATTACCAAGACCTGAAATCTTGCTGGGGTGTTCAAAAATTTGCATAATTGTAATGATGCTATAAATAGCTATAACCAAGGAAATGCTCAAACACAAAATGAATGTGACTAAAAGTAACGCTAAAATGACGAAATTGTCCCAGAATTTAAAGGAAAATAAACATATCCCCGAAAATTAAGTTTCAATGGTTTAGACTAAAATGGATAAAATTAGTAACTACTTACAATATCAACTTGTGTGACGATCGTGGATAAACACCCATGTATCTATTTATAGCTATAATCAGCTGAAATTCCTATGAAATCTCACTATCTATTTATAGCGACAACTTGTGGTTTATTCCTTTGGAAAACCCCACTATCATTTTATAGCCTCAGCTTGAGTGACGTTCCTGTTTATGAACTCTAGTACATATGTATAGCTACAACCTGTGGAAAACCCCAAGTCCATATTTATAGTCTCAAAATTTCCAGCGTCAGTGACGTCACTGTACTGGAAACTAGTGGATAAATGGCAACAGTGTTGCAAGTGACTGACCTGAATACGCGCTACTGTAGGTAGGTAGGTAGAACGTATCTGATAGTGATAAAGGGAGTTTTATAGGGACAAACAGAGACAAATACACACACACACACACACACACACACACACACGCGCACACAACAGAGGGAAGAAGAAAAACAAACCCAAAATATACTATTCACACAGGGAAGAGGTAAAAAGCCAACAAATATACTATCCAGACGTTCTTACACTAACACACACACACACACACATACACACACACACACAGATCGAAGAATAAAACCAAAATTAAAATATACTATCCATACAAACGTACGCTAACGCATACAAACCCCAAATATACTATCCATACAAACGTACGCGAACGCATACAAACCCCAAATATACTATCCATGCAAACGTACGCGAACGCATACAAACCCCAAATATACTATCCACACAAACGTACACGAACGCATACAAACCCCCAAATATACTATACATACAAACGTACGCGAACACATACAAACCCTAAATATACTATCCACACAACGTCGCTAACGCATACAAACCCAAAATATACTATCCACACGGAAGGGAGGGAAAACAAAACCAAACATACTATCCATACAAGCGTACGCGAACGCATACAAACCCCCAAATATACTATCCACACAACGTCGCTAACGGGTACAAACCCCAAATATACTATCCACACAACGTCGCTAACGCATACAAACCCCAAATATACTATCCACACTCGGGAGGAAGAAGAGAAAATAACAACCAAATATACGATCTACACAACGTACGCGAACACACACACACACACACACACACACACACACAGGGAAGAGGAAAAAACAAACCCCAAATATACTATCAAGACAGAAGGGAGAGAATACAAACCCCAAATATACTATCTACACATGGAAGAGGAAGAATACAAATCCCATACCTACTATCCACACGGAGGTGAGACGTAAAAAAATAAACCCCATATCTACAATCCACGCAGAGGGAAGAAGAAATAAATAACCCAATATACACTATCCTCAAAGAGGGAAGAGGAAAAAGCCATAATATAATAACCACACAGAGAGAAGAAGAAAACCATTATACACTATCCACACGGAGTGAAGAAATAACACTTTATATATACTATCAACAGAGAGTGAAGAAAATAACCCATTATATTCCATCAACACAGAGTGAAGAAGAAAAAGTTTTTTGAAAGCACCTAAGCCGTCACCTGCAATGACCAACTCTGCCAAACACCTACCCCCCCCCCAACACTACAAAGCCCATTTAACCCGTTATTTTATGGCATCAATGTGTGATTTAGGAAACATCAAGACACAAAATGATGGATGAATAGACTGACTATTGTTTACCGACTTGCATGCCTAAAGAGCGTGCGTGAAGGAAAACATCCTTCCATTTCAATTCTAACTAAAACATGATCCAGAGGGATAGAGAGAGGTGAAAGAGCACAATTTTATAAAGTGTGAGTAGAAACAAAACACGCCATCCTTATTATACAATGTCAAGACCAAGAGACACTTACGTTTTCTTTCTGGTCTATTCTCTTTTAGAAGGTAGTATGAAATTTCACATCAGGGCCAACGCATCGGCTCACGTTGTCAATTTTTCCATTTCCATGTCTTCACTGGCACAAGTTCTTCCTCATCTTCAATTTCGTCTTCTTCTGAATCCCTCTTCTCTTTTTCGTCTTGTTTCTGTTTCTTCTCTTTTCTCTTAGGGCACTCTGAATCCCAGTGTCCTTTCTCCCGACAACGATATTAGGTATCTTGACTTTTGTCTCTCTTTCTTAGACGAAGCAGGTATATTGGAGACAAATACCCATTTTCCTTTGTAGATATAGCAAACTTCATCAGCACTTACACACTTTCGTATGACTCTCATCAAATCAACGACCAAAAGAGTAAGTTTTGTTGCCACTTTCGCCTGTGAATTATGCTTTCGTACGACTTTTAGCATATATTTGACCAGCAGGTCGATCTGTACTGACTCTTCCATCTTCTTGATTGTTTGAGAGTGGAATGAATACTCTGACGCTAAGGCACTCACCCTATATACAGGGACCTGCTACGTATGAAACCTAGTCAAATGTAATTTTGCAATAAGATGAAAGGATTTCATTGAGAAAGTAAAAGGCAATGACGTGCCGTGTCGACTCACACAAGACCTGAAGTGTTAGCTCAAATCCGTGTCAGCGATTTCGAAGACGACATAACTGAGCTTTAATCAATGCTCTCCATTTATGCCATAAAACCACGAGTCCTGATTCACGGCAAAAGAAATTTCGTTCGGTCCATAAAAAATAGTATCACATCTGAGAAACGCAAAAACGAACTTCCAGCAAACTGAGAACGACGGCTTACACCTACAACGTGAAATGTATGAGTTCAAGTAGTGCGTAAAACTTAGTCAAATTAAATTTTTATAGTCAAGACGAAACGATCTCTTTTCGAAGAAGAAAGCAGACATCAAGCGACAATGGCGATCCGTGTCACACAACACTTTTCAAAATGTGTATTATTAGAGGTTTGTTCTAGCGATCTGCACGGTTAAATTAAATGTTGATGTATTTTGCAATAAGACGGACACAATTTCCATGGGATCACCCATGGTACCATTGTTCGTGCATTAGTTTAATTTTTTTAAATATTTTTTATATAAATCGCCTAAAGGATAGACCCAGTAAAGCATGACCATTCTCGTCACTGTGTGAATAGCTACTCAAGTCAATTCGAAGTGAACGCGGTAAGAAAATAAGTATAGCCAATAAAATGGCTAACAACGGGTGATGCATTGTTTTGTTCTAGGACTGTGTGGCATAATAATCCCTACGCTCTTGCGTTGTTACCATTACAGTGCAGACAGACTGGAATGTGAACTTACAAGCCCTCTTTGTGTATTGTACCATTTCTTCTTACCACATCAAAATACTGAGCGTCACAGTATTGGTTCGCGTTTTCAAGCTGACCATTTTTTTTATATCTCACTTAAACATTTTAACATAAACACTCACACTCACATCGGTAGAGTCAGAACAGACGTGTTACATTATTGAGGGGCATGTTATCTTTTTTTTTCTTCTTCAAACTAATAAATTTGAGGTTTGTATGAAGTAAAGAACCGAAAGTACAGTGAACCTCAAGGATGATGACCCAATCTGTATGTCTATTGATGCGTGTATTTACTTAAGAAGAAATATGACCTCTAAAACACAAAGAGATACGGCAAGCATGATTAGAATGAACACAACGATGTTTTCCTTCACGCCCGTGTAATTTAGAGTTTCAATCCTCTTTCAAGACAAACTTGGTCTCCTTTTGTAGGGCTTGAAATAAAATAAACTGAAAAATCTTAAGCACTTTGCTATAGATAATTTCATCAACAGACTAAACGACATCAATACCGTTACAACACCAGAAAGCCTTAAATCTTCTATCAAAAAGAAATGCATAAAAAAATTAAAGATTAACGATAACTAACCAATGAAACCGAATTTAACAAAGGCAATGACATGTGAAGAAATGTCTCTCACTTTGGAAAGGTAGGCGAATGTAATCTGTCATGCACCATCAACTTGAAAAAATTATAAACAGAGAGAAATCTGAATTCAAAATTCATTTTTTTTTTCAAAAATTGTTTCGTTTCTTTTTTCTTTTCTGGAACAAATCTAAGCACTAATATAGAGTGGAAAAGGGAAAATGCACATAAAAGCTTTGATATTTCTGAAAAAATGAGGGGATATTCCTAACGCTCATAATCACCTATATATGCTTGGACTTGTCTGTGACTTATCCACAAAACAAGATGAACATATTTCTGGTCAAGCTGCAAGTGTGTGCGTGTTTTGGAAAATGGTAAAAATTGGATATACAATTTTCTCGTGACACTTATAAAGTGAAGAGTCTGTGCAAGTGTCAAAAGCCAAAGTCATATAAGTTTTGTATTTTGTACGGCTTGTAAAGATTTCCACTTTAGAAAATGTGAAGTATCACAAGTTATTATCACAAACAGAAGTGGAACATAGGGGCTTGCAAGAAAGAAAATAACCCAGACAGTTGGTGTCATCAAGAGTGCTAGAGACGGTACCCGAACTTGCTTGCTTGCTTACTTGAATTAAAGTGATTTTCGCTCCAATGGAGCATGTATCACTGGTTTAATCACGCAACGCGTGATTTTTAATTACTCCTGGGGAAGGAAAGAGAGCCTCAGCCCCCAGGCTTTTATGTACTCACAGACTACTTTTAAATTTAGCCACTCAGGTTTAGGACTAACTAGTCCTTAACAACCTGACGGAAAAGCTTTAAACATGAGTGACAATAGTCTCACCACACACTCATTTTTCTTAGTTTTTTTTAAATGCCTCAGGTGTCAACCCAAGCTGTATGTAAAGCCCGCTACGATTGGTCGGTAGCGATGACGTCACATTAGGACACATGGGCGTGTGGCAGGTGGAAATCGTTCCACATTCTGCCACGTGTACGATGTCCGAACGTGGTAAAGGAGGAAAAAAGGTGCTCAGCAAGCCAGCGATGGATGTTAAGTACTCCCCAAAACGCCAGCCCGTACTTATTTCAAATCAAGTCGTGTCACCAAAAAAGAAGACGTGTACGACATCGACGGCATTCTCGAACGCAGAACCCGTAAAGTGGGCAAACGACGTGTCAAAGAAGTCAAAGTACGTTGGAAAGGATATCCACCCAGTTTTGATTCTTGGATCGACGCTTCGCAAGTCATCGACTATAAAAAGAAGTGACCATCATGCCCTTTTACACAGATTCAGCTACTGCGATCACTCCTTCACCCAGTTCTTCTCTGCAAGATTTGCAAAAACAACCCTTGTGGGTGTGGTGTGGAGAACGTGTGCCTAAAACGCAAATCGTCTTTTTCTGCCAAATCTTCGTGGTGTATTGTGTCATCGGAGCAGCCATTGCCAATTTGAGCTTGCAACAAGGAGACAAACAATTGTGGACCATTTTATTGAGCAGTTGCATCGGTTACCTGCTTCCCAATCCCTTCCTGAAATTCTCCTCGAACGGGAAGAACGGGAATCTTGCGTCCAGTGTCAGTTACCACTCTAACAACAACAACAACAACAACCCCATTTTGGGCGGAGACACTCCTCTGACTTCCAGTAACCCCTCGGACAGTCACAGAACTCTGGAATTAGGAACAATAACAACCAATTTTACTTAACCTTACCCAGTGACAGTTCTATGGACGTGTTTCCCAACAACACTTTGTACTGTTACACGGTCAAGTTACCTCAAACCATCCAATTAGATCACGAAGCCCATTGGGAAGTGGCTTTGGTGGAAATCATTCACCCAACACAAATCAAAAACATCACCGAAAAGCAAAACACTTTCCAGGTGGAAATCCTGAATGTCCAGTTGGAAGAAGAAATCAATAAAATCGGGTTTTTAGGGGACACAAGACCAGCCAGCAATCCAGCCTTCATTATCTACTCCTTGAAAATTCCTTCAGGTTATTTATTTTAGTGGTGAACATTTGGTGGACACTATTGGGGACAGGTTCAACTTAGCCTTTGGCAAAGCACCGAACAGAGCCAAAATTTGTGAAGATTGAGCACCATCAAGTGGCTCATCGTCTCATGCTCAAATTTCAAGATACGGACACGTTGTCCCTCAGGTTCAATGGTAGTTTGTTTGAAATTTTGGGTGGACATGCTGAAATGGTCGCAAACAATTTGAGCCCCAAGATCAACAGTAATATGGATTTTTTACAGAGCTTTTGGAAACCCGGTAGAACTGAACCAAGGACTGAATTTGATCTTTGTGTATTCCGATGTGGTGGAGTACAACGTGGTGGGACACACCTCCGTACCGTTACTGCGTGTCATTCCTTTCAAAGTGGATAGTGCCACGACCAGTGACCAGGAACGTGGAAACACCTATCACGTACACCGCGAATTTGTACATCCTCATTATTTGCCCGTCAGTAAGTCGTATTTGGACACTGTCAACATTGCTATAAAAGGAGATCTGGGACAAAATATTCCATTCACCAAAGGGAAAGTTACAGTGAAACTCCATTTTCGAAAACGGTTCTCTAACGAATTGTAAGTCAAGACAGCGACGAGGGACATTTCCACCCTATAAAATCCGGCCAGATTCGTGTGGAAATTCAGTTTGCAGAAAATCTAAGCGCAGATAATATGGTGAACGTCATCATGTATGCTAAATTTGACAATACGATAGAAATCAACAGTTTGAGAGAAGTCATTCAAGACTATTAGAAGTCATGGAAAACTTTTATTAATGTTTATGTAGTAGGGATTCCTTGGACATGGAATGTGAAGATCCTGAGGAAGGAAAACCCCAATACAAAGACGAAGAAGTCACAATGATGAAGTCTAGATGGCCAGAACAAGAAGCCCATTTAGTTTTCTGTTATGCTATAGTCTTGGCAGAAAAAAATGAAGGAATTGATCAAGAAAGATTGCTTTGGATGTCATAACGATCATCCCAGTCAAATTCAACACGATAAATGCCAGATGTTAAGAAGAAAAATTGGACGAATATCTGGACGAAGCTAGGAGTCTCATCTTGGAAGAAAACGTGTTGCAACAGTGGTATAAAGGCTTGCGTGAACATTCTTTTCCTCCATTAACAACTCAAGAGATCCATCGCATCGAAGCTCTCTTGGATCAGAGTTGGGAGACGAGGCGAAGAAACGGTTACTTGTCAGACATTTTCAAGCAAAAGTCAGGATCGAATTGATCACTTATCATTACCTGTGAAGAAGAAAAAAACATGGATACCTGGGAACTTTATTACGTTTTGAACCACAGCTCGTACACGGTTTCTTGGAATCCTGTCGTCTGTGCAAAAGATGAACTCCCTCATCGCAGACCTCAAGACCATCTAGCTTATGTGATCAACACGGACGTTAGTCATCTCCCAGTAACCCACTGGGTAGTCGTCTACTTTCCTCAAGAAGGATGTGTGGAATATTTCGATTCGTATGGATTGCCTCCTTTGGAAGACGATATCATCGACTTTATGAGAAGAAATGCTCAGACCACCCGATTCAATAATGTGAAATTACAAGGCACAGATTCCTTGGTGTGTAGACAATATTGTGTGTATTTTCTGCATCATCGCAGCCTGGGCTACTCCTTAGAACATTTAGTGACTCATTTTGATCCTCGTTCTTCTTCTAGAAACGATGTGAAAGTAGATCGATGGTTTTGTGACCATTATGCTTATCTTTTGTCTCAAGCTAGGAAACGTAGTGTCCATCAATGGCCTAATGATTTCCAACAGTGGAAATCACAATTTCATTCACAACGTTGTCAGCCCTGTCCAAAATAATGTGTTAGTTGAGAAAAAATGTTTGTGATTTGAAAAAAAATGTTTGATGTTATATTGTTGGGTTATTGTTAAAAAATGTTAGAGTTGTTTGTTAGTGTTAAGTGATTTTGAATAAAAAATGTTGTGTTTTGAAAAAAATGCCTTTGTGGTTTGTTTGGCTATAAGAATGTTGATTCATGCTGTTTGACTTCTCTCTATCCCTCTCATGACACTCATTGAACGTTCCGACTCGAAAACCGTGGAGGGATGTTTTCCTTCGCGTCCGCGCTTTGACCATAAAAACAGGATAATCTCCAGTCTGCCCATCCATTGTCGACTCATCTTCCTACGAAGATGTGCTCCAGACTAGCTAAGTTGAACGAAGCCTATGTGAATTTGCAAAGGGTCATGACAAGTCTGATATCGCGACCTGAAGAGATAGACAATGTGAGAATGTTGAAAGTCACTGAAGACCTGAAAGAAGAGCTCTTCAAGGAGGAAATCAAGAAGAAGAAAGAAGAATGGACGGAGAAGTACAGACTTGATAAACAGCAGAGAGAGCAGCAACAGCAGCAGCACGATGAACCTGACAGAGGCTTTGTCGACTGTCGTATCGATACCAAAGAGTTCTTCTTCTCTTCCCGAAGAAGCAGACCTTATCCTGTGAGAAAGCCTGTCGTCAGATGAGGCCGCCATTTTATAACCTAAAAGATCGCCATAGCTTCAAGTTCACAAAAAAAAAAAAAAAAAAAAAAAAAAAAAATTTCAGAGCTACCCCATACTCTCGAAAAGAAATAACATTCCATTGCCTATGATATGTTAGTCAGTTAGAAAAAAATACAGAAGTGAGTCTATAAGCACATGATTTCTTTATCTTGGTTAGAAAGTGTGACTCTAAGCCCTTTGTTTCCGTCGCCTATCAAAATTTTTAAAATAGTGATGGTCAGTAAAAAGTGAGTGAGTGTTTCTTTTAGGTCTGTGCGGTTGTTTTGGGTGTTTCTTTTTTTTTGGTGATAATAAGGATAATGTAAGTTCGGGTACAACGAAATTAAAATAATTAGACCCAGAACTCGGTGTGGAGGGAAGAAATACACGCAACAGCAGCGGGAGCAAGAAATGCAGACCCAGCCAGTTAGCACTCCACCCACCTCGAGACCGCAAATAACATCTAGTCAACAGCCGACAATACCTAACAAACAACTCACCCCGGAAAGAGTGGTGGCAGAACAAAGGGCCAATTATGTTAGATAAACGGTATGGCAAACTCAGACTCAATTATCGGAGGCACTACGTTCTTCTCTCACTCCGATACTACAGGCAATCCCAGCTGAAATAACAACCACAACAACAATAACAGCGACAGACACCATAGCAGCGGATTTGAAACTATCTACCTCAACTGAAGAATTAGTATCAGAACCAGAAGAGGAAACAGAGGCGGTTGAGGAGGATTAGGGGGGACGCTGACCCTCGTTGAGAAGTACACCGAAATGGGGCTAGATCAAGCATTGTATGACGTCAACAAAGCAAGACAGTGTATAAGAGCCATACAATACGTTGCCTACAAATCTCTACACACCTTTAAACCAAGACCTTCTCAATGGGGATTTGGGGTCAGAGTTCTCCCCACAATTCTACAGACAAGCCTACACTGGATACCCCCTCAGTCAACTTGTAGAAGCCGCTGCTTACATTGTCGCCCATCATGGCTACGCATTTCCTGATATCAAGAATCATGAGACTAGGAGTGCGGGAAAGATCGTGAGGGCGAAAGAGAGTCGTGGTACCTGCTAGAAGAAAAAACAGCCCTTTTTAGGGCTCCAAAAGATTGCCTTTTATTAAATAGGGAACCATATTTGGCTTCGTATCCCTCCTTGACTAAACTATTCTCGAAACAAACTTGACCCATTGGAACACCACAACAAACTTAACTTGTTAAACCTAACAGTGACAAAACTTGTATATGTCGCTTAGACATATTAATTTAAATAAGACCAGTATGGTTATTGTTATGTATACTAAGTACTAATTATTAGATAGATACGTTAGGGAGTAGGAAATTTAACAGACTCGTTAGATTTGAACTAATTGCACAGGTGGAAAACACATTATTGGTACTTTTTATTGTCCATTAGCAAAAACGGGACTTGATTTGAAATAATTACGGGCTGGCGTTTTGGGGAGTACTTAACATCCATCGCTGGCTTGCTGAGCACCTTTTTTCCTCCTTTACCACGCTCGGACA
This sequence comes from Sinohyriopsis cumingii, assembly GCA_028554795.2. NCBI lineage: Eukaryota > Metazoa > Mollusca > Bivalvia > Unionida > Unionidae > Sinohyriopsis > Sinohyriopsis cumingii. The sequence continues at coordinate 25,419,978 of CM068830.1, read as the reverse complement.
TCGTACACGTGGCAGAATGTGGAACGATTTCCACCTGCCACACGCCCATGTGTCCTAATGTGACGTCATCGCTACCGACCAATCGTAGCGGGCTTTACATACTGCTTGGGTTGACACCAGAGGCACAATACACGCATCAATAGACAGATTGGGTCATCATCCTTGAGGTTCACTGTACTTTCGGTTCTTTACTTCATACAAACCTCAAATTTATTAGTTTGAAGAAGAAAAAAAAAGATAACATGCCCCTCAATAATGTAACACGTCTGTTCTGACTCTACCGATGTGAGTGTGAGTGTTTATGTTAAAATGTTTAAGTAAGATATAAAAAAATGGTCAGCTTGAAAACGCGAACCAATACTGTGACGCTCAGTATTTTGATGTGGTAAGAAGAAATGGTACAATACACAAAGAGGGCTTGTAAGTTCACATTCCAGTCTGTCTGCACTGTAATGGTAACAACGCAAGAGCGTAGGGATTATTATGCCACACAGTCCTAGAACAAAACAATGCATCACCCGTTGTTAGCCATTTTATTGGCTATACTTATTTTCTTACCGCGTTCACTTCGAATTGACTTGAGTAGCTATTCACACAGTGACGAGAATGGTCATGCTTTACTGGGTCTATCCTTTAGGCGATTTATATAAAAAATATTTAAAAAAATTAAACTAATGCACGAACAATGGTACCATGGGTGATCCCATGGAAATTGTGTCCGTCTTATTGCAAAATACATCAACATTTAATTTAACCGTGCAGATCGCTAGAACAAACCTCTAATAATACACATTTTGAAAAGTGTTGTGTGACACGGATCGCCATTGTCGCTTGATGTCTGCTTTCTTCTTCGAAAAGAGATCGTTTCGTCTTGACTATAAAAATTTAATTTGACTAAGTTTTACGCACTACTTGAACTCATACATTTCACGTTGTAGGTGTAAGCCGTCGTTCTCAGTTTGCTGGAAGTTCGTTTTTGCGTTTCTCAGATGTGATACTATTTTTTATGGACCGAACGAAATTTCTTTTGCCGTGAATCAGGACTCGTGGTTTTATGGCATAAATGGAGAGCATTGATTAAAGCTCAGTTATGTCGTCTTCGAAATCGCTGACACGGATTTGAGCTAACACTTCAGGTCTTGTGTGAGTCGACACGGCACGTCATTGCCTTTTACTTTCTCAATGAAATCCTTTCATCTTATTGCAAAATTACATTTGACTAGGTTTCATACGTAGCAGGTCCCTGTATATAGGGTGAGTGCCTTAGCGTCAGAGTATTCATTCCACTCTCAAACAATCAAGAAGATGGAAGAGTCAGTACAGATCGACCTGCTGGTCAAATATATGCTAAAAGTCGTACGAAAGCATAATTCACAGGCGAAAGTGGCAACAAAACTTACTCTTTTGGTCGTTGATTTGATGAGAGTCATACGAAAGTGTGTAAGTGCTGATGAAGTTTGCTATATCTACAAAGGAAAATGGGTATTTGTCTCCAATATACCTGCTTCGTCTAAGAAAGAGAGACAAAAGTCAAGATACCTAATATCGTTGTCGGGAGAAAGGACACTGGGATTCAGAGTGCCCTAAGAGAAAAGAGAAGAAACAGAAACAAGACGAAAAAGAGAAGAGGGATTCAGAAGAAGACGAAATTGAAGATGAGGAAGAACTTGTGCCAGTGAAGACATGGAAATGGAAAAATTGACAATGTGAGCCGATGCGTTGGCCCTGATGTGAAATTTCATACTACCTTCTAAAAGAGAATAGACCAGAAAGAAAACGTAAGTGTCTCTTGGTCTTGACATTGTATAATAAGGATGGCGTGTTTTGTTTTTACTCACACTTTATAAAATTGTGCTCTTTCACCTCTCTCTATCCCTCTGGATCATGTTTTAGTTAGAATTGAAATGGAAGGATGTTTTTCTTCACTCACGCTCTTTAGGCATGCAAGTCGGTAAACAATAGTCAGTCTATTCATCCATCATTTTGTGTCTTGGTGTTTCCTAAATCACACACTGATGCCATAAAATAACGGATTAAATGGGTTTTGTAGTGTTGAGGGTGGGGGTGGGGTGTAGGTGTTTGGCAGAGTTGGTCATTGCAGGTGAGGGCTTAGGTGCTTTCAAAAAACTTTTTCTTCTTCACTCTGTGTTGATGGAATATAATGGGTTATTTTCTTCACTCTCTGTTGATAGTATATATAAAGTGTCATTTCTTCACTCCGTGCGGATAGTGTATAATGGTTTTCTTCTTCCCTCTGTGTGGTTAGTATATTATGGCTTTTTCCTCTTCCCTCTTTGAGGATAGTGTATATTGGATTATTTATTTCTTCTTCCCTCTGCGTGGATTGTAGATATGGGGTTTACTTTTTACATCTCACCTTTGTGTGGATAGTAGGTATGGGATTTGTATTCTTCCTCTTCCATGTGTAGATAGTATATTTGGGGTTTGTATTCTCTCCCTTCTGTGTTGATAGTATATTTGGGGTTTGTGTTTTCCTCTTCCCTGTGTGTGTGTGTGTGTGTGTGTGTGTGTTTGTGTGTTCGCGTACGTTGTGTAGATCGTATATTTGGTTGTTATTTTTTCTTCTTCTCCCCGAGTGTGGATAGTATATTTGGGGTTTTTATGCGTTAGCGACGTTGTGTGGATAGTATATTGTGGGGTTTGTATGCGTTCGCGTACGCTTGTATGGATAGTATGTTTGGTTTTGTTTTCCCTCCCTTCCGTGTGGATAGCATATTTTGGGTTTGTTTTACCTCGCTTCCGTGTGGATAGTATATTTTGGGTTTGTATGCGTTAGCGACGTTGTGTGGATAGTATATTTGAGGTTTGTATGTGTTCGCGCACGTTTGTATGGATAGTATATTTGGGGGTTTGTATACGTTCGCGTACGTTTGTGTGGATAGTATATTTGGGGTTTGTACGCGTTAGCGACGTTGTGTGGATAGTATATTTGCGGTTTGTATGCGTTCGCGTACGTTTGTATGGATAGTATATTAGGGGTTTGTATGCGTTAGCGTACGTTTGTATGGATAGTATATTTTAATTTTGGTTTTATTCTTCGATCTGTGTGTGTGTGTGTTAGTGTAAGAACGTCTGGATAGTATATTTGTTGGCTTTTTTCCTCTTCCCTATGTGAATAGTATATTTTGGGTTTGTTTTTTCTTCTTCCCTCTTTGGTGTGCGTCTGTGTATGTGTGTGCGTGTGTGTGTGTGTGTGTGTGTGTTTGTCTCTGTTTGTCCCTATAAAACTCCCTTTATCACTGTCAGATACATCCTACCTACCTACCTACAGTAGCGCGTATTCAGGTCAGCCACTTGCAACACTGTTGCCATTTATCCACTAGTTTCCAGTACAGTGACGTCACTGACGCTGGAAATTTTGAGACTATAAATATGGACTTGGGGTTTTCCACAGGTTGTAGCTATACATATGTGCTAGAGTTCATAAACAGGAACGTCACTCTAGCTGAGGCTATAAAATGATAGTGGGGTTTCCAAAGGAATAAACCACAAGTTGTCGCTATAAATAGATAGTGAGATTTCATAGGAATTTCAGCTGATTATAGCTATAAATAGATACATGGGTGTTTATCCACGATCGTCACACAAGTTGATATTGTAAGTAGTTACTAATTTTATCCATTTTAGTCTAAACCATTGAAACTTAATTTTCGGGGATATGTTTATTTTCCTTTAAATTCTGGGACAATTTCGTCTTTTTAGCGTTACTTTTATTCACATCCATTTTGTCGTGGAGCATTTCCTTGGTTATAGCTATTTATAGCATCATTACAATTATGCAAATTTTTGAACACCCCAGCAAGATTTCAGGTCTTTATACATAAATCTCACGCTTGTACTAGTGTATGTATGTCTCTGTCTCTGTTGTGTTTGACCCTCTACCATCATTGTCCCTAGACAGTCCCACCATGTTCAATTCCCCTTGACGCTATACAGACCCACCATGTTCAATTTCCATATGTTAAATTCCCCTTGAGGCTAGAGTTTCCCCTAGACTTTTTCCCATGTTAAATTCCCTTGAGGCTATATCCCCCCAGGGGTTTCCGTAATGTTAAATTTCCCATTGTACCTAGACAGTCCCACGATCTATTCCCTACGTTAAATTTCCCATTGTCCCTAGACAGTCCCACGATCTATTCCCCATGTTCAATTCCCCTTGTCCCTAGACAAGCCCAAACTCTAGAGTGGCACGACAATATCGCCCATGTTAAATTTACATAGTCCCTAGACAGGCCCAAACTCTATTCCCCATGTTAAATTCCCATTGTCCCTAGACAAGCCCAAACTCTATTCCCCATGTTCAATTCCCCTTGTCCCTAGAGTGGCCCAGCAATTTTCCCCATGTTAAATTTACATAGTCCCCAGAGTGGCCCAGGGGTGTTTTTAATGGTAATTCCCATTGTCCCTAGGGTGGCCCCATTCACTACTAACGCTACTCTATTAAGATTATGCAGGTGTAGTTTTTATTAAATCATTGAAACTATGACCAGCAAAAGAAAAGTGTTCTGCAACTGAAACATAATTTGCAAGATATAGAAGTGTTTTGCATCTGATCATACATGGTCCAAACTGAATGGGTGCGACAGAGAATTAATGTATCTCATTACGTACAAGATCCATGGCTTTCACTGTGTCGGAGAAACAGAGAAAAGCTGCAGAATAGAATCAGTCTTGAAACGTCTGATTGAATGAAAACGAAGATGGAACGAAGTCCAGCTGAAGAACACTTCTCTTCCTCTGGCCATATTTTCAGTGATATACTGCCAACTGAAATCGCCCACAACCTCAACGAGAATTTCTAAACCAGGAAAGAAATTGACTCGTTGTGGATACGCCGCCGAAGAACATAGTAATCAAGCGGATTTAATAAAAATGACTACAAATAAAGCATCTACACGCAGATAAAATAATTTGCTTAGACCCCCTTCTTTCAATAAAATAAATAACTCCATTATTCACTTACTAATCTGTAATTACTACTGTTATTTGGGTTAGTACTTATATCTGTCTACGTCTATCGATTTTCCATCAAGACACTTCACTTTTTAGTACCTGTTACTGTGATTTTTCCCATATAGATTAAACATTTGCAGAATTTCAGATAAATTTTGACCTGATAAATTCACAAAGGAACATTTGATACAAGATAAGCAAAAACATTTTGGAAGAGTGGTGCATTAATGTATATACAGATACCTAAGTTTGGAAATTTGAAGCAGTATCGTAATAGTCTTAAATACTGAGTTACTTTAAACATGGATGTCATAACCTCACCGTTATTATTTTAGGTGAAAATTCTAAAGGCACTTAATATTTCACTCATTATAATAATCACATCATCATTATTTTCCTATTCTTTATTATTATTATTATTATTATTATTACATGCAAAGAGGTCTCGTTACTGAGCTAATCCAACGCTTACATGAATTTTGCTCTAAGACCATTGATTTTTTCTATTTACAAAGACTTCTAGACAACAATCATTATCAACTGGAAGTTCTCCTGACCCACCAAGGCGATAAACAATTTTCCTCTAACCAATTAATGACCACAAACTATCCCAGCTTCACATTTGCATCAGAACTTTACAATTGCATGGCAGTTTCACACCTGCATGGCTTATTTTCTGTTAGAATTCTGTATAGTAACGTCAATGCTTAAATAAATACCATGAAAACAAATCAGAACTCAAACACCAGATGCATGGAACTGTTTTCCTGCTCTAGCTCGGGTCAGCTGAAGCACGAATTTGAGCCTCGTTTCTCATGAGACTTTTCACTACATTTACCATCATGCTAACAATGAAAGTCATCTCTAGATAATAGAATAACCCCTTCTCAATGTTTACATTGTATAAATGATTAGTATCTATCACAAATATTTCACATGGAAATACACATCCAATCAACACCTTTAGATTTAAATAGGAACTACTGGGATCACTTATCCAGTTCTGACCGGAACTCATCAACGAAACTAAAAACTATGCCATCACGAATTCTCATCAATACTGTACTCTTTGACGTTTGACCTTAGAACATGACTATTTACTCGGGCTGAGAAATATTTCTTTAACAACGACTTCCCATAATCAAACAAATGATCACACAAATCTAACAAATTTCAAAACGACTACGTAAATACAAATGGCACATACCCTAGATATTATTATTATTATTATTATTATTATTATTATTATTCAGACATTTCAGACTCTGGATGCTATGGTCGAAGCCATGATGACGTACGGTATGGAAATCCAAACTGAATCAGGTGAGCGCCTGCACATCAGTCTTACCATACCATGGAGGATTTGCATGGAGAAGAAGGCGGACAAATAATACATTGTTTTTAAGTGATACCCATCCTTTAAGCTACTAACTCATTGGAAGGTTTTCAGTGAATTTATGTGATGGAACCAAATGTTCAAATGTCAAACGTAAACGCTTTTCTTGAGATAAATTTCAAAATGTAGGGTTTTAGCGGTGTACTGTATATATTTAAGCTATTTTGTGTGACAAACATTTGTCTATGATTGTAAGGTGCAGTTTAAATTCTGGTTACTTGGAAAAAGAATGTTCACGAAGCATTTGAGTTCAAAGCTAGTTTTATTTACTTTTAGGCTGGTGTTTTGATTAGATTGCTGTTTAGTTATAGGTCAAGAGAAGACTAATGGGGATTTGATGAACAAATAACTAATTCCTGTTTTAGATTGGTCTGTGGGAATTATTTTATAATCAGAGTTTACAGTTTTGTTGTTGAATTCGAGAGGAATTACTTGTTTGAAATATTCACTAGAACTAAAATAGTGCTCATTCACCTTTGGATTAATACATTACTTTGGATTTGGTGAACTCATTCACAGACATTCTGGATTGCATCATTGTAATATATCAGGACTTTTAAGACTATTTGAACTCATTCGGAATATTTTATATTTTGGGACTTAAGATAGGACATTTAGAATTATTTTGTAAGTGTCTCTTAAATTTTCACTTTTTACCTTACAGAAACAAATTGCTTGTTTATTTTACCTAAATTGTTGATTTTACTCCTTTCTGTTACATATTGTAAGAACTATGAACGAACGTAATGTATGCTACCGATTGGAATAATGAATTCGATTGAGGAACATCCCATCTGATTATATTTTATTCATTGTAAGATGATGAATATATGGAAGGGGATTGCTTTTTATTATCGCTGATAAACACTTTAATTTCACGCATTTGATTGTTGTTGTTGTTGTTGTTGTTGTAGCATTTAACGCCATTTTTCAGCATACGATAGGCTATACATGTCGGCCAGTATTAATGGTGGAGGAAGAACCCTGAAAACCCCGGAAAGAACCAACGACCCACAAGAAGCTACTGAAAGCTTTCTCACATACACACATTGGCTGAATCCGAGACTCGAACCCACGCAGACAGAGGTGGGATGGCAGTGATCCGTAACGGAGAGCGCTTTAGACCACTGGGCCACTCTCACGCATTTGAGAAATCGTTAGTAAAATCGTCAGGCATGTACAATGTCATCTAATGTAGATAATTTTGTTTTAAATCCTAGCCAGGAAGGGTTAGAGTCTATGACGACTTACTTGAACATGCCAGATATTTTGATCTTTCAAAAGAAGAAACATCGTTTAGAAACAAACATATTATGTTTTGATTCAGTATTTGGTGGCAAAGGGAGTTTTGGATAATAGTGATTGGGTTTGATTGATAAGTCTCTATTTGGTTTTCATAGTAAATTAAAGATATGTACAGTATAAAAATAAACTTCAGATGGAACTAGAATTAAGAAAGCGGCAACTTCGGAAGGAAATCACGGAAGTGCAATTGTATGTATGTATGTATGTATGTATGTATATATATATATATATATATATATATATATATATATATATATATATATATATATATATATATATATACACAATTTCATCAAAAGTACAGATCTTTCTTTCAAATCCTACCCAAGAGCAGTTAGACTGTTTGAAAAAAGATGAATTGCTTCAACTTGCCAGAAAATGTGATCTCTCTGAGGCAAGAGCTTCTTTAACGAAGCAAGAAATAAAACATATTTTGGTCCAGTAATTTTTGGAAAAGAATGTTTTGGATAAAAGTGTTTTGGTTTGGATCAGTTAGCCTGTGTCACCCTCTGACATAAAAGTAAAGGAATTAAAATTAAAATACAAGATGTAATTAGAGTTAAGAAAGCTTGAATTTTAGAAAGAGGAAAAACAAATACAGTTGTATTTGCAGAAATAGGAGAAAGAGAAAGAGATGCAAATGCAACTAGAAGCGGAGAAAGAGGACAGAGAGACAAATGTAGTTACAGAAATAAGAGAAACAAATGCCGTTGCAATTGTAAAAAGAGGAGAGAGAGAGAAACAAATGTAGCTACAGTCGGTGAAAGAGAGACAGATGCAAATACAAATGCAAAGAGCGCAGGAAGAAAGGGAATATCAAGTTAGAATAATAGAAACAGAGTGGCAAGTGAAATGCATGTTCCCTCTTCATATACAAATTTAAGTTTAGATGTTACTAAGAATTTTAGGTCAGTGCCCCCTTTTAGAGAAAAGAAGTAGACAAATATTTTCATTATTTTGAAAACGTTGCTGAAAATTTAAAATGCCCAAGGGCGCATTTGACTCAATTATGACAGTGTGCACTTTTTGGCAAATCCCGAGATATCTATGCATCCCTGTCAGTACAGCAAAGTGACGACTACGATCTGATTAAGGAATGCGTCTTAAAGGGTTATGAGTTAGTCACTGAGGTTTATCGGCAAAAATTCAGGAATTATAAAAAAGAAGCTGGACAAACTCATGTCGAATTTGAAAGAGAAAAAAAAACGTTATTTGATAGGTGGTGCTTGGCCAAGGAACTTGATCAAAATTATGAAAATCTCAGACAAGTTGTATTGCTTGAAGAGTTAAAGAACTGTTTCCATGGTAACATTAACACTCATCTGGATGAGCGTATAATCGAAACTTTGGAAAATTTTGCTCGTAATGAGTATTCTATACCTCATACAGTTTCCTTTGTAAATAAGACTTCCAGTTTTCATGTAGAAAAGTATTTCAGGATAATACAAGTCCTTCTAAAGTTCAATCTAGCACAACTATTAGAAATCAAGCTTCTGATAAGCTTCATCAAAAATCCTTATCTGTTCCTACGTATACCTGTTGTACGAGGAAATGACACGTTATCTCTGATTGCTACAAATTCAAAAATAAGCAGCAGAATCAAGAGAGACCTATTCCAAATGCTATTATTTCTAAGAGGTCAAGGTCACGGTCATGTATTAAAAGCAATACATTTGTTGGGTCTAATAAACCCCAGTTTGATTTTATTATGGAGAATTATGAATCGTTCATTTCGAAGGGTTCTACAGCACTCTTGGGTGATTCTGCCGATTCCATCCGTATTAAAATTTTAAGGGACACATAAGCTTCTCGGAGTCTTTTATTATCAGGTACTTTGCCTTTTCTGAGAAGTCTTCTTCTAATTAGAGTGTTCTTATTCAGGGAGTAGAGTGCGGCTTTGTTAATGTTCCTATCCATTGTGTAAATCTGTCATCAGACTTAGTCTCAGGACCCGGAACAGTCAGAACAGTGTTGGCTTTACCCGGCATTTCATTTATTACTAGACAACGACCAAGCTGGAGATAAAGTTGTGGTTAATCCACTTGTAACCGACAAGCCTTGTTCGGATCCGAAAGTCGATCCTATTGAAAAAGAATTCCCTGATTTATACCCAGCTTGTGCAGTTACTAGAGCTAAGGCAAAGAAATCACTTGAGAATGATGTTGATCAGGAAAGTATTAATTTAGCTGACATAAATTGGTCAGGGTTTAGATGATGTTACTTTCACTCCTTGTTTGGATTAATCAAAGGCCATTGATCACTGTGGTCCTCTTTTAGCTACTCGTTCTCTTTATTCTAATTAGGGTGACAAGCGAAAATCACCTGTCGTCAAACAGGAAAAAGATCCTGAGATCTCCTGTTTGTTTCCAAAGGTCCATTAGTGAAACTGAACCCAGTGAAGTACTTGTCTGTTATTTTATTAAAAATGGAATTCTTATGAGAAAAAGGAGACCTCCAGAGGTACCTGATGGTGACGAGTGGTCAGTGAACTTTCAACATGTAGTTCCAAAATCGTAAAGACAGGAAATACTTAGTCTGACCCATGAAACTCCGTTGGCTGGCCATTTAGGGATTAATGAAACTTACAACAAGACCTTGAATCACTTCTACTGGTCAAAAATCAAAAGTGATGTTTGTAAATATTTAGATCTTGTCATACTTGTCAAATTGCAGGAAATCCAATCAGAAAATCCCTAAGGCTCATATGCAGCATATTCCTGAATTTGACGAGCCATTTAGCAGAATTATGGTAGATTGTGTTGGGACCTTACCTATGACCATGTCAGGTAACCAATACTTGTTGACCATAATGTGTGAGTCAACAAAATTCCCAGAGGTAATTCCTTTGTGGAATATTAAATCTAAAACAATAGTAAAAGCCTTGATAAAGGATTTTACTCAATTTGGCCTTCCCAAAGCTGTCCAATCAGATCAAGAGTAAAATTTTATGCATGGAATTTTCCATCTAATTATGCTTGAAGTTCGCATCCAGCTATTCAAGTCAAAAATAAAATTGTGGTTTGACAGAACTACAATCAAGAGAACATTTGAGTCTGGTAATAGGGTTCTGTATCGTTCGCTCATTCTTCAAGGTTTTATTCGGATTAGGTATTACGGCTTTTAGAAAGTTAAGAAGAAAAATAATGAGTTAAATAATGAGTTAAATTATAATAATAGTACTCCTGGAGTCTAAATAAATTAAAGGAATACCAATGTGTTGAGAGAGATAGCCAGGTTAAAGATGCAATTAATGTAGTTGTAGCTGTCCCACTCAGTGACAATTTTAGCGAAGAAATGCAATAGGACTCTACTGATTTTGGAGTGACAAATCTTTGGAATTCAGAAATTACGAATAATCTGGATCAGAAACTTTCGTATTTGCAACAACAAGAAAGGAATGCATTTATACATTTATTACTTGAATACGAGCTCTTATTTTCAGATGGTCCTACAAGAATGAACAAACTTTTCCACGATGTTGAAATTGTAAACACCCGTACTGGATGAACCCTCTCAAACAGGAATACTTGAAAAAAGAAATTCAGTATTTGTTAGTGAATTTTTGTCACAGAACCCAGTAAAAGCGATTAGAGTTCACCATGTATACTTGTATTGAAACAGGATAAAACTTTCCGATTGTGCACTGATTATAGAAAGGTGGACAGTGTGTCTAAAACAGATTCATTTCCATTACCAAGAATCAATGACTGTATTTATAAGATCGCATATGCCAAGTATGTCACCAACTTTGACCTTTTGAAAGGATTTTGGTACATTCCACGAATAGAAAGAGCAAAGGAAATTTCGGCATTCGTGACTCCAGATGGACTTTATCAATATAACGTGATACCGTTTGGGATGAAATGTTCGCAAAGTACTTTTCAACGTCAAATGAATATGATTACCTCTGGTCTAGATATTTGTGCTGCTCGCATCGATGATGTCATCATCTACAACTACACCTGGAAAGAATATTTAGCGACAATTCGGAAATTCTTTGACTGACTCACTGATTGATTGTTGCCTTGCTTGTGTAAAGTTTCTCAGAGATATCGTGGGACATGGAAAAGTTAAATCGATGGATGCTAAGATCAAGACTATGTCTGAATTCCCTGTGCCTGTTAATAAAAAGCAACTGATGCGATTTTAGAGATGGCTGGATACCTTCGGAAATTTGTTCCAACGTTTCCATAATTGCTGAAACCCCTGCTAATTGTATTGAGCAAAACATCAAAGTTTCAATGGACTAAAGTATGTCAGGAGGCTTTTGATACCTTAAAGGCTATATTTAAGACTGCGCCAGTTTTAACAGCTCCAAATTTCAGTCAATCATTTAAACTATCTGTTGATACAAGTGATGTTGGGGTTGGAGCTGTATTGATTCAAGAAGATAAAAATGTTGTTGATCATCCAATGTGCCATTTTTCTAAGAAAGTAAATAAGCACCAAAGAAAGTATTTTACAATCGAGAAGGTATTTTTGGCTTTGATATTGGCATTACAACATTTTGAAGTTTACATTAGTTCACCTCCTTCTCCGATTATTTTGTTAAATGATAACAACCCCTTTACTTTCATCGGCGAGATGAAAAATAAAAATCAAAGATTATTAAGGTAGAGTTGTTTGTTACAGAAATATAATATTGACATCAGGCACATCAAGGGAAAAGATAATTTAATAGAAGATGCGCTTTCCCATGTATAGAAATGTATTATTCCATCTATACTTTGTATCATTCATATGATTTCTTCTTGTGTTTTTTTTTTAAATTATAACCACTTGCATATTTGACCTATGATAAAAAGAAAGCTTTATCATATAATCTTTCCTTTTTTGCGTTATGTGAATTTGATTTAATTTAATTGTGTTTCTGATTTTTTTTTTTTTTTTTTTTTTTTTTTTTTTTTTTTTGCAAATTTTATTCCATTACATGCTATTGTAATGTAATATTGTTTATTGGGCTTGATTTTTTAGGAATTAAGTTCAGTTCTGTTTGACCTGACATTTTTTAATTTTTTTATTGGTAAACACCTAATAATAGAAATACTGTATCTGGTTTATGACTTAGGTTCAGATCCATTGACAGGTTTAGTAAACAACTATTTTCATAATTTAATTATATTCTCTCTCAGAGGAATAATTATTAAGTCAAGGCCATACCTGGAGTACATGATATAAAATATGTGTTTATTCTTACAAACTTCCGCATTTTCTGGAAGGCGTACCCGCATCGGGGAATCTGTTTTGCGTCTTAGTTAGACTTATTACCGATGTATTGAGAGATAATTATCAGTTGTGCCTTAACAACTGAGACGTCACTGTGTTTATGTTTTTGTCCAGTTTGAGCTAATTCATTTATTTTGCCTAAAAATAAAACTGCTCTAAATTAATTCTTGGACAAGGACATTTATCGAAATTTATACATAATTCAAACACTCGAATAATATTTTCTGTGATTCAACAAGAGAATGTTGACACTGCAGCAATCCACAAGTCGCAACAGACGCCATCGTCTTCCATTTTTGCATTTTAATCGTGACTCGAAATCAGTTTCATTTAGGACTTTTTATTACTAGGATTTCTATCTTTAATTCTTAGATTATTTTTGATTCGCAAAACGTAAGTTCTTATTTTCTCATTTTTCACTTGAACGTCTAGGGAAATAAATTATTTGTTATGAATCTAGACTCGTAACAATATATATATATATATATATATATATATATATATATATATATATATATATATATATATATATATATATATATATATATATGTTTATTTTGTGTCCACGATTGTGTATTATATGGGCTATTTGCGAGCAATATTTAGCATAGCTAACCTTTGTCCATGATTGTAGATTATACTTTAAGATAATTATCATTTACAAATCCTTAGTTTTCCTTTGGGAAATTATATTGTCTACCTGATTGGAATTCAATAATTTTGGGCTTGAGATAGAACTTTTAGGGTTTTTAAGGATTGAAGTGACAATACTGTAAGTTCTTTTTAAATTTTCGCCTTGTATTATAAGGAAAAAATTATTTGTTTAATTTTACTAAATTTATTGGTTTTCCTCTTATTGTGTTACTTTGTTTAAGATCATGGAATTGTAACAGAAATTGGAGGTCTCTCCGGAATATGAATGTCTTTGAAACATTTCAAGGAAATTAAATAGTGAGTGAAACCAACAAGCGTTCAGAATGTCATCCAATGTAGTGAGCTCTGTTTAAAATCCTACTCAGGAAGGGTTAAATTCTTTCAAACAAAACGAGTTGCTTGTTGTTGGCAGACATTATGCTATTTCGGAAGATAAATCATCTTCGGCAAAAAGAGAAATTGAAAATATATAGGTTCAATATTTGGTGGGAAAGAATGTTTTGGATAAAATTGCTATAGGTTTGATTTGTAAGTCTGTAACTTGTTTTGATAGGAAAAAGAATGGCGATTAAAATCCCAGATAGAAATAAGAAAGCTTCAGCTTCAGAAAGAACAATAAATATATTGTCTTAGTCAAAAAGTGCATAACTGATATTGTAAACGAATATTTCGTAGGGGGAAAAACTGTCTCGTCTTTCCTGTACACGGTCAAATGTTCTTTAAAAGTTCGAAAATGAACAAGATCCAAAGCTGTATATTGCTCTATTAGGAAACACAAAGAGAAACCGGATAAATTAAAGAAAATTGAACAGGAAATGTTCGGAAGTCATAGAGTAATTTTGGATTACATAGATGGGGAAACTCAGGTAAATTTAGAAGAAGAAATTAGTGTAAGTTGCATAATTAAAGTAGCAGCAGGGTGGTTGATATACCTCTTTTTTTAGAAGAGTCTTCTTTGAAAATAAAATTTCATACGAAAAAGTGAAAAATATATGGTCAATAACGCGAAACCAAAGCCTCTAACCAAAACCGAGAGTTTCTGTAACTGGGTTCATAATTAGTTCTTGTTTCTCTAATTGGGTTAGCTCATTTTGTTACTTCATCTTTGTCGTTCGTGTTTTAATTTTTTTTTTACAAATTGTGTTTTAAAATTTGTACGCGTGTTTTGTTTAACGGTCGGACACTCGTTTTTGGTAACACCCCCATGCTGCCGTAGTGTGTGAGTAATTAAATCATTATTATATGAATAATGGAATGTTGCACAGCTAGAGAGCGACTAGAGACAATTTAGAAATATATTCGTGTTCGTGATGCTGTCAAGCAGCAACTACAAGCACGTCAGGAGTCTCAGGTGGAATTTGCAGAAAGTACAGAACATTTATTGAAATCGATTGTCGAACCAACAAAGGAAATGGTTACAACAACTAAGGCGCTTCAAAAACACTTGATAGTTTAGCTGTTAATCTTGCTGTCCGTCTTCAAGCAGCTCACCACCCCCACCACCCCAGCAACCTTCTCAACCACATACTCTTCAACCACAACCTCTGCGAGGAGTCAAAACTAAAAGTATGGATACATTTACACCTGAAGGTGTTACTGCTATCAAGGACAAAGACCAAATATTTGATATTGCCGCGTTTGGATATCATGATAGAGATAAATATGTAAAACCCGAATATGTCAAAACTCTAAAAACTGCTGATTGGATTAAGGATGTATATCGCATCGCTACTGATACTCAACAAATCAGATCTGAGGAAGACGTTAATAATTTTAACATCTTTAACCAGACAGTAGATGAGCGTATTAGACGATCAATTCTGGAAAGGAGACAAAAAGAAGAAGAAATCAAGTTGCAACTTGATAAAGCAAAACCAGAAAGGAAACAATGAGAAATAAAAATGAAGTCGAAACTTAAAGAGGCTGAACGAGTAGGGAAACAAAAAGAAAAGAAGATTTGGAATTTGAAGAAATTATACGATGGAAGAAATTACGTTCTGCACCAAGTAAAAAAAAAAACAGAACAAACAACCGGAAGTGGTCTTGTTACTAGAGTATGTGGTTTTATTACTCCATGTCCCAATGATGTCCTTGCCGATGTTGAACAACTAAAAATCCTCATTGGAGGAAAACGAGCCGGTAATAATTCCGCATAAATTGTCGATATTGTCACGAAGATACTTGGCCTTGAAAGATACAGCGATGACTGCTCGACATCAGCTGGTCCGTCAATGATGTTTGCGAAGGATACATCTGATAATCCAGAAAACAGACAGTATAATATAAGACGACCAAGAAATTTCGCCGACAAGAATGACTCTGATGGTTCATGATACTAATTCAGAATACAACTCAGGATTTGCAGCACGTAGATTAATATTAAATGTTGAAGAAGAATTTTCATGTGTGATTCTACTATCACATATATATGGATTTTGTGGACATGTCAGAAAGGTTATTTTCGGAGCCAAGCATACAGTTGTACTTATTAGAAAAGACAACGACTTTGATGAAATCTGGCGACCACACGCAGTTGGTGCGTGTATAGTAAAACAAACAAAACTGTGGATGCCAGTAATGACTCCATCGATCGACAAAGAACAACCGTTGCTCTCTTTTATAAGTCAAGGTGGTAAGTCAACTTTGTCGTGGTTGCCGATGACTAAAGACAGTATTTCAAGTGAAGCTGCTGGTTTATTTACATGACAAAAAGCATCGCAGCAGGGTGTTTCTGCGCCGCGACATATATTTATTGCATTTCAGGAAAATGCACGACAAAACACACAAACACAAAATCCAATGGCATTTGACACGATTGGAGTTTGTGAAGTTTCTTTAAGGATAAATGGGCACCAGGAACCATCCGAAGAAGTATTGCTGAGTTTTGATTACAATCATTTAGCACGTGCTTATCATCGGTTGATGACATTTATGGGGCGTGATCAGAATGTTGATTCTGGTTTGCAAATATCTCAGCGTGATTTTACAACGCTGTATCCAATCTATTACTTTTCGTTGGAACACTTAGACTTACTCATGCAATCTGTCGTTGATATACACTTCCAAGCTTGATCACCACCAAGATTACCTGGTCCACCAGTTATTGCTGGTGGTTATAGAGCAATTGCTGTTATTCTCACAAACAAAACAATGTTGCTTGAAGGTGTTGGTGGACGAACGAGAGTCATTGATGCCTCAGTAGAAAACACGTAATTAAATCGCTCATAATATTAAAATATCATATCATCATGTTAGTGTCAGTCTGACTCCTGGTCAGATTAAAAAGCTACAATCAGTATCATCAAAAAATTCTGGAATAAAAATATAACTAAAACTAAATTAAATTTTCATTGTCAGAACGCCAACTCAGGCACTTCAGTGACGCCAAATGATCAAATATCTGTGTTAAACTTAATCATTCTATTAAAGACTCAATCAAGGCAGGCGGTATATTTCCACTTCTATACCAGCGTTAATAGCCGCTGAGGCTCCAGCTGTTACAAAAGAAACTGCATTTGGTGCTGTTGGAACTGCTACTGCAATGGCATTAAAGATAGCAACAGGAGAAGGGAAAAATACTTCTAAAAAGGGAAAGGCGTCTAAGATTACCAGGAACCCCTCACTGGTAAGGAAAAGCTCTGAGACTTCAAGGAACGCTTCGTTAGACGTAAAACGTCTTCTTCGTATGTCAAAGTTTGATTTAATTGATGCTGTTAAAAATTAAATGTAAACAATTACCAAAACAATCAAACAATATTGAAACCGGTATCATTAATCTCGATAAAAGTTCTGGTCCATGTACTCATTGGGTTGTATACGTGATTAATCCACGTGGAATCGTTTATTTCGATTCGTATGGACTGGCACCACCAAAAGAATTTTTAAAATATGTCGGCAGAGTGCAAAGTGCAAAGCACTCATCTTCATGACAGTCCTGTCTGGTATTCAACATTACCAACACAGACAATAACCGATCCGCCAATATGCGGCCGTGAAGTAATTGCTGTACTCGACGCTGTGTCATCATCAACAACACCACCTCATCAAGTCGTGCACGTGTATACAAGTAGGCGGTATAACCGTACAACGTCGTTTTAAACAGACCTTAAAGTATAATGGTATATATTTATGGAAGATCTTCTCTGAGTAAGACTTAGAGTAAAAGTCAGCAAGGCGACTTATCTAAATATGCATCTCTTGATGAGGTCAAGGATGAACTCGCTAATCTTTTGAGTCTTGTAAATGTGGACAAAAATGAAGTCCTTATTTTTCAGGACGATTAAAGACGAGTAATATCCCTTTGACAGGTATTATTCTGCGGGTCCCAGATGCGACAAAAAAAACTTAGTGGTGTTTGTTGAAAATGGCAAAATTAACAAATCAGGGGAATCAGTTCTATCAATCATAAATTGCAGGACGTATCAGAAGAATTGGGGATATTATGTACGGCGATCTCAATATGAGTAAAAATACAATTATTAATGTGAGAGAACCAAAATTCGATGATGATGTGGTAACAAAAAACTATGTAGACAGCAACAGCAACACGATGAGAAGTGAGATCAATGATTATTTATTAACCGCAGATGATACAAAAACTGGTTCTCTCAATATGACTAATAATAACATTACTGGTTTTGGAGAACAAGAAATAAGCGATGACGCTGCAACGAAGAAATATGTCGATGATAACAATATTTCGATGATGTCGATGATAACAACATTCCGATAATGAACTTGTTAATGACATTCAATGACGGAATGACCACATTTCGATCTGAATATTCTCATAATGTACAATTGTTTTGAAATTATCGTAGAAACATAAATAGAGCAATTAATTATAATTTTTTTGGAAGTCCACCAGTCATCGACATTAAACTCGTTGACATAAGAAACTTACTGACAGTGTAGCATACACAGCAGCGTCTGGATCAACATTATAAATCCAATAAACATCGCGCTGAGGTTACCGGGTTATACAGATGATCAGTACTTGGTACTACGACATTTAAGATATCCACCACAATACCACGGCGTTATCCAATTAACGAGTTTACTGGATGTGTGCTAGTTATATGTTGGATCAAAACTACGAGGGAACATCCGTGGTGGTACCTGAAGAAAAAGACAACCCCGTGTTGTATTATTGGTGTCTTGAATTAGTCGCTAAACTACCACCTACTTAAAATATGATGAACTCCCCAATCGACGTTCAACATTACATATACAATTAAGTATGTCAGTGGCAAACCGAAATGAAAAATTCGTTGGCGAGTAGACAGTAAAAGTTTTAAAACAAATATCGCTGACGTGTAGTTGTCGTTAACATAATTGTGTATTCAGCGTCCGCTATTATCGCTGGAACAGGCGTAATGTTATCAACAATAGCAATGATATCACCGGTAATTATAACAATTTGTACTTCAGCTGTAACAACAACTGCTGGTGTTCTTAATATCATCGCAAAAAATAAGTCCGTGCACAAATACAAAATTGCAAGTTTTTCTCTCAGAGATTTATTTTTTATGGAATTTTACCAGTGAATCAACTTGACATCGAAAATACGTCGATGTCGTAGATCCTTATTTTTATAAGCTACATCACGAATATGGCACGTTTGATCAATCTCATTGGATACTCTCCAGGTCATGGTTAATCTCGTTCGTCAAGTCGGATATCAAGTCGAGTTCAAGGACCACAATAATTATATCCAGGAAGATGTTTTCTCCTGGATACTTAGCCCATGGAGCACCTGGTAATTTTCTTAACGGGACAGCGATATCACCACCTGTCTTCATACGAGACGAAATAAATATATATATATTTCACTTGCCCGTAATATTTTTATTTTTGTTATTATTGTTCTTATTTTACTGGTGGGGACGATGCTTTGCATCGAACACAATATAAATCCATATTTTTTAAATTATATTTCTACAACATGAATGGCATTGAATTTTCAGCGACACGAAAGCAAGAGCCAATCAAACATCATCCAGCGCTACCAAATTCTGTCAGAGCAATCATCATAGGTCCATCTGGGTCTGGTAAGACCCAATTGTTGCTTACTCTGATAATGAGATTATATTTAGTGTCACCATCTGTAGATGATTAGCGATGATACGATGTGCTTAAAGATTTTAATGAAAATGCAAAATTATTGGACGAGGATGGTAATGATATTATTGATTTTATCACCAATATTGATGAAGCCCCATCTGCATATGACCTCGATGGATTTATTAATAATCTAGTAGTATACGATGATATGATGTTGGACATACAATTAAATCCTGCTCGGATATTTTCTCGAGGCAGACATAAAAGCACACTAATAACGAAAGTGATCAAAGATAACTGTAATATTTTAGTTATGTTTAATGGGGTCGATACACATGCTCTGCGAAACTTTCATCAGACTTGGTGTTCAGGGGATATGGATATGATTAACTTCAAAAACTTCTTTTCAAAAGCACAAGCTACCCCCCACGGATTTGTAACAATAAATTTGCATGATCCTCGGTCACGATATCGTATAATGTTTGATAAAATATTTGGTTAAGAAACAGCAGCGGGGTGTGTGGGGTGCGACCAACAATGAGTGTCCGACGGGTGAACGAACACGCATACAAATTTGAAAACACGAACGACAACGATGAAGTACCAAAATGAGCTAAGCCAATTAGAGAAACTCTCGGTTTCGGTTAGAGGCTTAGGTTTGGCGTTATTGACCTTATATTTTTCATTTTTGTGGTATGAAGTTTTATTTTCAAAGAAGACTCTTCTTAAAAAAAGGTATATTCACATCTACCTCCTGCTACTGAAGTTCTGCTGTTATAAGTTGACGATACATTTATCTGCAATAATGTACAAATACGAGGGAACAGGTTATTTAGATCTGTTTTGTATTTAGAGAACGTAGACCTATGAGATACATGATTTCTGCAGGTTTAAATTTATGTATAACGAACTTATCTTGAGATCACGACTTAAATTCACACTGAGTCTAATTATTAGCTTATACAACATCTTATTTGTCGGACATGTTATTCGGTAATAATAACATTTATAAAAGAGATAACAAAATATTGACGTTTACTTAATTTAAATATAGATTAGTTTGACTCTAGTTGCCCTAATGTGTGATGCGAACGTTGATTGTGCATGTATGACAATGGGACACTGGAAGTATAATACTATTCGATAAGCACAAGCCACCGGAAAGACCCCCGACCTTACAAGGAAGTATTATTATTCATATACAACACGATTTAGTGCGAAAGTTTGTCTCTATCGTTTATTACTTTACAAGGATACAACATCGTTAAAAGCTGATTAAGGTAAGGCCATACCTCACTGTCTGTATATATATATATATATATATATATATATATATATCCATTTTGAAACCTCTGGTTGCCGATTCAAATGCTGTTTCAGGGCCTTTATGAAGGTGTGTACAACTTTGACAACTGAAGTTATTTGCTTGGTTGTTATATGTAGCATGGCAAAATGCATTTTCTAATCATTGCACATTCGTGTCCGCTGTATTCAAGAATGCGTGAGTTTTCTAATCATTGCACATTCGTAAGCGCTTCCTATGTTAAAAAGACCGCTCAGTTAGCCTAGTGGTTTGAGCGTCCGTATGATATGCGGGAGGTCGCGGGTCAGAACTAAAGATTTATAAAAATGGTACTACAGCTACCTCGCATGGCGCTCAGCATTAAGAGGTCAGTGTTAGGACTGGTCGGCCTGGTGTCAGAATAATGTGACTGGGTGGGACATCGTGCTACCTGCCACACAGTGCTAGACATCATTATAAACCGCCACACTGCAGTCATCAAAGCGATATGACTGAAAAATGTTTAAACCTACTTTAAAAATCACACACACTTGTGTTAAAAACGTGCTTGACTCGTTGTGGTAAAAAATATATTTAAGACTTTATTAGCCTACACTAGAGGGAATAAGTTTGTTACACCACTCAGTCCCCATTCTCGCCAAAGCGGACGCGTATTTGTGGCTGATGAAAGTCACGCTGTGTAGGTACAGATTGTTGGGACATGCATGTTTGTATGCAGCACGTACAGATTGTTGGGACATGCATGTTTGTATGCAGCACGTACAGATTGTTGGGACATGCATGTTTGTATGCAGCACGTACAGATTGTTGGGACATGCATGTTTGTATGCAGCACGTACAGATTGTTGGGACATGCATGTTTGTATGCAGCACGTACAGATTGTTGGGACATGCATGTTTGTATGCAGCACGTACAGATTGTTGGGACATGCATGTTTGTATGCAGCACGTACAGATTGTTGGGACATGCATGTTTGCATGCAGCACGTATAAGTTATATATAAAAAATATCTTAAATTGGGAATTTAACGGTGAATCTAAGCCCTTTTAATAGCGAAAATGAGAAACAGACCATTAAAATGGCAGACAGGTCCTTTAATTCACGCGAAGAAACTATGGGCATAACACTTACTGAGATTATCTTGAAAACGAAAACCGTGTGAACTAACAAGCGCGATACTAATTTGTGTACATTATAAAAAAACTTTGTTCATATTAACAAGATTGATATTATCATATACACATGACAGATATGAAGTTTTACAGTACACATCACAGGTAGGAATAAATGCCGTTAAAGCCCGACAGCCTCACTCCCAAACATTATATGGATAAGCAACGTATTCTAAATTGACTACATAAATACGAAATGTCGTAGAATTTTGATTACATCGATAAGAAATGTGGTCTAATTTTGATTTTATGGATAAGAAATGTGGTCTAATTTGACTATATAGATACGAATTATGGTCTAATTTTGATTATATCAATAAGAAATGTGATCTAATTTTGATTATATCGATAAGAAATGTGGTCTAATTTGACTTCATCAATACATATAATCAGGAGAGTCAGTGTGCAAAAATACATGTAACTTTTTCCGCGTCAAACAAGATCGCCAATGGTATAAAGCTTAATGGAGTTATTTGGCATAGTTGTCCCGATGGAGATCAAGAAAATCATGCTTCATCTCCCTAAGACAAAACAAAGCTTTTATTAAAAATGAAGTATCAATACAGAGTGGAGTCATTCTAGATATTCATAAAATACCGGAAAAATATGACTTGCTCCAATTTGTGCATAATTGTATACAGTTGAAATATCCCCCTCCTGGCTTTATCCTGTTGCATCTGCGTCATACGGTGTGGTTTTAAAAGTCACCATCCGGCCTGCGCCCTGCAGGAAGTTGCACATGCCAGCTTTGGGTGATGGCTAACATTCGTATTAAGCTTAAACATTTCAGCGATTTAGTTCAGTTGGTTAAAGCAGTTGCTGAATGATCTCGTAAAGGAGTAATACTCTATTATATATTTCAGTAGATTTTACTGTGTATTTAATTTTCTGTTTGATTCAAAATATTAATTTGTTTTACAATAAGCTTGTGTTCAAAGTAAAAAGATTTTCAAAAATCTTCAAGTCGGTGGAACATCTACATGAGTAGGTTTACTCATCTAAATATAAAGAGTGACTATATGGTAACGTGACGAATCAGAATGGTAATCTAACGCACAAAGCACAAGTGGGCCTTGAGATAACGGAAGTTGGTGATTTCGCATCGATTGATTGAAGTGATAATGGAAGACTATTCTACTCCTTTCGCTGATGGGATGAAATAGTTTTAATGCATAGTAATTTGTTTAACTAGAAGAAAAGCAGTTTTTAAACGCAATTTCAGAGTAATGGATACGTCACGCTATTTATTGAGAAATGGCATCGTGAAGGTTATCTCAAAGTTTAACTGAGTTAAAGATTATGATATACCATCCAACCCCCCCCTTCTCTTTCTCCCTCTCTCTCTCTCTCTCTCTCTCTCTCTCTCGATAAAGCTAGTCATATTTTGTAACGAGTGATGGGATCATGAGGGTCGTCTCAAAGTTTTACAGAGTTAAAGATTATGATATACCCTCCACCACCCCTCTCTCTCCCCCCCGCCCCCGATAAAGCTAGTCATATTTTGTAACGAGTGATGGGATCATGAGGGTCGTCTAAATGTTTTGCAGAGTTAAAGATTATGATATACCCTCCACCACCCCTCTCTCTCCCCCCCCCCCTCGATAAAGCTAGTCATATTTTGTAACGAGTAATGGGATCAAGAGGGTCGTCTCAAAGTTTTACAGAGTGAACGCGTATATTATAACATCTCTCGTAAAATAAGTAAAAGATGAAACTTCTATCTATTTTTATAACAAAGATGGATCCCTGATTGACATCAACCTGCATAATATTATCCACGAAAATAGTTCAAAACATCTAACAAAGGGAATACATATCTTTTCATTATGAAGGTTCTGTATTTAGATTAATTGCCTTTTTCAAGATAAATAAGACAAGAGTCTCTAAAAAAACATACCAATTTTTAATAAGTAAAATATATAGTTTGAGACCAGTAGAGTTGTACTTGATTTGCCAAAAATAATGCCATGAAAGCTTTTCTTCTAAGGAAAACTTAACGCTCTTCAGTTATTATCGTACAATATTCCCTTTTTCTCTCTACCCATTTCAATACGTTTCTGAGACAACTAGAACATATTTTTAGAAACTATAACATTTATTAAGGTACCGAAATTCTTTCCTTGAAAATTATCAAGCATACCACAACTGTAAATACCGCGTAAGATCTGACATCAAAATTTGCACACGAAAAAATAGGCCACGAAGTACAGTCAGATTTTGACTGGTGTTTAAATGCAGGTTGTTATGTTTTAGATGTAAAAAATAATTATGTTGTCTTCATATCTAAACAGGATACTAAATAGTAGATCTCTTAAAATCCGATAAGAATTGTGTTAGCAAAGGACAACATATAGTTTAAACTCATTAGTTATGCCAGTTGGTCGTGTTGTTCAGTATTTTAACTTTTTGTTTAATCTGGTGAAATTGAACGGGCGCAGTTATGCCTGTTGCACCTCTCCCGTTTTCGTGTCATATTCGAACTATACTAGAGATGAAACCAGTCAACTAGACTTGTTAACACATTAACCTATGCGACGAGTTAACGTGGCAGGAGGTAGTAGCCTACTGCCGAGCTCTGTAGCGTCATGGTCATGCATGTTACACTAAAGTGGGTGGTAGTATAGAAAGGTAGACAGATGTAGCTCTACAGTGATACCAAATGATGGCATTTCTTGTTGCGCTACAAAATACAGAGGGAAAAACCGCAAATTTTGGAATCGATTTTTTTCTATCGAAAATTGGCCCGTGGTCGGAATCCGATTTAGTGTCCGGATTTTAGACTTTTTTGTTCTCAGATCTAAGACAAACCAGTATGAACTGCAAACAGATGAACCTTTGCAAAAAATAGGATAAGATGGGCATTTTGAATAAAGTGTGGTCTCGATACAAAACTAATGGGTCCGTTTAGCAACACCCCCCCCCCAAGAAAACCCTACCCAAAATAACAAACTTTTGCCCTTCTGCTCATGCGCGAGCCAAACAGCCAATGAAAAACGATGTTTCTAACACAACTAGGCAGTATGCTATTGAAAGATCACCTGGGATTTGGTGTTTTCGGATGCATTTAAAAATAGCTTTCAAAATGTGTTTCCTACTCGAATTTCAGGCGAAAACGACAAAAACCTCTAGGGGTTAATGTGTTAACAGGCAGGAGTTCACAAGGTAACGTCAATCTCTGTGACATCAGTCAAGCACTTAATGTAGGTCTCAACAACTAGTTTTGATATGTAACAACTGATTTCCAGTAAGTACTTTACATGCATGTTTAATGGTAATATGTAACAATGTTATCACAGGTGTTTAGTTTTATATGTACACAAGTCTCGGCAATCCAGAAATGACGACAAGGCATTTACAAATAGAAGAATATCATAAAGAAATTATTCAGTATTACATTAGGCATGCAATACATGATAATGAATAAATGCAGAACTAATGAAAGCAATGATTTACATGAAACATTATATTAAAATACTTCAAAGCTACAGCTTTATAAAGCAGTATAAACAGCACCGTTTTATACCGAAACACAACCATACAGACAAACCTTTAGGAAATGAACATACAGTACAATTTTCTCCTAAGACAGTCAGACAAGACATTGATATCTAAAATAATCAATTAAATCGCACAAAGAGACAGTGAAATACACTCTTCACATAGATACGAACTCAATGCAGTAGGAAATAACCATTAGTTCACTTGGTATTTTGGGTTGGGTTTTTAAATAAAGCCTGACAAACTGATTCTTAGTTCATTACACTTTTTAAATATCCGATTGAGCTCACTTTAGTTTTATTTTGTTTGTGTAGGTTTCAACTGCACTTTTAACGGCATTATTGGATATGTCATGCTGAGAAAATAGAAACTAAGTGCCTTTCCAAAAGGACACATCGTGACAGCCGACCCGGGGCGAGTATCGTATCCGCGAATCTTGAATTAACAGTCAGACGCTCTGTTAACACAGCTACTGAAGTTCCCCACCTTAGTATCGGGAGTACACAAAAATGCAGATCAATAGCATATCTATACGTTAGAAAAACTTAAAATACGTTCAAGACATATGAAAAGCAAATCCATACGGCTCACATATATTTAAGCATGGCACAGAATTCGAGTCTGCAAAAACAAAAACTAAAATGTCATATAAAACAAGATTGGAGCCCAAATTTTGAGTGCAGAGTGTAAAAAAAAATCCGCCGTAAGGAAATGTGGCTTTCTCATATGAATGTGCTTTGCAGTGTTTTAATAAAAGGGAAAAAGTTTTAGGAGCTGTAATGAACTTTTCTCCAAACACATTAATTATGGAGGACTATATGATACATTATACTATTACAATACATAAAGCATATTGAGATCTTTATGATACATTATACTATTACAATACATAAAGCATACGGAGGACTTTATGATACATTATACTATTACAATACATAAAGCATATGGAGGACTTTATGATACATCATACTATTACAATACATAAAGCATACGGAGGACTTTATGATACATTATACTATTACAATACATAAAGCATATGGAGGACTTTATGATACATCATACTATTACAATACATAAAGCATACGGAGGACTTTATGATACATTATACTATTGCAATACATAAAGCATATGGAGGACTTTATGATACATTATACTATTACAATACACAAAGCATATGGAGGACTTTATGATATAGTATACTATTACAATACATAAAGCATATGGAGGACTTTATGATACATCATACTATTACAATACATAAAGCATATTGAGATCTTTATGATACATTATACTATTACAATACATAAAGCATACGGAGGACTTTATGATACATTATACTATTACAATACATAAAGCATACGGAGGACTTTATGATACATTATACTATTACAATACATAAAGCATATTGAGATCTTTATGATATCACTCGGAATGTGTACGAAATAATTCAAGTAAAATGCACTAGAACAGTTAGAGTTGCAGAAAACGAAAAAACAAATGTTTGTTCTATTTATTAGTATTGAAACAAATATGACTTTATTGGCACAGATGATTAACAGAATTTGTATCATCGCGAGTAAGCAAACGTCATGGGAAGAAATACATGTGCCCATGTGCTAAAATTATTTCAATGCACCAGAAGAATAATCGGTTCTCAAAAGAGCGTGTTAGCGCACAAAGACAAAATTACAATGATGCTACAAATCCAACCACTTCATCGTGGACAATGGAAACAGCTCAGCACTTACCTTCACGGTCTTTCGTAGGTACGCCGATTTAATTCCCAAATGTTACAGGTTATATAGATCAACTTATCTGCATACAGGTGTAACTGCCTGGATAAGATAACGCGGCTAGTCTGCACAGTATTCAATTAATGCAAGACATACAGTGTTCATAAATACAGACGAAAAAAATTTCAACCAAACAAGCAAAGGTTATGGCTGTTAAAGTGATATATGACGAAAAAAAGTTAGATCCCGTTACAGAGAGACAGTAATATACATTTAGATGCCCCAAATACATCCAAATTATTTATTGACACTTGTCAAGTTTAGTCAGTCTTCACTTCATCAAGACATTGGTGATAAACTATCTAGATGATGACATGAAACCTCGCCAATATAACGATGAATAATACGTTTCATTCATCAAGAATTGCATAATAGATATGATTCATTCAGTATGACAAGGATTTCATCGTAGATGTATGTGTGTGCATGATTTGGATTTGTAACCTAGCTTTAACACTAGGTCTGCACTGTGGGTGAACACTCCGTGAGTAAGCAAACGTCATGGGACGTTTGCTTACTCACGGGGTACCAAAACCCTTTTGGACCATCATCGTCGCCTACCATTTACCCTTATTACGCCACTGTATTTACCCTTGGCAAATAGTCATCACATGTCCATAGTTGTGTAAATCCATATTTTGATTACCCAAAGTGGTAGATTAATTGTGCTCTGTGTTTCTTTAATTTCAAAGCATTCATCACCTTTTTAACTCGGTGAGCATCAGTTTGTTAAATCCAGTTTTGGAATTCATGTTCACGTGATTGGTGACTGGTTTAATCATTTTGGTGTCAGATTTATTCATTTTTCAATTACATTATGAGTTTAAAAAATCTCGTTCACGAAATTCCTTTTAGTGTCATTATAATCTAACTCCAACGCGGATGTTGTTACAGTTGGCATTATAATCTAACTCCAACGCGGATCATGTTACAGTAGTCATTATAATCTTACTCCAACGCGGATCATGTTACAGTAGGCATTATTTGATGCTGTGTTTCGGGAGCTATAGTTAAGTTGTGATTATTAGTTTGATATCATGAAATAGGTCAGGATTACGTTTTTATCCAGATTGGTCTTTGAGCAATAAAAATAATCCTTTCTGTATATAGAAATGTAGAATGTCCCAAAAACAGTCACAAAACTAGTAGAAACCATCACCTTGATCTATATAATAGAAAAATAATAGGTCTATTTTTAAAGAAACTGATCAGTCGTCCCAAGTATTTCGATAAACAATGTTTGAATGCCCCTTTACATGACCAAGCAGCGGAATAAATCCCAAAGAATATCACATACACGCAATAATACTACAGTTTTGTGTACAGGAAGGTGGCCACATATTTTAGTTTCTAGGTGTTTTTCAAGTATTACAGACAATTATCGACTTGTTGTTCATGTTATATTTAAGGCAAACAATAAATGTAGTACCATTAGCCAAGTCTGTGGTGGGCTTTTGCATATGCCTTACTTTATAAATCGGCCAGCACTTGCATGTGCCTTTAAACTGGTCAGCTATTACATATGCCTTACTTTATAAATTGGTCAGCACGTATTCTATGGTGAAGTCTCTCAGAAACACAACCATATAGGCAGTCAGATTAAGGTGGTAGGAGGTCCGAGAGTAATTTTAAACACATAACGCTGGGCGGGGAGCGACTTTTGCATTTGCTTCATCTTTAATTAGGTATTGAAATGCATATGTTTATGCATGAATACAGACGGACATATCGCACATCGAAACATAGACCATGGTACATATTCATCTTTGAAAATTAACATATACATAACGATTATTCGAGTATATAAATTATCCGTACTGATACACAATAGCACAACAGTATATCGATCATCCGAGTAAGTGAATTATCCGTAATAAAATAAAATGTTTCCTAAACGTTTCCCTCGCAAGAATGGATCAGATGCACTGGCTGCTTTAGAATTAGGGTTGTTGTGTGTTTAATTCACTGCCAGGCAATGCATAAACGGTGGTTACTACACACTACAGACATCACCAGAAGGTGTGGCCTTGAATCCTACTGTCGGACCAGGGCGGCTACCGTAGTGTCTCTGAGCATGACGGTCCGCTTCCGTTTCCTCAATGTCATATATAAACTTCTTGTTTTACAACACTACATCGAATGGATAATGATGACATACAAGTCGCATAAATGAAGTTCAGTTATAAGCTGGCGATTTATTTATCTGCAATACTGTACACATACGAGGGAACAGGTTATTTAGATCTGTTTTGTATTTAGAAAACTTATACCCTTCAGATACATTATTTCTGCAGGTTCAAATTTATGTATAACGAACTTACCTTGAGATCATACTGAGTCTAATTATTAGCGTATACAACATTTTATTCAGTATTTGGCGGACATGTTTTTTGGCAATAATAACATTTATAAAAGAGATAAAATATTGACGTTTACCTAATTTAAATATTGATCAGTGCGGTGCTAAACGTTGAGTGTGCATGTATGACAATGGGACACCGGAAGCATAATAATAATTTTCAATAATCATAAACCACCGGAAAAGACCCCCGACCTTACAAGGAAGTATTATTCATGTACAACACGGATTTAGTGCGAAAGTTTATCTCTATCGTTTATTACTTTACAAGGGTATAAATTCATCAAAACTTGATTAAGGTAAGGCCATACCTCGCTGTCTGTATATATATATATATATATATATATATATATATATATATATATATATATATATATATATATATATCCATTTTAAAACCTTTGATGGTCTATTCAAATGCTATTCAAAGGCCTGTATGAAGGTGTGTACAACTTTTATATTTTAATGTTTGTCAATTGAAGTTATTTGCTTGGTTGTTGTTTCTAGCTAGGCAAAATGCATTTTCTAATCATTGCACATTCGTGGCTGCTTGTGTTTAAAAGTGCGTTCGTTTTCTAATCATTGCACATTCGTAACCACTTCTTATGTTAAAAAGACCGCTCTGGTGGCCTAGTGGTTTGAGCGTCCGTATCGGATGCGGAAGGTCGCGGGTCAGAACCCCGGCAGTCATACCAAAGATTTATAAAAATGGTACTAACAACTGCCTCGCTTGGCGCTCAGCATTAAGAGGTTAGTGTTAGGACTGGTCGGTCTGGTGTCAGAATAATGTGACTGGGTGGGACTTTATGCTACATGTCTGTGGCATGATACCACCATGCTAGACATCACCCTAAACTGCCACACTGCACACATCAAAGCGATATGACTGAAAAATGTTTAAACCTACGTTAAAAATAGCACACACGTGTGTTAAAAAAGTGCTTGCAGTTTTTAATCATTGCACATTCGTAACCACGTGTTGTGGTAAAAAATATATTTAAGACTTTATTAGCCAACAAAAGAGGGAATAAGTTTGCTACACCTCTCAGTCCCCTTTCTTGCTAAAGCGTAAGCGTATTTGTGGCTGATGAAGGTCACGCTGTGTAGGTACAGATTGTTGGTACATGCATGTTTGTATGCATTTTGCACCTTTTCTAATGTATGCATAGGCTGAATACTTTTATTGCTACCTTTTCTGTGGGTAGGGGTGTGGGCCGCACAAGTGATAGCCAAGGCCTGTCTGTCTGTTCGAAAGTCTATCCGTAACTCGTTTTTGTCTCTACCGATGAGTGAAAATTCTGCAAGATCGGGACATGGGTAATGGGTTAACCGTCTAGGAGATAGGTGGAGTGGGACCAATTATTGGGAAGGGGTTGGTGGTTAACTTTTAAAAAAGGGGTGGTGGTGGTGGCTATAATGAGACAATCGGTCTGCCCGGCCTGTAATGATATTTAACTTGAGACCTTGCAATGCGAATTTGTCACTCTTCCAACTAGTCTATCGTGGTTCCTGGTTTTGGATCAAAAGTCCAATCTATAAACATTGCAACTAAATGACATTTTAATATTTTGCGCATACAGTCAAAGCAGGAGAACATATACGTAACGGACTTGGGGCCCCGAGTGGCCGAGTGGTCTAAAGCGTTCTACGTTACGGATCACTGCCATCTCACTTCTGTCTGCGGCGGTTCGAGTCTCGGATTCAGCCAATGTGGGTATGTGAGAAAGCTTGCCAGTAGCCTCTCGTGGGTCGGTGGTTCTTTCCGGGGTTTTCCCGGGTTCTTCCTCCATCATTAATACTGGCCGCCATGTATAGCCTATCGTGTGCTGAAAAATGGCGTTAAACCCCACAACAACAACAACAACGTAACGGACTTTGAAGTTCAAACCCTGGGGCAAAGTCCAGAAAGGATCTAGGGATGGTTCTTGGAACTGTGTTGGGTTAATGCATGTGAGGAATTTATTATGACCTGGTGAACCATGGAAGTAGCTTTAGGTTACAATAAATAATATGATCCTATTTGTATGTCTTCGAGACATTAATAACACATGATAAGAAATCCATTTCCGTTTAAGTCGCCCCTTTGTTAATTTCTAGAATGTGATAATGTTCCACGAGTTCTACTTTACAATTGCATAATGCCGAATTCACTGCATGATATTTGTGAATCCTTAGGAACTTATCAGACGATGAAAGGAGAAATTAGTACTACAGTTTAATATTGCAGCACGTATAAGTTATATGTAACAATATCTTAAATGTGGGAATTTAACGGTGAATATATGCCCTTTTAATAGTGAAAATGAGAAGCAGACCGTTAAAAATGGCAGACAGGTCCTTTAATTAACGCAAATAAACAATGGGCATAACACTTACTGAGATTATCGTGTACACGAAAACCATCTGAACTTATTTTGTACACATACCAATTATGAAATCATGCTGTACACATAACAAGCGTGATAATAATTTGTGCACATTATACAAATACTTTGTTCATATTAACAAGATTGATAGTATCATATACACATGACAAATATGAGGTTTTACTGTACACATCACAGGTAGGAATAAATGCCGATAAAGCCCAACAGCCTCATTCCCTTACTCCCAAACAGACAAATGTACGTGTCATCGAAGCAGGGAATCATCCGTCCACATGACTCTGAATTGGGTAAAACACGGCTTCAGTACAACCAATTATCAAATAATTGTCCGTTGAAATTCCATTTTAACACCCAGTACGTAGTGTCGAATGTTGTAGAGCACTGTAACACTAAAAGAAATGAAATGTATTCGTGCACAAGAATTTTGTTGTTTGCTTTTTTTTTTTGGGGGGGGGGGCGGGGTTACAGCCATTTTTCAGCATATGAAAAACCCTGGAAAAACCGCCGACCCATGAGCAGCTACTGGCACGTTTTGTCACATATTTGTGTGTGAATTCTATACAATGATCATCCATTGTTTGTAGATTCCATACGTTGGTTCTCGTTTGAATGCGTTCTGATTAGTTCGATATAGGAATGATACGTTTCCTTATATCAGTTGTTGAACTTGGTACGCATGAGGGTGGATCCACGAATAATTTTGTTTCTGAATGTACATACCATAAAGACCGCACTCATATTTAGTACCAAAAAAATTGAATATTCTTAGGCAGAGGCCTGACACACTTTTGTTTATTTTCCATCTATCACTAACTGGAGAAAGAAAAAAAAATTGCTCTGATTATTAGCAAAATAAAACTATATGATGTCCATATTATTTGGGAAAAATAATAATTATCTTGCGATAAAAGAAAATATATTATTTCTGCTAAAAACAATACCACTAACCCCACCCCCGCCGAAAATTAAATGGCCAATATATTATAGCACATGACTTTGCTATGTGAATGTTAATTGATTTATAAATTGCGATCTGGATGACGTAACTAAAGTGGGATGATTCAGCGTACACTCTGGCCAATTCTCGAAATAATCGTTATGTCATTAGAGAACCTATTGATAAAAGTAGAAAGTGTTTATCCCGAAGCCCACATTTTTTCAAGCCCCACTTTTGTTATGCATATCTATACTGTTATTTAATTTTTGTCCATAATTGTAGATTGTAAAGGTAATTTTTAATCAAAATATTACATAGTTAACTCTTGTCCGTCAGTTAAGATTCTAATTTAAAATAACGATCATTTATTAACAATATGTTCATTCTGAGTTCAGTTCAGGACATTGATTTTTCCCTTGGAAAAACATGGTCTAACTGGTATAGTTGAGGTAGTTTAAACAAACAAACCTGGTCTTGTTTTCTAACTTGATGGAAATTTCAACTGGAAATAACCTAGGTCTGGGGCATTTTGTTGTGTCACAAGTCAGGTGACAGTTTGTATATAAGTCTGAGGTAAACAAAATTATTTCATTCCGACTTTAAGTTTTGTAAACAAAAGATTTTTTAAAATTTGTTTTGTCATAAATAATGAAAACACGCTGTTAATATCATTAAAGATTTAACTAGATTCATCGTGAACTTTTGCATAGTATATATTGAAGGAAACAACCGACGTACCAGTATATGGAAAATATACACAGATACTGACTACCGGAGGAAAAAACACCGCGGTAAATCGGTATACCAGTAATACAGTGCACATCTAGTGCACATTATTCTTTTAGATCTATTGTTGGACTTTATGTGCATGAGTATGGTGTCAGATTTTTTCAGCATTCAGTTGCATTATAAATAATCATCTTATACAATATCGAAGTACTCGTATCAGCGTGTCCAGATAGAGTCAACAGGAAACTGAAAACATGTACTGACAAATCAGACAGTATTTTGCGATGTGAAACTTGACTGACATAAAGTAAATTTAGAAAAGAAAAAATCGCGAATCGTCTAACAAAACCAAAAACTCGTCTGGCGAACACGGATGACGAAACTGAAAAACGGAAGTGATCATTAAATAACTTATTAAACAGCTGAATAATACAAACTGTCGTGAAGGACCCAGGATCGTGGCAATAAATGGAAAATTTAGTCCTTGTATATTAAACCACGGACAAAAAAATAATAATCCGTACAGTGTGTTCACAATCTATTTCTCGAACCAACGGACGAAAAGATTAGTATATTGTGTTCATAATCTGTGGCACGAACCCCCCCCCATCAGTATAGTGTATTCATAATCTATATAGCGAACGACAGATAAAAAAATAGTATAGTATATTCATAATCTTTTTTGCGAACGACGGACAAAAAAAAAGAAAAACATCAGTACAGCGTGTTTATAATCTGTAGCACAAATCACAGACAAAAATCTCATCAGTACAGTGTGTTTATAGTCTATGCTGAATTAGTGAATAAGTTGTTGTTGTTGTTGTTGTTATAGGGTTTAACGCCATTTTTCAGCACAGGATAGGCTATACATGGCGGCCAGTATTAATGTTGGAGGAAGAACCCGGGAAAACCCCGGAAAGAACCACCGACCCACGAGAAGCTACCGGCAAGCTTTCTCACATATCCACACTGGCCGAGCCCGAGACTCGAACCCACGCAGACAGAGGTGAGATGGCAGTGATCCGTGACGGAGAGCGCTTTAGACCAGTGAATAAGTGAGTACAACTGTACGCACTATGATAGTTTAACAGAACTAAACTATATTTAGTAGTTACGGTTTATGCAGCCTGCTGAGTCATCTCACCATTTAGTTTGACAATATGACTTCAAATTTGCAGGGCAGAAACTATGCATTATAATTAAGTTTAACATATTATATGAGCACCTTATCACAGTACTCTAAATGCACATAGGTAAAAAGACCCACGGGAAATGCACATAGGTAAAAAGACATAATTAACTGCCACTTAAACATGCAATTTGTTCTTTGAGTTTCTTAAACTTCTCTAGAATGAGTGGAAAACATGTAAATACCGTTTTGAAACAGCCCACAAAATGTAAAAGAGGGAATATGTACAGGTAACCTCGTAACAAAGTGTTCGTCTTTTCAAATCGTGGATGTCACTGGCGTTAGGGATGAATAACCGTAATTTTACAACCCACATATTTCGGGGGTTAATTCAAAAGTTGTAGGTATCGTATTCACTCTCAGTTTCTGGTCAGTTGCTTATTCCAGTAATAGCCTATTACCTACTTATACTTATGTGTAGACGTTTCCGATAAAATATGATGCAATGGATGCAATATAAAATACTTAAACTTTGTTGACTTTGATTTAAGAGATTCGTTTTTTTTCATATAATTTTAAAAAAAAGTTTTATTGGCATGGATGAAATGAAAAATACATTAAATATTGTAACAGTATTTGAAACACATTTCAACATGACAAAACTATAGGTAGTCAATTATTTGGCATCAATGTAAGATCAAATATATAAGATAAATATAGAAGAAAGAATAATAGGAATGAAGGTTTGCTGATATATTGGGGGTGTGGGGGTGTGGTTAACATCATTTATCAGCGCGCGAGAGGATGTACATGGCGGGTAGTATATATATTTCTGGAAGCACCCGAGAAGATCATGGGAAGAGTCACAGACCCATGGGAAATTTTCTTATATACCCACGTCATTGTGATCCTGTTATACGTTACAGACTATATGTAATATTCATTGCTTATCTTTCATGGGAGCATGCTATTATATCTGATATTCATCTATAATATTAGAATGTTTACAACAACTTGCGTTTTATGGATTATCCCAAGTACATCCCACGCCATGAGTCACGACTAATGTGTTGTTTTAGTTTGTTCTTCCGCATTTTTGTTTTCACTTTCATAAATCCACCATTTAAGAAATATGGTTTATGAAGTACTTCCAGCTGGAATTGTTTTTTTTTTTTTTTTTTTTTTTTTTTTTTTAAAATCAGATACCAGCGTATAGGACCGAAAATGGAGGATCAGAATGATCCGGACGTTGATGTCGAGATGGATTCTACGGTCTCGAGCTCTGCTGCTCCAGTTGAGAATGACGAGACACAACAGTCAAGCCAACCTCCCGATACCAATAACAGCTCAATGACGGACAGTCTGAAAAGGAATCTAGATACGAATGAAAACTCGGTATGTTTGAAGCCTGTGTTTCACTACCATTGTTGGTGTTATTTCTGACAAGGTTATCACTTAAGACAATGCTAAAGAAATTATTATAGTAAGCCAAAAATCGAACGTGTAGTTGTATTAGCTGGTTTATATTTCAGAGAAATTTTCCAAGGAAGGTAATATATATATATATATATATATATATATATATATATATATATATATATATATATATATATATATATATATATATATATATATATTCCATGAAAGGATATTTCTGAATTTCTAAAGTCATTAAATTTATATACAAATTTCGCATTTATGTAGAGTGCTTATCTTCTAAATCGGGCACGCACAACTTCCTCCAGGGCATGGGCCCGATAAACGATTTTTAAAGCCATGGTCCGTTGGTGTAGAAAAGCTGATACAAGACGGTCGTGTGCCATAGTTTGCACATGCCCGGTCTAAACAGACCGAGTCCCTTGACTGGTCTTGCATAGACTCTCTGCTTATTTAAATAACCTTTCCGTAGCATCTGTATTACACAACGACACAATTTATATTTTATCTACGACATAAGTAGTTAATGTAGACCATTCAGATGATGCTTGCCTTCACTGTTTGTTAAAAAAAACAACAACAATATATATATATATATATATATTAGGTAATCACAACCATATTTTAAATATTAAAATATACACGATACTGAAAATAAATTTCTGCATTGAAAACTGAGTGCTATCATCCTTCATATGATGAGAGATAACAAGATTCATTCCTGGCATGCACATAGAATTGACAAAACAGTACGTTTGATATTGAGGTGAGAACATTGAGATTTATTCAGTCACCGTGAAAACTCTCTAGTTTGGGATACAAATAAATGACATTTGACTGTGAACATTTGTTAACAAAAGGGGAAAATACACCGTGTTTGCTTGATAAAAAAATCATTATCTGATATGCAAAGCTGTTATTAAAAAATATATTGGACTTTCTGACTTTTAACTTTAATTCGATTTCGGATCTTAACTCAAATTATCAAAATTTATATATATATATATATATATATATATATATATATATATATATATATATATATATATATATATATATATATATATATATATATATGTGTGTGTGTGTGTGTGTGTGTGTGTGTGTGTGTGTGTGTGTGACATGTACGTGTTATGTGCGCAGGTGTAAATTTTATGTGCAGGTGTAAAGAATTATTTCACGAGTAAGTTGAAACACGGCATTTTCGTGAATGACTTTGCCAATACTGACAGTACAAGATGTTTCCACTTTACGGATAAAATATTTCCTTATATCTATTCAAACGTAGATATTTCTTAATTAAATATTTTTTTAAGCCATTGCCATCGATTTGCATGCATTTGTTTCTCCAGTATACGCCAATGTGATTATCGGCTGCAGTACTGCATCAGTTAGAAAAGTTCCAAAACTTTACAATACCTTTATATCGCCACTATTTTACATATTTAGCATGTAAAGCTGTTTCAGATTGTGTATTTTCTCAAATTTACGACTACTTTTTCAGACGAAAAATGAAGAGTTTTTCGATTTACTATGCCACATATCGGAACAATATGGGCGGTAACTCAGTGAAAATATCACAGTGGCCTAATCCAACATACACGAGGGTTTAGAATCTATTATCGTTATACAGAAGATTTTTAATGATTTCGAGCTTAACTCTGTATAGTTTCGTTCTATATTTCGCTGATTTCTACATAAAAAATACGATTTGGACCCTTGGCAAACTCACAGTCTACTTCGGTGCTTCGACTAGGAGAGAGAATGAGGCAGGGGAGGGGAGAGAATGAGGCAGGGGAGGGGAGAGAATGAGGCAGGGGAGGGGAGAGAATGAGCAGAAGAGGAAGTAAAAGAAATAAACTTGAACATGGAAATACACGCTTGAACAGCATACGTAAGGGCAGCTATATTTCTTAAACGGAAAAAGAAAGTAGTGCCCAGATGTGATGTTGCTACTGTAGCGATAAAAATGGTATCGCTACTTTGCCGATACAACTTTTCCCCATAGATGTATTTCAAATTCTCAACATGAAATGTAAATTAAACCAAAATTTGTTTTTGTGAACATAATTTTTGTATCATAGAAATGTCACAAATATGCATGGGATGTGATATGCTACCTTAATATATTATTTAAACATTTTTGTTACAGAAATCACCGTTGCAGCAAAAGGATTGTTCGAGACCAGTGCCTAAACTGCGAAGTAAACTTTCTTCATTAAGCTTGCCATCATCTTCAGTAACAAACGACTTGAACCTAAATTTGGAGGAGGACGAGGAAAGATCCCGACCTAAGCCGGTGCCGCGCCAGCGAAATATTAATATGAAATCAATGCTCCAGACTAAAAAAGAAAATCAAGCCATAGAGGTCACAAATATAACAGAACGTCCAGCGCTGAACTTATCTTTGGAGGACAATACACTGGTATCACAGCAAGCCAGTTCCTCAGGGGATACTAGAGGAATGGTGTCTGAACCCACTGAACATACTGAGCGAACTTTTAGCTCAGAAAACTCTTCAAATAAATGTATTTCCGTCGCTATTTGTATTAATGGTAACCTTATGCATCATGAATTGATACCAAGTGCGACAGAAGTTACGGGCGAACAGAGTGATACAGTCAGAGAATGCTTCCTTCCCGGAATTTCAAGTAATTTAAATGCCTCTGATTTGTGCCATGAACAAATTCGAGCTGCTTCAAATGTTCAAGACGAACAGATTTCTGCGGAGTCCATTCCGAAAGATGGGAAAAGTGCAGAAATACCGATACCAATACCAACATTCTTGCAAAATGAATGCGTTTCCGACATGAGTTCAAGCAATTCTGATAGCGAATCTTTTCATACTCCAAATAGCAACGACGATACTTTCATTCATCAAGAATTTTTTGAATCAAAGAAGAAGCAGGAAAAATCTTGTAACTATCACACTGTCGTTCTACCAGAACCAGATTGGGAAAATATGTCTGTGGAACAAACAAAAAAGAAGATTGACTTCGATGATGACGACGATGTTTCTCCTGAAAGAAATTTGACAAATAGGTTGCTAGAACCAAAGGAGAGGCAGAATAAACCTGATAACGTTGATAATCATAATGCTTCTTTTGAAAATAATTTGAAAAGTAGGTTTTTGCAACAAAAACCACAGCCAAAATCTGATGATGATGATGATAAAGATGATGAATATTTTCTCAAAAAGAATCACGCGGAAAATATACAGATTGGAAATAAGAATGTTCAGTTAATTTGTCAACGAATGAGCCAAAGTGCATCCAGGAACGTCCAAATCGGGAGCAGAAACGTCATGATCAATTTGCGATTTCAAAGACTGGGCTCTTACAAGTTTGAAGAGAAGGAGGAAAATATATTTCACTTGGAACAGGACAAAGAAGGTACTTATGGATTAAAAAAAAAAACATACTTTAAGCTTTTATTCATTTTAAAATTCTTTGCATAGTTTCTGTAAAGTAGAGGTGATCGAAAACAATTAATAGCAATATTTCCTTTTTAACTATTATTCAAAGCATAGAAGAACTTGTGCAATGGCAAGTTGTTTGTTGTCCGTCTATGTTCTGTCCATTAGCATGCGTTTGTTAATGCTACACATACTAAACCACTGGAAGGATTGCCATGAAAATTTGTAAAAATATTCGCTCTAAGGTTTAGTTGATTCTAGATGACAATTGTGCCCCCATTAAATAAAACCGCTAAGACGCAATCTTAAAAATCTTATCGCTACTTAGTGAACAGTCATATCAGCAAGTTCTTTTCTTTAAAAAAGTCACGTAGGCTCTAAACAAAAATGATGCCGTTGCCATCTTGGAATCTAGTTATCAATATTCCTTCTGAATTTATGTTCATATTGACATGGGGTTTTCACAAAAAAAAAACCATCTACCTGTTTACATATTCCTATACGAAATGGTGCTGATCGTACATATAATATTGGAGCATCGTTACTTGAGCTTACCAACACAGTGAATTGTTTATATACACGTGAATTCTTAACAGCTTTGTATTTAACTGCATTGCAACGATCGAATCGATAATCATAGCTTTGTATTTAACTGCATTGCAACGATCGAATCGATAATCATAGCTTTGTATTTAACTGCATTGCAACGATCGAATCGATAATCATAGCTTTGACATTGATATTTTAGTCACATGTCTTGATTGTGGGGTTAAGATGTAATGGCTTTTGAGCATGTTAACAAAAAAACAAAAAAACAACACGTGGAACTGGATTTTGAATTAATCTCACTTTGTGGATTTAGTATAAGAATACATTAAATGATGCCAAACTTGACTGTATCCTTTTCTCGGAATATCTAAAATATCGATTTATCAAATTGTAACATATGGCTTTATCTCTACATTGTTTGAGACATGTTCAGTGACTGTTTGTTGATCAGATCAGGGACAAAGCTAAACGCCATAACGAAGACTTCTGCACTGTATCTATATTTACATTTTGTTTGACTTATACATTAACATGTAAGAAAAGATTTTGTGACCAAATTCAATGTATCACAGTTTTTCCATGACACTACAGATTGTTTAAATACAAGTAAAATTAGATATGAGACAGAGTTATATTGGATACCTGTAAATCAAGGAGGGCGTCAGTAATTTATAGAGAATCATTCGCTTGTCTGAGATGCATTTTCTTCGTCACTGTGACATTTGTAACGGTCAATCTCAGTTTACTCACTGATTTTTGTATTTCCCAAGACTGTAAAGTATTTGCTTTACAGACAGCTTTCATATTAGGTTGTTGGGGTTAATCTAAATTGCAAGACCTCCATCTGCTGACAGATGTCGAGGTCTTACTTCACACCAGAAATATTGATACGGCAGGACAAAACGATTCTCTCTCAGATCTTCAGTAAAACTATAACCTTTATTTTCACTATGCCTTGATTGGATGGCAATTATTTCATTGTTATTAAATTAAACCTTGGAGTTATTTGGATGAATTATTGCAATGAACGCGGAACGAAGGGTTTTGTCTTACTAGCCCACTTTGCGGCATTTCTACCTGTCCTCGCCTCTACCCACCATGACCATTTAGCCTCTGTGTGAGCGTTGTCTGTAGTTTACTTTGAATTTTAATCGTACACACAAGCAAACAAACAGGTGATGCCAGTGATTTAGCCATGGTGGGTAAAGAGTCGACCGGATAGAACGCAGTACGGCAATACCGGCCTTTCGTACTATTGATACGGTGTTACTGTAGTCTGCAGGGGTGGTAGAAACGACGACGAAAGATGAATAATCCGAGAGAGAGAGAGAGAGAGAGAGAGAGAGAGAGAGAGAGAGAGATGATGATGATGTACTCAGACAGGCAAGTCTATGGTAGCGATAAATATGCGTACTGCGTGAAGATCTATTTTTACTCGACTTTTACTGTCT
This sequence comes from Sinohyriopsis cumingii, assembly GCA_028554795.2. Taxonomy (NCBI): domain Eukaryota; kingdom Metazoa; phylum Mollusca; class Bivalvia; order Unionida; family Unionidae; genus Sinohyriopsis; species Sinohyriopsis cumingii. Next base: position 25,378,200 of record CM068830.1, on the reverse strand, counting down.
GTAAATCTGCAACCGCACGGTCTATTTGTGATAGGAGTTGTCTCTGGTTTTTCATTTCCGTCAGCATAATCTCAAGCTTGGCCGCACTGATTCTTTTATCCTTGATTGCTACTGAGTACTATTTACTGATTGTATTAAGACTGCACTGTGCGGCCACCGGCAATTCCGAATAGACGCTTACTCAGGAATGTAGTCGCATCGAAATTAGTTTGCTTGCACCGTAGGTTCGTATTCTGAACATATGGAGCCATCCAAGCTTTCTGGGCAAAATTGGAGAACTTGATGGGTCTTGGTAACTCGCATACCCAATCGCAAATACAGTTGCGAATTTCGCACGTGCAGTACATAATTGGGTTTGGTCGGAAGACTTATGGCCAGTTTGGTTTATTCAGTCTATTTGTGGACGAACTCATCAACGATCGAGAACATATATCCAGCGAATAATCGTTGTGTATAATTGCTCGGGATATTCTTGGTCAGCTTCAAAGAAGCATCTGTGATCGTGAACGTCTTTTTGGAGACTAATGTGCGCACGATCAATGCACTGAAATCCACCAACCTGAAACGGTTGCATCATGGTCCTTCCATAAAGATTAATGGAATAGAATTACGCGATGTAACTGTTGTAATTAGCGACATTATACCCAGACACGAGCGTATCTAGGACTCGCAGTGGATATTCCACCACGAAGTGATCGCTCGATAAATAGATACTGGTCAATGTCCGTCAGCAATTTTAGGTCTTTTTGTTCTTGGACAATATTACGAGTCTGTGCTCTTAAAATAAGTAATAAAAAGAGTTAAAGACAACCAGCTTTGTAAAATTAACAAATAATTTATTTCCTTGAATACAAGGTGAAATTGAGAAAGAAAGGATCTTACACTTATGCGAATTAAATCCCAAAATCATCCAAGAATTATAGACACAAATTCTAGTAATTTACAGTCCGGAATAAAATTCAGTAAAATTCCAGAAAAAAATCCAAAACTGAATGTCATGACCTGTCTATTATAGCTTATGGAATGCTGATGTGTCAACAGTCGTTTGTTGAATCACAGTAACACAATTCTAGGTTTGAATTCAGTATAAATTCCAGTGAATGTCTTTATCCATGAATTGTGTCAGAGCACTTTTGTATTGCAAGAGAAAATACTCTACTTGACCTAAGGTCACAGTTAGCATTTTCTAAAAACAACTATTACCTAATGGAAAATAACCTTCTAGAATGATCCTGATGTTTACAAAATCAAAACCATAACCTGTAGCATTCATTTAAGAAAGTAAAAAAATATCCTGATCCAATTAAACACATTTACTTCATGTAATAATAAAGATCACTTTAATTCCATAATTTGAAGTAAATAAAATTTAGCCCAACTGGTCACAACATAATACAAATTCAAAGTGTTGTATGTTAAAGTATGAATGACTAAGTCATCACAAGTACAAGATTATATAGTTCGCTACTTGACCTCAGGCCACAAGTAGCATGTTTTTAAAAGAACATTACCTCATGGAAAATAACCTTCTCGAATGATCCTGATGTTTAAAAATCAAAACCATATCCTGTAAAATATTCACTTAGGAAAGTCCAAAACCCAGACCAAAATAAACATTTACTTCATCTACTAATAAAGATCCCGAAGTTAAGCCCATACACATAGAGAATAATTTAGCTATATATTAGTTGTTTACATAAAATGAAGTAAAAAAGTCAATCAAATAAAGAAGAAATGAACTCAGTTTAGGACAAGGTCAAGTCCAGCATACTAAAAACTAACAAACAAGCAATTCAATTAAATTATACATAACAACAACAATGTGTCACAGCCCATAACCAATGATGAAAGTAATGCACGGCATCGAGCTTGTACCTGGCGGCGTCACGAATTGCTTCAAACACGTCAGTGACAAATAACACATTCATGCGTAGATAAAGATTGTAATAGTCGCAGAGGTTTGTGTCCTCGAACATAGTCCAAACTTTCGTTGCATATTCGTAGTCATATGCGGAATTAGCTTCACGTGGCTACAATGAATACAACGCCTCGATTGGAGACAGGTGAAGTTCGGCAAATTTGCTCCAGTCGTTCATGAACTCATACGGAACACACATTTTCTCGTGATTAGGTCGTGATCAGGTCAGTATTGGTTGGAAAATATTGATTTTGAAGTTTTTCACCGTTAGATTATTGAGGGTCGAATTCATAAACTATATCGAATTGATAAACTGATTTTTCCCAGCCAAAACAACATGTATTTTTCCACGTTTTTGGGAACCATTCTAATCGATGAGTCTGATGTAATGGCTACTGCTTGCATGATCACGATGGTTATGAAGCACAACAGGTATTTTGGTTATGTTGGGATAAATTCTCAACTGCAGATTATACGCATTGAGGGCGGCACCTCCGAACGCACGAGTGACGAGAAAGTGCTCATCAGCTTGGGAACCAAGACTTTTAATTTCATCGCTGAACGGGTTTTCCTCTTTGTCAGTAAAAGAACTATGCTCTTTGTCAGTGAAAACTCTTTCATAAATCCAACAGTGAGTGGCCTCGGAAAACTCAAGAATGTTTTCAGCCGTCATAAGTATGCGTGCTAGGGAATCGAGCTGCTGTCTAGTCCCTTTCGCTGTGACTTCAATTGATCTGAGGAACGCATCCATTGTGACTGGAGCACCAGGCTCTGCGAGCTTGCATCCTGGGCACCGTTAAGGTTTGACGGATATGATTTACCATAACATCAAACCACAACATAACATAGCTTGCATGGAATTTGTTATGTGGCTTGCATTATTTGATCGAGATCATGCGCAATTGTGTCTTTACTAGCAAAACTTTCTACTGAAGCAATCAGGCATTCAGAGTCCAGGTATATGATATATGGGACTTTCATCTTTTGTTGTAATGAGGTAAATTCGACAGTGTTTTTACAAGGCTCAAACTTGATCGTGCGCTGTGAGTTTTCACTAAAGCCACCGCAGTAAAACTTGTGACTGGTGAGCAGTTTGTGAATGTTAAATGCATGCATACAACGTCTGCAGGGATATTTCTTTCCCTTATTTTTGCTGTGCCGGTTAAGCAGCCGACCAAAATCATTTACCCATGCTTAGTGCGATACCAATTCTGATTCTTTCATTTCTTCAGCGTCTCCAGCGTTTCGAGAATCTTTTCAATGCCTCTGCAAATTAGCGATGATCCCTTTGCAGTTCAGTATCGAGTGGAAACCACTGTGAATCCACGGGGTAGCATTTTTAACTCCATCCTTCTTACAGCTAAGCGACATAACCAGATGAGCGCCGAAAACAATGTCTGCTTTGACTCCAGCTCGTTAAACCGTTACGATTTATGGAATCATATGTGTCAATAGTTGTCGAGCGTCTTTGCCTGGTGTGTAGATGGTCGTGATAATGATCACATGATTTTCTAACTCACCGCTACGTTTCTGACAACTGAATTCTGCAACATGTGATTGTTGTGATTTTGCAAGAAAAGACTCAACCGCTTAGGGAGCGCTCACCAGTTATTATGTACTTTTAAGAGAGTGACGTATGTAAGGTGAAGTTGTTTGCATTTAAAATTATCACAATGGAGAGAATCTTGGCATATCTATATGCTACATTAATGTAATGCGGATGATATTTCTTTGGATATTGTACTTTTGGAAATTGTACATGATCTAAGCACACTGCTAACTAAAATGACTGCTCCCTTGTGCTAAAAAATCAGCCTGAATTAGTCTAAAGTACATTATCCAAAGCAGCTATTAAAATAGGGAAAATGAATTTTGTCAGACTAGACACTACCAGCTTCTGAAAGTGCAATGAATGAAATACCAAATATATAAAATGTAAAAAAAAGGTATCGGTTCTTTTTTTATACAATTTACCTCTGTAGTTCAATAAGTGAAAATGACCAAGTGGAGCCAGCACTTTTTTGAAAGGTTCACATCTGGAGTAAGACCAAGATGTGTACTATATAACCCATATTACACCCTTCAATCATACACCAAAATAAAGGGAATTAAAAGTTCTTTGAATTATACCTAAGATATACAAGGTCTTTTTTACATAGCCAGTATAACCAGTGAGGAAAGCCGGGGAAATTCTTTATTTTTAAAATTCTGTGCAAAGTACGAAATTGTAGAGCGCCACCTTAAGTAGCGACAGCAGAAGTGAGACGACGTTTTTGTTCTTCCTTACCACGAAGACGGTTTTGTTCACACTAGTCTACTATCGTAAGGATTTCGGCTTTCTTGCGCCTCTGGTCATTTGGATATTGTGCTCGAGCGCAAATTTCCTTAGTTATTTTTCTGTCGTTGTTGCTGCTGTTTCTGCAATGGTAGTAAACGCCGGTGGTTGTGGTGGCTGTGGTGGTAGTGATAGTTGTGGATTTAGCACATAAATGGGTTTCAATAATTAAATTGTGCCTGCTTTTCTCATACGACATGTGCAACCACATACGTTGGTAGTTTTGATTTTTCTGCGCATTTTATAGTATCACGAACAGATTCATATGACTGGCAGAGTTGGTTCCGTGATTTAACTCCGATGCCACATTTCAGGCAAGATACTGCCCCAAATCCCAATTGTAAATATTTCACAACTCGACAGTTTATTTCTTTCTGTTAGCATAAAATTATCAATGTACATATACTATAGAGGCTATAGAACACACTGTAAAGCAAATCAATAAACGACAGAGCTGGTATAAGTACATTCTTTCATTCAGTGTAGTACGTTTGGCAGTTTTTGTATTGATCGCTATCATAGATTTGCCTGTCTGAGTACATCATCATCGTCATCTCTCTGTCTCTGTCTGTCTGTCTGTCTGTATCTCTCTCTGTGCACTTCATATATCGTAGCAATATGACTGAAAGAATGTTAAAACTATGTTAAATATCCAACACATCTCTCTCTCTCTCTCTCTCTCTCTCTCTCTCTCTCTGTAGTACGAAAGACCGGTATTTTCGTTACTGGCCCACTTTACGGCATTTCCATCCGGATGAGTCTCTACCCACCATGACTACATCACTCGATCAAAGTGAACTACATAGGGACTAAATGGTCATGGTGTTAGAGGCGAGGACGGTTGGAATGGTTGCAGTGTGGGCTAGTAAGGTGACATCCATTTAGTACGTAAGCAAAAATCTTGCAAAGCTTGACCCCTTCCTATACACATGCGTACTTTTTACACCCCCACCTGCGTACGTATGCTTGACGTACACCCCGCCCCCAATTCTATAGAACAGACTACATTTAATCTACGCAGAATCCGTAAAGGATTACTACTTTTAACGTGTTTAATAAAACAAATAGTCCATCGACGTTGAGTGTCTGGCTGCATCAAAGAAATAAGATGCGTAACTTTAAACAGTTTGTCTAGTGTCCGCTCAAATTCAAACGCCGACTGAACCCAGTCAAACATTTTACGTATTAGACAAATTATTATCGAGGATTCACCCCCACCCCACCCCGTTTCCTATGCGTACGTACATTATCATGAGACATCCCCCATACGCAAGCATATGCATTTGGATTACCCCCTCCCCCTCCATGCGTACGTACTAAATAGACGGCCCCTAAGGCAAAACGCGTAGGTTAGCACTACTTTTGCACGATACACATGAAAACTGAAAGTATGTCTGATCTGGTCGATTTAAAGTTATATATTTGCTAATATGTTTTGTGGATCGTGTGTTTGCTATAGACTATGAATTAAATATTTAGCGCGTAGCTGTAAGAGGTAATACGTAATGAGAAACTGTGACACCACTCCCAAGTGACACCACTCCCAACACCAGATCTCCTCACGAACAGATCCAAAAGTTTCGATACCGACAACAATGCCATTGTTTTTCACACCACCATGTCCCCAGTCCACTCCCGCCACGTCCCATCCCCCTACACTCTAAATATACTGGCAAATATGAAGGAAACCACCCATAGTATATATTACTGACGGCCTAGATCTCTACGTTTACTCCTCACTATCGTATTTTTTTCCAGTCGTTTACATCAAGATCAAAAGGTTTGAGAGGAAATACACCAAAACAATCTCCGAGTCCGAGTATGATAAGTTACCTATACCCGGAAGAAGAAAAAGTCGTACAACGTCAAAAGCCATCCGCTCCAAAAGGAACCCATATGTGGAAATAAACAGAGAGAGCTTGGGATCACGTCGCTGCAATAGAATTATTGAGGAAATCAGATTCACGGCAGTGGATCCTCTCGGGCATGATGACGAACACAATATATCCGAGGCTGAAACTATAAATAGAATTATAGAAGAGGACGGTGTTTTGTATGAATGTATCGACAAGGAGGTGGAGGTTCAGACAGTAACACCACCGAATGACGCAATGAAAGATCTCAACGACGCATGTATGAATGGAGACATAGATTCTATTTTCGAGACCCTGTGTTCGGTTGAGAATATTAGCTGTTTCATACAGCAAGGAGGTGACAATTTTGATGTGGAACTAATCGGGAACGAAAAAGATGAAGACATATATCATGAAGCAGTAGATATTGACGGTAAATCTGTATGTAAAGATAACTCATACAAGTTTTGAAGTTCTGGTATTTTGGAAAATTATTCAGTTACTTGATCCAGAAATGTTTTTAAAAAAAAAAACTTGTTTTCCGAACATTATTTAAATTCTTGTCGTTTAAGATTAGACCTTTGGAAAACAGAGTAATTTCGTCCTAATTTGTTACTTTCGTACTGCATTTGAAACATAAATTTCACATGAAAATGCAAAATTATATATATATATATATATATATATATATATATATATATATATATATATATATATATATATATATATGTGTGTGTGTGTGTGTGTGTGTGTGTGTGTGTGTGTGTGTGTGTTGGTCTGTTCTTTTCTCTGAAGCTATTTAGTATTAGTGACTCGATCTCACTCTTTCTCTGTCCGCCTGTTTTTCAAATCCTCTTCAAAACTTCATAATAGCTTCATCTAGCTAAGTGACTAAAATGTAAATACTTTTATGATTACAAATAATTCTCTTACTAATGCATTTTCATTGTGACTCCAAGGTGTGACATAGAAACGACCTAGGGACCCATATCTCTGATATTCCATATATTTACTCTTTCCATGTCGATAAAGATTACAACGATGACGATTACGACATGCCAGCTAACTGGATTTTGACTACCCATATCCACCAGAACCAAGATAGAAAACAAAAAGTACTGGACACTGCTCTCGAACGTCATAATCAAGATAGTCTCTATTCAACGGTGGAAACATTGAAAAGAAAGGTATCTATCTCATCGCCGTATAAAAGTTTATGTTCATTTCCCATTGACTCTATCCCTTTTTTCACTATTTCAAAATGTGGACTTATTTTTTAGTGCCTTTCATCAGCATAGTTCATATTACAATATCTCTCCAATTTTCCCGGCATTTAATGTTGTTGTCTCCGAGTTACGTATGCGCAATACTTGATAAAATCTGAGCCAAAGTGTGTCTACACGACTTTTATTTCAAATTTAGGTTAAAGTAAATAAGTCCAATCAAGGTAAGCTTTTTTTAAGTACGAGTTCTATAGCTGTCATCAAGGCTTCGTGAGATCCCAACTCACATTAGAAATCGAGATCCTGAGAAATACTGTCTTAATAATTCGATGTTTACTAAAGGTTTGGTGCAAAGAGAGCCACGTTAGCATTGGAGGGAATCTCTCATACGGATCATCTCGTTCAAAGACTGGGGACATGGTGAAAACTATTTCAGGTAAATAAAATAACTCCCAAAGATCTATACAGAAAGCGCACATGTTCCTTTTCTTAACAACTTATTTTGTGTAGTCAGAGGATCGTCAAGTTTGGTTTAGAGCCTATTAAAAGTTACTAACATTACCAGCTGATATTTTAACACCAATTGAGACGACCCGGTTAAAATCTAATTTACTTTATATATGACCGCATTATGTTCCATTGCTTTTTTGTGCTTCTCCTGCATCTCCAATCATTTTAATGACAAAGATTAGAGAATTTAACATCCGTATCACACAAAGTACTTTGAAACATATGATTGAACATAAATAGAAAATAAAAATGAGACACTTGGCGGCCTGAAACTACTTAGCACATGTCCAGTTCATGTCATGATCGCCGTTAAATCTTCAATTGGTTGCTCATACTAGTGTCATGCATACAGTGATTTCTGTTTATTTGTTTTATTTTAGAGGACCCAGACTATGATTGCCCTGATCGGTTATCTATTACAAGTGGCGAGGTTTGTAACAAAGATTGCTACGCTGTCCCATTGAAAAAAGTAACCCTTGTATATATGTATAGCCTCGACTTGTAGGAATGTCCTATGGAAAAACACTTATATCTGTTTATAGCCTGAACATACAGAAAAGACCTATGGAAAAACCTCTAGTAAATATGTATAGCCTCTAAACGTAGCAGTGTTACAAGTGCTGACCTCATTTGGGCGGTGACTTAGTAACAGTGTTACAAGTTGACCTCAATATGTGCTAGTTGAGGTAAGCATGTTATTCAGATCATATATTTCATAAGCGGCGGACTCTATGACCTCACAAAGGGTATATAGAATCAAACGGGTTTATAGATAAAAAAGGAAGGGTAATGATAAGGTGTTTTAAGCCTTAATTGTCAAATTAGGCACGCAAACACACACACACACACACACACACACACACACACACACACTATCAGATCAAACGGGGAAGTGTCAAAAACAAAATAATCTAATCTCTCAAACCTACTATTCATCACGCCACAAAAATTGTATCCATTACACAATCTATAGCATCCAGCATCCCATACACACACTAAACACGTACTGTCTAATGTGATTTGTGTTAGCTTGGAATGTAAGAGACAGAGATGAAATCTCACAAAATGTTATATTCTTTATACCACATAAATTCTATACAATATAACATCCCTTATGCATACAATCCAGTCGCTTTGTGTTAGCTTAGAGTATGAGTGATGATGAAATCTCAAGACATACAACCACACCACCTACAACATCCATCATCCTATCAAGCACTATCCATATTGCATTGAAAGGAAGATGAAATCTCACTAATACACATACACACAGACACACCATCACACACACGTTAAAAATAGCCTTGTATGAGCCTATTTTTAATAACAAAACCAAAGCTCACAAGCATACTATCCCTTATATAACAACAATACTATCCATCACACCATCAATAATATTCAACACTATATACACACTATCCAATGTGCTATGCTTAGAATAAAAGAAAACATGAAATCTCACAAAATGTACTATCCACAAATACTATTCATCACACCATCTATACCATCCAAAAGCCCTCTAACCTTTAATTATATGGTGTCAGTGTGTGTGAGTATTTATACAATGTTTAAAAAAAGCGCAACACAGCAATGATCGATGAACAGAACGAAACATTTTCCCAATCGCATGTTTAAAGCGCATACGTGAAGTTAAAACATCCCTTCCAATCTAATTCTAACAAAAACACGACACAGAGGGATAGAGAGAGGTGAAAGAGCACATATTCATATAGTGTCAATAAAAAACAAAATGCACCAATTTAGAAAAATACATTTTTATACCACATTTTTATTCAGAACAAGAAACTTCTCCAATACAAATCAACAATTCAATTTTTTCTCAAACAGGAGCATGTTTACAAGGTTACAACGTTGCAGAGTCAAACTTGAATGCCACTAATCTAGGACATTTGGTCATCGATGCACAAGACGTTTTCTAGCTAAAGGCAAAAGATAACCATAATGTTAACAACACCATCTTTGTACTTTACCATTTTTCCTTGAAAAGTCTCTATCGAAATAAGTCACTAAATTTTTTTAAGACTGCTGTGATGACGAAAATACACACAATATTGTCCACAAACCACAGAATCTGTTCCTTGCAATTTCACATTATTGAATGAAGTCGAGAGGCTATTATTATGATAAAGTTAATGATGCCATCTTCCAAAAGCGTGATCTATAAGAATCAAAATAATTCACACTGTGATTGTTGCCGTCTACATCCCCACTAGTCTTTATAACTCTTTATTTCATTAAGAATAACATTTTCTTTCAAAATGTCTGGTAAAATCTTTGCTCAGGTAATGGTTAGCCAAATATTTACACCTGACTTCTCAAGCATGAGATTATAATGTTGTCTCCAAGGTGCTTAGCATAACTCCTGATTAAACTTTCTTGTTCTGGACATCTGGGCAACATTTCCGTCCCATTGTTTTTTTTTTTCATTTACTTGTTATGGATTAAAGAAATCTTCGTCTCCTAGCCTGATAGATAATCCACATTGCAAAGAGAGATACAATTTTTCTATAGATTCTAATGGTCTAGATTCGCTTCTCTGAAGCTGTTAATCCCAGAGTATTGCCGAATTCTGCATACAAGATTACGTTCACCGTATTGGCTAGAGCTTATGCAAACTGAAGTACCTTATAGTGGAAATGTACTTCTTCGCTACCCTTTTCAAGAGTGAAATCAAATACCCACAAAATGTGATCTCCTGTATAATCGTCTTACGAAATGCCGTGACTGTTAGTAGTACCTAACTGTCTCATATCGTCGTACAGGGACAAGTAACTTCCGATATAATTTTTCTGCTCAAAGTTGGGTTCGAAGGGTTTGGCACTCAATGTCTGGCAATCTAGACTACTTCGATCTTTGACACTTTGTAGTGCTGAAACTCGAAAGGATTTTGAGTCAAGGCTCCGTCGAGGGCTGCATTGCTGATGATGCAAATAATTAAAGTAAGAGTAACTGTCTTTGGAAAAGATGATCTTCTATCTTGGATCGGAGTGCTCCGGCAATGGTGAAGGTTTTTATTCCACTCGTCGTATTGGATAATTGGCAGTCGTTCTGCTCCAAGTATGACTGATGTCGTTTCCCACTTTAAGTGACACTTCTAAATGTCTCACGTAGAGTATGGCATTTTGGATGGTGGTTTTGTACTTTTTCTCATTGGCCATCAAATTGAAAATGGTACTGCTTCGATTCAGTCTCATGCGGACATTCACTCCGTTCAGCAAATACTTGTCTTGCAACCACCTGTCCAAATGAAAACGATCCATTTGTTTTAAACTGCGCCTTTATATAATTTTCTTTCGGCGTTCGTCAAATTCCACATTGTGAGGATTACTATCTTTTGTCACGGCTGTGCCGTTGAACTTCTTCGATGTGTCATTTGTCCATACTGCACAAGCATCCATAAGAGTGTTCTCGGCTTCTTCGTACGTCAAGAGATTTTCTAAGTACGCTCGTTAAAGGTACTTTCCATGCTGATGCTGAACATTTTGTTATTCAAACAGAACTCTACTTCGCTGAACAACGAATGCATGAAACTGTTGATGGGAGTTACTCTAGCATCGGAACCTGGAGCGATGTTGTCCTCTTCGAGAACCTTGATTTTCAGGTTCAAGTAACTGCTATTCATAATCTTCGGTCAGTCCATTAATTTCAGATTCGATGGAGGCTGAAGTCGTCAAAGACGACATGACATGAAATGCAACCCACTGGGATTTTTGCATCGTCATCATGATGGGTGGCATAGCAAACATATCCAATTCTGACTTGAAACATTCGCAAGAATTTCGGTACATCATGCTTCTGTTTAATATTTAAAGACGTGCAATTATCTCGCTGCTCTTCCTTTCTTAGTAATTCTCGACACGTGTGTATGAACTCTGGAGAGGTTTCGTTTCTATTTCTGCCTTGTCCTTGCTGTGACGTGAATGAAGAAGGAATGTATTGGTCACCAGCATATAACGCATTAATAGGAGTCTCTCGGTGAGTCAAAATGTCTTTTTCAGTTCGAAGCAACATACTTTTGTCTGCATTCAAGAAGGCTTCTTTGGGATTTGTATGCAGAGGATGACATTTTGGAGAAATTCTCTTCCTTTCGTCAAAGAGAAGCATCATTCAACGCGTGCAATCATCGCGTCAAAATCGGTTTTAAGACGGGGGCTGCCAAACGAAACGTAGATTTCAGCATATCTTCTAAACCATGTCTTCGTTGTCTAGCGAGTGCTCGGTACACTGGATACATGACATACGAGTCCTTAGATAATTCTTTTCAAAAATGTAGTTTCACCGTGACTTTTCCTTTCAAAATGGTATATTTTGTCCAACATCAGTTTTGTTTTATACCATTGTTGACACTGTCGAAATACGACTTACTGACAGGCAAATAATTAGAATGTAGACATTCACGGTGGACGTGAAACTGTTACCACCGTCATCGTAAGCAGCCACGACGGAATCCACTTTGAAAGGAATGACTCGCAATAACGGTGAGGCTGTGTTTCTCACCACGTTATACCACACCACATTGGAGTAGGCAAATATCACATTTAATCATGCGTTCAGTTGCACAGGATACTTAAAAGACTTGAAAAATACCTTGTTGCGTTTGGTGACTGCCCTGATACCCTTTGTGGCGATTCCACCCAAAATATTATACAATTAAGGACAACAATTGATGGTCAAGATTTTGTCATCCGAAAAATACATGTCCAAACGGTGATAAATTGTACTGAATCTTGACAAGTTTATGTCTGGTGTCGGCTTTGCTAAACAGTTCGTCGAACATGCAAACAGTTGTTTCTAACACAAGTTGAGCGTTTAAACAGGAATTATGTTGGTGTAAGGAGTCAATCAAGGATTGGATGCTGATAGTCTTTTGAATTCGTACACCATCTCATCATTGTTGTCCAACTGTTATTGCACTTCCTCGTTCAGTTTGTCGACCACGAAAGAGTTTTGATTTTGGTGATGTTTAAGATTTGTGTGAGATGAACGATATCTACCCAATCCGCTGCCCACTGCGCTGCGTGATCCACTTGAATGGCCTGATTTGGTCGTGAAACAGCATAAAGTATTGTTTGGAGACATTTATATAGAACTGTCACTAAGTAAAATTAAGTAAATTCGAAATAATTCGAGGGTTCTGCCTTCTCAGGAGTCACTCGAGATTAAACAAGCTTCCAAAAGAGGGTGTTGCTGCTATTTGGGGGTGGGGGTGTGTGACTGGCTTTGGCTGCAACGCTCCCGTTATGACCTGAATATTTCAGAGAAGGATTGGGTAGGAAGTAAGCGATGCAACTGCTGATTACAAATATCCACGATTCTTTGTCTACTTCTTGCAAACTCATACACCCCAAATATTTGGCAGAAAAAATACTTTTTGCGATTTAGGCACACGTTCTACACACAAACACCCACAAGGGTTGTTTTTGTAGATATTGAGGAGAAGAACTCTAAGAATGAGTTGTCGCTGCTGTTGCTGTGTTAAACGGCATGATTGTCAATTCTTTTAATAGTTGATGACATGAAAAGCAAAAATCAAAACTTGCAGGATGTGGATTCCAACGCACTTTCACTTCTTTGACTCGGAGTTTGCCTACTTTACGGATTCTTCAATCGAGAGTGCTTTCGATGTTGTACATTTTGTCTTATGTTTTGGTCACTCTTAATTCAGACAAGTAGAAAGTTCCACTTATCGTTTCGCCACTCATGTCTTCCAATTTATATACGGGAAGATGACGGCCACGCACTTGTCATGTGACACGAACCGATTCGGTGGTCCAGTTTGGTAAATAATCTTTGTCATTGAGCGTTTGGTTATGCCAAGGCGCACCCAATCTCCCGTCGTTAACAGTCCACTTTTCTTTGATGCAAGAAGTAGGGGACGTTCCAAACACGCTCACTTTGTTGTCGGAGGTCACTTCTTCGGGGGTGTATCCGATACTGCGAAGGTAAGATTGGTTGTAATCTTAGTACAAGCGCGGTGATATGTCGATATACATCAAGATTGATTGATCTAAAATATTCCTACATGTGTTATTTGACATACGTTGAAAACGTTCGACGATGCTGGTTTTGGTTTCGAGATTTTCGCTGGTGTAGAAATGGATGTCTCTTTAATCAATTATTTGTGGAAAGCTTGATTCAGAAATTCGGTGCTATTGTCTGTTTGCCATCGGAGAGGATCTCGACCGCTTTGTTTCAAGACTAGTGTTAAGTCTTGCACTAACTCAGAGCTCGTTTTGGAAGTCAAAGGCACGACCCAGGCAAATTCGGAAAATACGCTAATGAAACCAAATAAATATTTGTAGCCACGATTGCAAGTGGCCAAATGAGAGACATCTGTTAAATCGGCTTGCCACTGACAATCGGTATCGGCCACTTTTATTCGACTTGTGGAAAATTTTCGTTGAATGACCTTGTGCATTTTGTACGTGGCTTGATTTTACACAAGGGTTTTGGCAGCACGATACAATTTTTGAACTCCTCTGTAACCCACAAGACGTCCGGGATGGTAGTAAATGCTGGCTAAAAGATTCTACACCTGGGCTCTCTTCAATAAGTCACCCACTGTTCACTGATGCTACCATAGATTACATGGGGCTTGAAAACTGCTTGGCGTGTTCGACGTGCCACAGGAGTTGGAGCCGAGGATGGTGGTGGCAAAGGGATAACTTTTCCTGCTCTCTTTTTCACTTCTGGTTCCTCTTCCTTCTTTTTCACTTCTGTCAATAGATGGGTTGACCTCACCTGTTTAACGCAAGCTTTGAGGATTTTTTTGTTTGGGATTGCGGGAAGGGGTCAACAAGGACGCTGAAATCTTAATAGGAAGGGAAGCCGATGGCGTTTGAAAGAATTCTCTTGTGTCTCCTTCCTTTGACATCAGTGTGGATTCGTCTGCCTTGGTAACTGGTGGTCGTGGAGGCGATTATGTTTTCATCATAGCCTTTATATCGTTCAAAGTCGCTTTAGCTGATTTCGTCTAAAGCTTTCTGAAAGAGTTGAAGACATTACAAAAATTGACCATACCTTAGCATATTTTCCGTTTCTGACAAATCGAGGAGATCCAGCGATTTCAATTTGTGTTGTAACTGTGACATAAGTAAGGGGTCCCTTGTTCTTGCCAACGATGAAAGTCCATCCATGGTTCGAAGGGTTATATTGTCAGCTTTTGTCCATCCAAGAGATTACATTGTACACTTATGAGGTCTTTCCCCAAAAGGGCTCCTGTTTATCTTTGTCTTCTTCGTCCATACTTTGAAGCGTTGGCTAAAACAACTCCAATAAATCTACAAGTCTTCAGCCAGTCTCTTCAGCAAGGGTCCTATCGGCAAGGGCATACACTATATTTCGCGTTTCACCAACATATTTTTTAACTAATGTGTATTCTCTTTTTGACCATTGGGCGAAGAACGTTTTGATGCTTTGCTAAGCCTCATTTGTGGTGTTTAGATAACGATATTGTTCCTTTCAAGGCATTCAAACAACATTCACACACAGTATCGATGATTTCTTTCAGAGTTATTTGAATGATTTGTTTTCGCATAGATGGAATGGATTTCGACAGTGCCGACAGCACATCTCAATGTTTGGCTAAACGAAGAGGTAGTCTTTTCCTTTTTATACTTTTTTCACATGAGAATGATGGTGATGTGCACTATTTTTGGTTTCAGGAACAAATTAGCACTGAAGCGAATCTCCTGACACGGGTATTTTTTATACTGGAATAACACTCCACTGTTTGTCGGTATGTCGTATCATTTTCTTTATAGCATCACTCGACATTCAGTATCTGCAACGGACTAAATCCTGACAGTTCTTGCTCGGATAAATCCAGTAAACTCTGTAACACTACCGATCTCTCTTGGATTTTGATTTTGGGAGAGGGTACTTTATTAGCCGTTGATGCTTCGCATAAGAAGAGGAAGAAGTGGTATTCGTCAGAGAAGTTCCTTTAGAAACGTTTTTTCATCTTTCATCATACTGGGAAAGATGCGCGTCAAATAGGGTTTTGATGGCATCATGCGAGGCGGCGGATTGGGAAAAGCTGTTGGATACACGGTCATCGACTGTCGTGTTTTGGGGCAGTAAGGTTGTGTCCGGTTAGCTATGTCTCTCTTTCGGGTAGAAGCTGTTTCCTTGGAACTTTTCTTTTCTGGGGATCTGACCTGGTCGTACCACTATTTTCCTTCTTCGAAGGTCTTTGGGGGGAGGCTTTTTTGGGGAGAGGCTTTTTTGTCTTGGTGGTGGCTGCAGCGGAGGCATTAGTATCCCATTTTAAGAGGGAACGAATGATTACATCTCCGAATAACCGCTATTTTCAGGTATCAAAATATTTGCTTTCTGGTTTGAGTATGGATTCTAGTGTATGCCTGTTGCGATAAGACCACTTTATGTTTGTCAAAAAGGCATTTGGTTTGATGAGGGCTGTGAATGATTTCTGGAAGTAATTGACTCGCTGTCAGCGTAAACCGTCGTAAGACTTCTTTGAGGCTGGTTTCTAACACACTAGCACGTACTGGAGGATTCTTTAGTGACTGGTGACGTGGAGGGCACGAATCGGTTTGTTTGGAAGATTAGATCGAAAGAAAATTATGTTGACGATTTGTGAGACAGACAAGAAGTGTCAGGTTTTTTATTTTTCTTGTTGGACGTGTAAACGACGGGACTTCCATCTTGGCACACCTAGTGATATAGATGGGTACGAAAATGCAAATAATCGAGTATGGTGGGTTTTAAATCGACAAGCGAACTGCTGTGAGGTGTTTTCACGTCTTCCCCTAACATGTCGTCGAAGATTACCAGATGTGTTTGACTCGTGTCAGACACTATTCCGTCGTCTTCTCGAGGAATGCTTCGCACAATGATGATGGATACTCCTTGACTTTCTAAAAGGAGGCTGTAAGTCTATTTACGCTCCTTGTAACACCATACGATTCTCTGGGGTGCTTAATCAATCAAATAGGTTTGTACTCGATCAGATACTTAACAAATTTGGTTTTGCCTGACCCACTCTGACCAGCAATCAAAACGCTCAAGAGATGGGGAAGATACAACGCCTCCCAGCTTGAACGATATACCTATTTGTCAGTGACTTTGAGAGCAAAAGAAGAAGTAGACAAGGAAGATATAACCTTAGCGAAAGTGTTCAGAATTTTGAAAACGTAGACAAGACAGGAGATTTTATACTTTTCAAGATACGTTTATTGAGTGTTAGAAAATTTCGATTTGACACGAAATACAAAAATACATAAGTGGCAGATAGTGAAGTACATGGCTAACATGCAAAGCCAAAGGTTCAAAATGCAATAGAAACAAGTCACGATACAACATTTTCGATCAATGTGTGGTGTCCTAGAATTTTTTTGAACAGTCTCCGATTTTTTCTCCCAAAATTGCTTTTCATTCATGTCGATGTCTGCGATGGTACTGCTGTCCTGAATTTGATTTTCTTCTGTGTCGGGTTCTTCTGTCACTTTGGCTAGAATAGGTTTATTTGCCATATTTTTCACTTACGTTTTAAATTCACTTTTGTCGGGAATCAATTTACAAATGGATTTGGCATAGTCAGCCACTTCATTATTCCAAACATAGAAACACACTTTTTCAATCACATCTTTCCAGTGAGAGTCACACACTTTGCACAAATCTTCGTAAGCACCCAAAGTCTATCAAGTGTTAGAATCATTTTGTTTCATGTAGAGGTTGAAAAGTATCCATATGAATGCGTACCGCTGTTAACAGCATGGGTGTCTCGTGCACGTTTAAAAGAGCAATGACGATGTCCTTCTAGGTACTGTTCGCAAATAGTCCCCAAGGAATCCGTTGAAAAAAGAAATGCTTGAAACATAGTCACTAACACGCACGCCACATGGCGTCCAAAATTCAAATGAAACAGTTTTTGACAAGGTTTTTGGTATTCGTCCAAAATATGAATATTTTTCTTGACTTCCTTCCACGGAATCTGCTGTAACGCTAATCATAACGGACGTGTCATGTCAGCAAGCCTTTATATACACGCCAGGCAAATTGTGAACTGTTTCCTTAGTTATTCAATTTTCATTTTTCTTTTTCTGGAATGAGTAGTGTATCAAAGGGTATAGTTTATTCCAAGACAATTTTAAACGGTAGTGTATCCGGACACGAGCATAATTTCCGAATACAACTAACATACGATCACAAATCGCGTCTCGTAAAGGTGTGATGTCATATAATTGCCCACGAAACCACCATGGTGATTTTAAAATCTTGGTAATTCTGTTCTAACTCTTTACCGCCTGAAATTTAACTGTCTTTAGTAAGGAGTAAGATAGTGGAAGTCTCTCTTTCCTATAGGTAGAATGTATGACAATTTGTACAATTTAGCAGCAATCAAGCCTTTTATGGCATTCAGATTCATTGGGTAATTTAACAATCTGTTTTTTCAGATGCAATTGTTTGGAGGTAATATATGTGCTTTTTGCACAAAACCGCTTTTACTCCAGTGTTGAACCGAAATATTGAACACTAAAGTTTCCTCTTTAGGCAACATTAGTTCTTGTAAACGTTTGTTGTAATTCTCCGAGTCTTCCTTTGGAATTCTTTTGTAATATTGTCACCTAAAATGATGCCTTCTTGGGAACGGTACTCTTGGTTAAATTTTACTTGGTCTTTGAAAGTAGTACACCAGGAAGGTTACCCGCTAGCTTCTTGTTTGAATTTTAAAAAGGAATCGATATAGTCATATCCCGAGAAAATACCTTTCGGAGTCTCGTCGTCCTTTTGGCTTCTTTTCTGTCTTGGGAAAGTGGTAAATTTTGTACACTTTTAAAAATTTATATCCCATTTCCATAGCTCGAAACAATTCCACTCGGACCCACGTTTCTGTCCAAGCATGTTTTTCCTTGGTGTGATGACAAAGTTGGTCATGGTTACAAGTTTCAGCACAGGTACGATATAAAGGAAACATCAGTTTTCCTTGGCAAAAGAAATGTAAGACGGGATGGTACATGTCAGTGGGATGCAAGATTTTGCATTTAATTTATCCGTCGTATTGTCTAATGTTTCTTACGTCGTTTTGCTCCGTCAGCAGTTTAGGATGTCCTGCTGGAAAGTGACAATATTTGCACACCCGGTGATATAGCGAACACACCTCAAGGAATGATATTTCTTCTCCTTTGTCCTCGTCCGCGTTGTATAGCAAAACATGTGGCTTCGTTGGTCCTCTAAACAGACTGTCCCCTGGGTCTAGAGGCACAGGCACATTATAACTTTTCACGGTGGGCTTAAACTTCGGATTGGTTTTCAAATGGAGGTCATACTCGTGTTCCCACATTTCAGTGACTCGTTATTCTTGTCGTTATAACTTCAAGCGTCGTTGACAAGTTTCCTCATATGATTCTTCTATGGTACGTTCTGAGAATAGATTTGTCATGTCTCGTTGAGGGTAACAGGTCGGACATCCGTGAAAGAAAGCATCCATTAAACTCGTACACGATCTTGGGGTCTTCTAAGTCCCAGCCATCTACCGAATACGGGACAATGGTGTTTTGCCTCCTCCGTTTCTGGCATGTTGGATACTTTTGTCTTACATTCTGCATAAGTAATGTAGCCAGCTCAGAGCTTTGACCGAGTATCGATGTTTGATGAACTCTTTCATTTGAGTGCGTATGACGGCAAGGGTGTTCTCGGGAATATATCGCTTGCGGTACAATCAGGAGTACGCTTTGGCGTTGGGTACAGGCTTTCTTCAAAGGATCCATCCCTCCGTGCTCCATAAAAGTTCTCAGAATGTTCCACAACAACGCCGTAAAATGTCCGCTTCGGAGCGACAATACTTTATGATTTCTTCCTGAAAGTCAATGGGCTATGAAGCGTGACAGCGGTACCAAGCGTAGAAGGCTTCTCGTTGCTAGGTGCATAAGTTGTCAGGGTCATAATAGTTGGCGTTTGGAAAATGTGATACGACTGCGTGTTGACATGCTTCCGTATTAAAAAAGTGTATGAAATATCCTTCGTCCATTTCTGTAATTGCAAACGTTTTAGACATTAGACTCAAAGGCATGGCCAGCTTACTGATATCTTTAAACTGTAGTTGTCCCACTTTCATCTAGATGATTTTGGCTCCATTCTTGGTGACTTGGGGCATTCGGATGTTATTCTCTGCAGTATTTTAGAAGAAATTGTCTATCGCATCCACATAAATTGTGAGCAATCACCGTGGCAGATTGATGACAGTCTCCGTGTAGTTCAATGTATTTTTGACTCCACGTGTCGTCGATAGGGTCTAAGATCCAATGGGCGAGATCGGAAAGCGTGTTAGATCCTTGAAAGAGTTTCTCACGTTCTCGAATCTAGGTACAATGCAATGATAAAAGATAGGTTCTTGGATGCATTTCTTGCAAGGACGATAAGCCATGCATACTTTAGGAATGTAAATATCGGTCACTTGTATGCATGAATTTAAAATAAAAACATGTAAAATTCCCTTTCTTCTTTTTATTCTCTTCTTGTTTTGAATGGCATGTGTGAATGCAGCATTTATGTTTCAAATCCACGATTTGGTGACAAATATGACATCCATTCTTGCCTCGACAAGCGTGCGCTCTGTAGCTTTTGGCGCGTACAAATCGAGGATATAAACATACACTATGGTTTTCGCATAGAACATTCCTACATGTTGAGGTTATAAACATATACTAGGGTTTTTAATTAGGAATGGCCTACATGTTGAGGCTATTAATATGTGCTAGGGTTTTCAATAGCACTTTTCTACAAATATAGGCTATAAATACATACTACTGTTTATCCATAGAACATTCCTACAAGTTGAGGATAAACACATATATCAAGTTTTTTTATCCATAAGATTCTAATAGAAGAGAAGAATCCCTAACGACCTTTTTCACGACCACTCATTTGTCTAGAAAAGGTATACTCTTTTGCTATTGCCCCCCAATTTTTTGACTTTGTGTTGTGTAAGTATTTGTTTATTTGTTTTGTTGACACTCCTTGGCCCCATCCCAGCATATATGGCTGGTTAGCGACCTAGAAGTGATTGTGTATGTCTATGTTTTGTCTGTCCCCGTAAACCCCTTATAAACATTTCACATAGAATTCCCCATACCTACATAGAGTAACGCGTAATGAGGTCATCTCGAACAATGTTGCTAAGTTCCCACCATACTGAGGTCAGTGCCTTGTAACAATGTTCCCATCTGAGGCTACATCGGCGTTCCCGTGTTAATTTCACATTGTCACCCAAGTGCCATTCCCATGTTGAATTTCATATGTCTCCAAAGTGTCATTCCCACGATCTCCCAAATGTCACCTTGTCTCCCAGTCGCCACATGTAACTACTTTGAGGAAATCTGCATTACACGCATTTATAACAGAATTGTGTATCGCACTATAGATGTCTATTTGTATAACACTAACGCCATATTGTTTCCGCGGATTGTAATTTCTTGCGCCTATTTCTTTCGTGGCAAATAAGACGTAAATGCAAAATAAAGAAACTGAATTGAACAGTGTGAAGCAAGCCTTATATAGCGTAATGTATGCGTTGTATAGTACAGTGTAACACAAACTTCACATAATGTAACGCAACTGTTATATATCAGACTGGATGATGAGTATTGTTCTTAATGTTTACCATCTGGAACTTTCAATCCTATTTAAAATGTCCTTATCATTATTTTATCCAGGGTATCAAACCCAGTACGTCTAATTCAGGTATCAGCAGTTGCTGTCTATATAAGGAATCAATTCCCTCAGCAGAAAGTCTCAGTATCTCTGATGGAAGACCAACAAAAACTGCGAAGAATTCATTTCTGAGAGCCAACGCTTTACCGAGGGGCTACCTAGTACTGACTAAAGAGTATAACTGTGACGAAAGGCAAGGAAGCTACTGCCTATCCGTTTCTCCTTCTCTCAAATACCAAACACCCATTCCGCCACCGAGGCCACCGGACATCCCGGCTGAAGTAAGATTAGAGCAATCCCGTGTTTCTCCGTTATTGCCATCGAGACCTTCCCCATTCGGGCGTGAAGTTTCATCAGGAGCTGTGTCACCGCCACTCCCACATAGGAATTTACCACCAAACGTAAGATCTAAGGGTGATAGACCAATGCAACCCTTGCCACAGAAAGTACCCGTCAAACGGTTACAAGCGAAAGGTAAAAGGTTCATGAAAGAGAGAAAAGTGGGAAGTTCCTGTTGTTTTCACAAAAATATTTCTTGCATTATATGCAGTATTATTTGTTATATACATGAGTAGTCACAGATTATGAAGCAAACTGTTTTCACCATTCATGACGATACATTCTTTGATATTCTGACAATCTGTTTATATTAAATCGAAACACAGTATATATATATATATATATATATATATATATATATATATATATATATATATATATATATATATATATATATATATATATATATATATATATATATATATATATATATATATATATATATATATATATATATGTATGTATGTATGTATGTATGTATGTATGTAGAATTCATGCATAATTTAAACGTTCGTCCATATTACGCTTTGCAAATATTATTGACTTGCAGGTTAGGTGCATACAAACTATATGATAGTCATGAAGCGTAATATTTTTTAAATCACGTGTGCAGCAGAATTACATCATCAAATCAGGTTGACAAGAGCATTACACCGTCATTCAACAGTGATAGCCATATACATTGAAAGGAGTATTGTATCACCATATTACATTTTAAAACATTGACCGATCATACTAAATTGACTGGAGTACTACACCATCATACCACCTTGACAGGAGCCAAACACCTCCTAACCCCCCGTTGAAAGGAGCATTACGCCAATATACCACATTTGATAGAATAATACACAACTACACCACATTGACATGAGTACTACATTATCATACCATACTGACAGAGCATTACACAACCATGTCACACTAACGGAGGTACTATACTACCAGACCACATTGATAGTAGAACTACATCACCATACTACACTGACTGAAAGATTACACCACCAAGCCACATTGACAGGGGCATTGCACCATCATACGGCATTGATGTGAGTACAACATCACCACACCCCATTCACAGAACACTGCAACACCATAAACATTGAGAGTAGTTATACATCACCATATCTTACTAATAGAACATTACACCACCATACCACATTACCAAGAGCGCTACACCACCATAGCATACTGAAAGAGCATTACACCACAATACACATTAACAGGAATACTTCACCACTTTCCCACAATGAAAGAGTATTAAACCACCATACCACATTGACAGATCATTACACCACCATAATATGCTGACATAGCGTTATACGACCATACAAACTGACACTTGTACTACACCACACTGTAAATGTGATATGGTGGTGTGATGTTCCAGTCAACAAGACTGAACATGTTATGCTCCTGTACATTTGGTATGGTGGTGTAGTACTCCGGTCAATGATGTATGGTTACGTAATGCTCTGTTAATGTGGCATGGTGGTGCAATGCTCTGATAATGTGGTAAACTGGTACAATGCTAGCTAGAGCATTGTACCAGTTTACCACATTATCAGAGCATTGCACAACCATGCCACATTAACAGAGCATTACGTAACCATACATCATTGACCGGAGTACTACACCACCATACCAAATGTACAGGAGCATAACATGTTCAGTCTTGTTGACTGGAACATCACACCACCATATCACATTTACAGAGCATTACACAACCATACCACATTAACTGGAGTAACTCAACCCCAGTACAACATTGGCAGGAGCGTTGTGCCGCCATGCTACCTTGACGGGAGCATCACACCGTCATACCAAATCGACTGAGTACTATACCACTGTACCACATTGACAGGAGTTCTACAGCACAGTATCAAATTAACGGGAGTACCACACCACCATACCATACTTACAGGAGCATAACAACCACCATGCTAGTTGACTGGAGTAATACAAAGCCATATTATGTTGACAGGAGCATTACCTCACCATGCAACTTTGACCGGAGTACTACACTACCGTACTACATATTGATAGGAGCATTGTACCACCATACTACGTTTACATGAGCTTTACATCACGAAACCAAATTGATGGAACATATACATCACAATGCCATATTAACAGGAGTACTAAAATACGCGATCGAACAAAAGAGGGTCACCCTATAGGGCTGCTAGATTCTCGTAGTTAGAAATTCTAAGGTGTTCACACTGAAAAAGCAACAAATAAATAGTATATGCACATATAAGTATTAAGTCATCGTACGATATTGTACACCAACCCATCTTTGCTGGCTTGATATTATCAAGTTATTTCATTCCACATCAATTGTTGACAAAAGTAACTAGCCTAAAATGCACCTACAGCTCTGATCGTTGATGTTGATGAAGCGGAATGAACCCGATCAAATCAGATTGTTTCTTATGAATACATAATAAAATTATCCGTAATAAATATTTGCTGCATCCGTGGCTACAAGTCGGTTTCTGAAACTTAAATCGTTCACGCACAATGTTTTCTTCTGGGCCAAACCATGCAAACATCATGGAAGTTACCATAGTTAATTCTTAATATCTGTAACGAGCTCACTAACTGGTAAATTGATTTCGCAAGTAACGGGCAGTAGCTCTCTCACCTGAATAGGGCCATTTATTCAAAACACTATTTTGATTAGCTTCATAAAGGTCGATGTGGATCGAATGGACGATCCTTGGTTCTCTTTCATCGGCGTCTTTCTTTATTGGAAGACCATTGATTTGTGCTCTGAGTAAGCCAGTAAGTGGACGAATTGCGATTGTTGTGACTGAAGAGATCCACCCACGAGTGACAGTCTATGTTGCATCTGACGCACTTGTAGATGTTCTCATAGGTTGCCACAAGCTGTTGTAAACTGCCCTTTCTGTGGGGGTTCTTTCTCCTCTGTCAGTTGCGGATGTTTTGACTCGTATCTCTGAAATCCTTGTTCGTGCTCCTGAAGCAAGTGGTTCCCAGCTGTCAATATTGTCCAATGCCTTGATGGTTCTCCTGCACACTTCTATGAAGCGCAGGTGTGTGCGGCCTGTCGGTCTTTAGCCAGAGGCTGCTTTGCTGTAACTTTGGTATGCGTCCATCATCCATTCGGTATAAATGTCCAAGCCATTATCGACGATGCTTTGTGACCTTTCTAGAAAAATACTTGCACGCTCTAGATCCTCTGAATTTGAAACTTATCATCACAGGAGATGCCCAGAATGCGCCAGAAGCATCACAGGTGAAAGCTGCTTAGTATGTTTTCTTGGTACAAGTATAGTGGTATGCTTATAACACGGACTTGACACACTTGTGTCGTCTTGTGTTCAGTATGATTGGT
Organism: Sinohyriopsis cumingii; assembly: GCA_028554795.2. NCBI lineage: Eukaryota > Metazoa > Mollusca > Bivalvia > Unionida > Unionidae > Sinohyriopsis > Sinohyriopsis cumingii. Next base: position 25,352,969 of record CM068830.1, on the reverse strand, counting down.
GTTGCTCCAGGCCCTCTTGATCAGATTTGTAATCGTCGAAGAGGCGGCCATTCCAATGCGAGAGCTGAGCTCTCGCCAAGAGATAAAATGATCATGCAGGTATATACCAGGTATGAGAATTTCCTGACATCCTCAAGTTCACAGTAATTGATGTTGATGACGTGTGATTGTTCAACGATTTGAGGTTGATGGTAAGCCAGAAGTCCTGACAAGCTTGAGAAAAACTATCAGCGAAGTTTTATAGATTAGCCTCTGTATGGCTTTAAAATGCTACATCATTAGCAAAGAATATGTCATGGGTGAGAACCTTGCGGATCTTGGGGTTTAACTCTGAAGCGTACGACGGTACATTCGCTCGGTTTATGAGCCAAAGGCATGTTTTAGTAGGAGACTGAAGACTCCGAATAGGGTAGGGACATGAGCACATCCCTGCTTTACCCCATTACATATCTAAACTATAAGGCTGAGCCAGAATACTGAACTGTGTCATGCATGTTTTCATGGAAAGGCTGGTTCACGCTGAGCTTTTCCGGGACGGCCTACCTTTTCTAGTAACTTTACAATCCGCTTCTGCTGATATACTCAAATGCATCTGTGAGGTCAAAGGAGGCTATGTTGAGTGGTCTTCTCTGTTTCCTGTACTTCTCTTTTAGTTGCCTTACTGAGAAACTCCTGTCAACGGTAAACCTATCTGCTTTGAAACCACACCATTCCCGAGGATAACAGAATTCGCAAGGCTCTAAAGTCTGCTTAGGACAATTCGAGAAAACACCTTGCCTATGATATTCAGCAGTGAGATCCTGCAATACTTGTTGCAATAGCTCTTGATGATTTTGAATCTGAATAGTGATGATGTTAGCGTCTTTCGTATCTTGCAGTACTTTAACCTATTTTCAATGACCTCTCCGGTAGCCTAGTGGTCAGAGCGTCCGCATCCGATGTGGGAGGTTGCGGGTTCTAACCCCGGCCGAGTCATACCAAAGACTTTTAAAAATGGTACTAACAGCTGCCTCGCTTGGTGCTCAGCATTAGCGGTTAGTTTTAGGACGTCGGCCTGGTGTCAGGATAATGTGCCTGCGGTATGATGCCTCAGTGCGAGACATCACTATAAACTGTCACACTGCAAACATCATTTGTGTCCGTGACACCCTGTATTGAGACTTGGTCTGGAAGTACTTGCTTGTGACAAGGTGGTCATAGTAAGAGAAATGTTCAAGTAGTCTCACCCCATTTTGTTTCATTCTCCAGTGCAAAAATGTCTAAGACAGGTGGGCATGAATCACGATCAGCACCATCTCTTGCGTTAAAGTCCTCTAACAGGTATAGATGTCAATTTTCATGGATTTCATTGATGGTGAGGGAGGACGATTTTTGTGTTGGGGTATACACGCTCACAAGGTTTACGGGGCCATCAAACGTTAATAGGTTCAGTACCAAGACTCTTTCTGACCCATTTGTGTTAGGTACGATCGTACCCACGAGCGTGTTTTTGACTGAGAAGCGTTCACTTTTTGTTTTTCTTTTCCTTGCTAGAAGGTCCTTCTCTCTACGGTATCTAATCGATGTTTGCCGGATTTCTGCTGGTGCTGCAATGCTGACAATTAGTCTTTTCAGCTCGACATTGATCACAGCAATATTATGTGCATCGCTGGTTTGTTGGAGGTCTTTTGACAGGTCAGCTGTCATGGTTCTTACGTTCTTTGATTCTGTTCTAGTGCTGGTTTCATCTTTCTCATCACCTTTGGTTTGTCTGCTGCAATAATTGCTATCCAGTTGTCGAGTATAGGCTCTAAGCTCCACGCACACAATGATGCGGGAAACTGGTACGGGACAACACCTTGGTGTATGCGGGCTGTCCAGCTTAGTGCGGACAGTAGCTGGCCGTTGAGATACGAGGAATTCAGCAGTGCATCACCATATGTGGGTATAGTGAAAACGATAACGAGTAGGAGGAGGAGCACGAACATGAAGCCGATAAATTTTCATTAGACAGTTATATACTTTGTTCCTTAATGCTGGTGCGTATCTATTGAAGCACATAATTCTTTGTATGTTTGGTCTTAATCAAGGTATTCGCTGGTGAATATTCTCTTTTGGTTTTATTTTTTATCCAAGTGTTCATTAGTTTTCTTGATTAGTTTTGATTTTGTAATTTTTTTGATGGCCTTTAAGTTTATGATACGGTAACGCTACCACACGTTGGTGTGCTTAAATATCTTTTACAATTTTCACTTTGCCCAACGTATCGCTTTGATATCTACCTGAGCAGTAATGCAGACTGTAAAGGCTTGCTATAGTAATGTTTTAGGACAATCCTGATGATTAAGTGCAGACTGTAAAGGCTTGCTATAGTCATGGTTTAGGACAATCCTGATTATTAAGTGCAGACTGTAAAGGCTTGCTATAGTCATGTTTTAGGACAATCCTGATCATTAAGTGCAGACTGTAAAGGCTTGCTATAGTCATGTTTTAGGACAATCCTGATTATTAATTGCAGACTGTAAAGGCTTGCTATAGTCATGTTTTAGGACAATCCTGATCATTAATTGCAGACTGTAAAGGCTTGCAATAGTCATGTTTTAGGACAATCCTGATCACTAATATAGAGAGAATATTTTTTTTCCTATTTTAATACCGGATATATATCATCATGTGGTACAAAAAAGGGCGATATTATAAACAGCGGCGAAGACCAATACTATCCCGTATTTACAAAGGAAAAGAAAATGTTCTTTCTCTGATATACCAAATGTGGCTCCAGAATCGAAGCGTATAAGATTAAATTCACTCTTCAGACCCAACCCAACCGATTTTCGTAAATTCACCTGACTTTTATCGGCTGATCATATACATACATACATACATACATGCATACATACATACATACATACATACATACATACATACATACATACATACATGCATGCATTCATGCATACGTACTTACATACGACCAACATTGGTAAGAGAGAAAACTTGCAAGTAGCTTCCCTGTATTAATGGTTCTTCCAGGTGTTTACCCGGGTTCTTTCCCCACTAAATATAATGGTCTTAGTGTATAACAGTATTTAAGGTCTCAAAATAAGCTACTCACAAATTAAGCCAAACAGGGGAATCCCATGCAGCGGTGACTCTCACTCTTATCAGAAGAAACAAAACAAGGGCCTCGCTTCGAAAATCTAAATGAGTAGAAATACTGTTGACTCTAGAAATAAACGAGGCATTAACACTAGTTGTATATAACAAAGATAGGGACTTTCCCCGATATTTGTCAAGATACACGCCTAGAGACAGGCTATTATTCAGTCATCTGAGGGAGATTTACGATGCCCTTTTAAAAGGACATATCGCTTAGTGGAGTGTCACACGGAAGTCACTTTGATAGACACACGTACGCATATTAATATTTTAAGTAATATATCCGGTTATGGCACTGTCGCCTGCCTTTTTTACAAGCTGTCTAATTACGTGTGTCAGCATTTAAGTAGCAGCTAATCAGCTTGAAAACGATAACTGAATAGAAACTTAATTCGTGAACACGACACTTTAGTTTGAAATAGTATTCACACTTGATGCAATTTTTTGAAGACTTAAAGCCTTTCATAATTTTATAGAATTAAACTTGGAATGATTTACAACCTTTAAGATAACATTTTAAAGAATGAAGTAGCCATCATATTGTACGTCACACGTACGCTTGTTAAATGCACGCCTTTTTTCAGAGCAAAGATCACAGAACAAACATTTTTACTTCCTTGTAGTGTACTCTTTTACTCATTAATATATAATATGTGCTGCAGGGGATTTTCTAGTATTATTTACCTGACAGAGTTGAGATGTTTTGCAGACTGTGCTATTGAACGGACGAAATCCTCTTCGGACTTCAACACCAGCGCCATATCTTTGGTAAGATTACATTCAAACTTCACGTTGTTTTGCAGACAGGTTATCTGTATTTTATTTTGGACTGAAACTGATACTACATTTCTTCCTTTCGTGATGTCTCTTCAACATTTTCGCAGTAGTAGTAGCATTAGTAGTAGCAACAGCTGCTGTTGATGTTACAGTAAGACGAGAAGAAGAAATAGAACAACGTAAAGGAAGCCAAGTATAGAAGAGGACGAAATAATTTGTTGAATTGAAATTGTCAACATTTATGCGATGAAAATATCGTGATGGTGTCATATTATATAACGAAGTATACATTTTACTAATATTAAATTGAACTTTATTTGTATCCTCGAGACAATCAATCACTGATTAGTTAGATTAAATATAGCACATTGTAATCATATTTCTGGAATAAAGGCTTTAATCTTGATAAATAATCCATGCTAGTACAAGTCTCACTGCCAAATACATGATGTAATAGAGCGTCTTTTCTATAGTTATCTTTATATAATCCCAAAGAGGGGACAAAAGGGGTTATTTGCCAATTCATTACAAGTAACTGTATATATCTTTGTGTGTGTTTTCATTGAAGCAAGCACGATATGAGAGTGCATCATAATGCCCGTCGGAACTAATTTTTTCGTAGCATTAGCAAAACTTTTAAGTCATGATACATGGAAATGTGCCCTCCTCACTTCATTCAAGCAACGGCTGATAATTTTATGAATGTAATCTTACGTGAGACCATTTTTATGCATCAAATTGACTCTTTTGCTTATTCATTCACAATTCTCGAAATATTGCATGTTGGAGTAGGGTCCTTATTACATCGGCTACACCTCCCTATACTAGCTTAACGTGCATGCATGCACTTTTCGCGTTTGATCCTGTGAAAAGGAGTCAGAACTATGAAGCAGGGACGGGGTTTGCCGAGTTTCTGCCCACAAAATTCTGACTCTGAGAATCATGTGTCCACACTTTACTTCTTGAAAATTCAAATATTAATTAATTATAAAATCCTAATTTAAAACTTTAAAGTCTCCACTTTAATTGGTAATTTTTCGAGAAATTATGTGATTATTAACCTTTAGCTTACGACGATGACAAGGTAAATGCATGCATACTCGCACGAGAACCACCGATTCTCTCTACCTCTGTGCGCGTATATATATATATATATATATATATATATATATATATATATATATATATATATATATATAAGCACAGAGAGAGAGAGAGAGAGAGAGAGAGAGAGAGAGAGAGAGAGAGAGAGAGAGAATCAGTGGTTCTCGTGCAAGCATGCATAAATGTACCTTGTCATCATCGTAAGTTAAAGTTAATGATTTCCCAGAACTGGATTGGTAATGGGAAAGCATGGCTCTTTCTAGATGAATTTATTCTGCTTTCTACCGAATGTTCTTTCTTACTTGTAGTCGGAGGCAAACTCAGTAGAGGACAGCGTATTTGGGGGCATGAGCTTATCTCCACGAAGGTTTCTATCTGAGGGACATGAAGGAAATTCATCAGACTCAGATGACAATGCTCCACCAGTTCCACCGAGACCAAGGGCAGACAAGGTATTGAGCGAAAAGGACCAAAGTCCTGTACCATTGCAAAATTCTGAAATACCAAAGATTTCTTCGCCTGTCATACCCAACCGCGGAGTAGTGAGAAAGGATGCATACTTAGGACAGTATGGGCCACATCATGGAAACATGTTTCCACCGAACGCGCCAGTAAACAAACTTTATGCAGATGGATCGAAACCCGCTTCTCGTACTTTGCCGGGTAGTGCAAAGGATAATAACCCTAACTCTCCGACTTTTTCACCCAATCGCAATCCTAAATATCCCGAAAATAAGGTCGAAAAAACAACAAATAGACTTGAAAATTTAAACGATTGCAGAAACGCAAGAAAAAGATCTGAAAATATTTACACAGAGGACCCGTTTCGACCGTCATGTCATTTGAAAAAAGAAGCTGTCAGTGAAAGGTCTTCGAATTCTTCCTATGTCATCCCAAATCCAACCAATCATTCAACGGAGAGGACGCGCTTAATTAGGAGCAAACCCGTGGAACCGTCGTGTGATGATAGATCTGTACAAGGTACCACATACATACAATTTTGAAAAAAATCGTATTTCTGCTTGATAATGTCATATATATATATATATATATATATATATATATATATATATATATATATATATATATATATATATATATATATATATATATATATATATATATGTCATATATATATATATATATATATATATATATATATATATATATATATATATATATATATGTCATATATATATATATATATATATATATATATATATATATATATATATATATGTATACTATACTATACTATACTATACTATACTATACTATACTATACTATACTTAAAGTACTTAGTATGACCTTATCGTGAATAAAACGTATAGCTTGCAGTGTTGAATATGGGGTGTCATAATGTGGATGAAGATGATAAATGTGGAGGACGATGATGAACGATGGGGACGATTATGAATGTGAAGGAAGATGACTGATGTGAAGGAAGATCATGAATGTAGAGGACGATGATGAATGTGGAATAAGATGGTGAATGTGGATGACCGTGATAAATGTGGATTTTTAAAAAAATGTGGGGGAAGGTATACTTTTTTAAACAATGTACACATATTTTGGAATTTGGCTACGAAAGTGCTATAGAAAAATAACTCTAAGTTGTATTACCAATTTTGTCTTTTTTTAACGTTCACTTAACGATTTATTTAAAATTTGGGCTACGGTAGCTAATTCAACATTTTTAACTTTTATGTTAAATTAAGTAGAAGATTATGCATTTACATGTGACCTATCACCTAACAAAATATTTATACAGTTGGTAGAGGCTTCTGTATTTACACCGTCCCCGACATCTAACATAATATTTGTACCATGCGTTGAGGCTTATGTATTTGTACTGTAACAAACACCTAACATAATATTTATACAGTAGGTTGAGGCCTATGTATTTATACCGCTCCAAACACCTAACATAATATTTATACAATAGGTTGAGGCCTGTGTATTTATACCGCTCCAAACACCTAACATAATATTTATACAATAGGTTGAGGCCTATGTATTTATACCGCTCCAAACACCTAACATAATATTTATACAATAGATTGAGGCTTATGTACTTACACCGTCCTAAACACCTAACATAATATTTATACAATTGGTAGAGGCTTATGTATTTACACCGTCCCAAACACCTAACATAATATTTATACAACTGGTAGAGGCTTATGTATATATATCGTCCCAAACACCTAACATAATATTTATACAGTAGGTTGATGCCTATGTATTTACACCGTCCCAAAAACAAATTGGTAGAGGCTTATGTATTAATACACCGTCCCAAACACCTAACATGATATTTATACAGTTGGTAGAGGATTATGTATATATACCGTCCCAAACACCAGTTGGTAGAGGCTTATGTATTTACACCGTCCCAAAAACAAATTGGTAGAGGCTTATGTATATCCACCGTCCCAAACACCTAACATAATATTTATACAGCAACATATGGCCTATATATTTCACTGTGCCAGTCACATAACATAACATTAATACAATAATTCCTCTTCATATGGCCTGTACAACTATGAATTTTCTTTACAGTAACTTGGGCTAATTTTAACAATCACGAAAACATTGAAAAATAATTATATATTCATTGTAAATCCACTATGTATTAATTACCTTAATTATGTGCATTTTCGTCAGGGGTTTTGACTTTTGTTTCTAACCCGGAAGAAACCATTAACAGTAGAAATCTTCTACAGATAAAGTGTGTTTGGTAACAGAACAAAATCCTGTATGTGTTCGTTTCAACTTTAATATTCGTCAAAATTTACCACTCTTCGTAAACGTAATAAGGCAAAAAGAGTTGACTCCGGCTATACATATATCTTAACCTACCGGAGCCGATTCAGTCTAATATTCATTAACCAGAGGTCAACCTTTCTTAGAATATTGAACCTACCGGGGCCACTCAATCTCATATCCGTTAACCAGAGGTCAACATTTCTCATCATATTCAACCAACCGGAGTCAACTCAATCTCATGTCCATTAACTGTAATCGTGGCTCCAGGTGGCCGACTGGTCTGGTCTAGTGTCTTCACTTTACAGATCACTTATATCTCACCTCTGTCCGGGTTCGAGTCTCATCCCGGGCAACGTGGATACGCGAGAAAGCTTGTGGGCCGCAATGAATAGCCTATCATGTGCTGAAAAAGGTGTGTGTGTGTGTGTGTGTGTGTGTGTGTGTCTGTGTCTGTCTGTGTATAAGGTGTACTATATTAGTTTATAAGACAAATTGCCCAAAATTAATTCAGTTCCAATTTCAAAGACACACCTACAAATTTTGATTACTTTTATAATTTAGAGATTGCCTCAAGTCGTCTGTGGTACCATGGAAATTTGGACAGATGTGTTGCAAAACAAATGCTTGTCAACCTTTCTATAGTAAGTTGTTGTGTCTTCGACTTCTTATGCTTAGTCTTGGTTCATGTAAGTTCAGTTAAAAGTTTTCACTTTAATTTTGTTAGAGAAAAAAGTTTTGCTTAGAAAAATACAAAAAGTTTACTTAAAGAAGTTCCGAAATCAATATTGATTTTTAAAATCATTAGTGTACCTGATACATCATTAAGTCTGGTTAATTCTACCCGCGTCGTATTTTGGAAGCTTTATTACTTTCCATGATCGCCTTAAACATCACGTTTTAAACTGGACTTTTTTAGACTTATTCTGCTAATAATGCAATAATGCTTTCTAAATTATGGTTTCACAATATAGACAGTTTTGTACATTCAGTTATGGACATTTCTTAAATGTTATAAAGTGCATTAAACGAAAAGACAATCTCCTTCAAGTTATCGATTGTTTGTGAATGACAATCAAATCCCAATATCTGAATCCAGCTCTTAACACAAGGGATCATATGATAAACGAGACGAAGCATAAAAGATCATGTAAGAATAACGCTCGAGTTGAAAACGTTGGTCTCTTTTCATACAGAATGGGGCCTTCCTTGTCCGTGATGCTTCGTCCCCAAATCAACCTAACCATGTGTACACACTGGAGACGTACTATGTTGGCAGCGTTTACAAGTTTCAGATATCGAAAGAAAAAGGAGAATTTTTCTTCAATGGATTTCCAAATAGGGTATGTTGTCGATCATATGGACGATAATGTTGGGTTTCCGTCCAGTACAATAGTAATCGATTTATCTGTATGTCTGTCTGTCCATCCATCCGCATGCCTAGCCAATGATAATTTTGTTATCGCAAGATAATAGATTCATTTGATGCAAATTTGGTTTGCACCTTTATATCGATGAAACAAAGAACGAAATATATATTTAGCCTAGTATGTATGCTTTAGATTGGTTACGCTTCTGTTCTGAATGCTCGGCCTTTTAAGTTTGGTTTCAGTAGCATACTGTTACTACGGATTTCTGGCATTAAAGTTAATTTGGTATGGACAACATCACACACACACGGATATATATATATATATATATATATATATATATATATATATATATATATATATATATATATATATATATATATATGATTGTCATCCCAAATAATTATATTAAATTTCCTTTTATAATTTTAATGCCGTTAGTGTACTTTGACTGTTTGACTGTTTAAGTGTTTATTCTTCGGCAAAATCTACCTTTGAATGAGTAAGAACATATTTATAAATCATCTTTACTACCTTTCCGAGACCATATTTTGTTTAAAACACTCTTACCTTCTATTTTGTGTTGATTTAAACTATACAGATCTTTTAGATAAAAAAGACATGCAAGTGAATTAACGTGAACTCGTGTATATCTTCGTATTAAAGTGACAAAGTCGTCCATGCAGAATATAGCTTTTTTAATAGACCGAACACAATTTAAGAAATTTACCTTTAATTGTCAGTATTTGCTACTGAGAACTGTTATAGATTTTACCGTTTAGAATTCGTCGACGAAAATTCCCCATATACTGTTTAAATTTTAGTGTAAAGCATCAATTTCAAAACGTTCGTTATCTTTAAAGCTCCTTGATGCTAGTCTTTTTTTTTACAGTATTTCTTTTTATTTTATCCGTTTATTAAGTAACTGTTCTTATAGGCTTGGGAAAGTTAAAGAAAGACGATCCATTCTTGAAATTACAAGACTTTTCATCCTCATTTATGCCTGAAATGTTCTTAATTTGTCTTATTACACGAACTAATATCTCATCAAGGTCACCGTTGATATATATGGAGATAATTTTACCTTGCCTACATCATTTTTCAAATATTAAACCATTTAGATAATTTTCTATTATATGTTATAGATGATTTTGATACAACAATAAGAGAAAATTAATAAATTCTAATAACAAATTAATCAAATTTAAATAATAATAATAATAATAATAATAATAATAATAAATGCTGCATGTATCAACAACCATGAAACGGAATCAAATGCTTTTTTTTAAATCAATTTAATTATGCACAACAAGAAGTCTGTATTTTCTGGTGTAAAGCATCAAATCATATAACTTCCTAACATGCTCAGTTTACCTTCATTTCAATAAACGCTTTTGATCTTCATATATAATTACCACATGAACATTTATAATCCTGTCTCCTATGCTTTTAAATGTGAGTTTCTATGGTACTTTTAGAAGTGGAATACATTTAGCAGCAGGAGGCACGACCGGACCATAATTTACTATGGGGAAGGAATACCTCCGTGGAGCACCCCCTTTCTTTCTGACTCTAATTGTGATCAGTTTGCCGCCCCTAGTCTTGTTAGTTTAAAAACATCCCACACAAAAATCATCAAGGAGCCGTACCATGTTGTCTCTCACCAGCCAACTGCTTCGAAGAGCCCAAACGAAGGATCCAAAAATTCCTTTTCGGCCTGCAGTGACAGCCACCAGAAACATACCCAGATTGTTTTTTTACAATAAGTTCCCGCCACTCACCCATAACAATATATGAATTTTAAAGCGCATCCTTTCGAATGGTTATATTACTATGACCATCTAGATGATTACTATTCCAGGTAATCCATAAATGTTAACTGTTACAACTATGATTACTCATCCAGGTAATCCATAAATGTTAACTGTTACAACTATGATTACTCATCCAGGTAATCCATAAATGTTAACTGTTACAACTATGATTACTCATCCAGGTAATCCATAAATGTTAGCTGTATTACAACTATGATTACTCATCCAGGTAATCCATAAATGTTAACTATGTTACAACTATGATTACTCATCCAGGTAACCCATAAATGTTAACTATGTTACAACTATGATTACTCATCCAGGTAACCCATAAATGTTAACTATGTTACAACTATGATTACTCATCCAGGTAATCCATAAATGTTAACTATGTTACAACTATGATTACTCATCCAGATAATCCATAAATGTTAACTATGTTACAACTATGATTACTCATCCAGGTAATCCATAAATGTTAACTATGTTACAACTATGATTACTCATCCAGGTAATCCATAAATGTTAACTATGTTACAACTATGATTACTCATCCAGGTAATCCATAAATGTTAACTGTTACAACTATGATTACTCATCCAGGTAATCCATAAATGTTAGCTGTATTACAACTATGATTACTCATCCAGGTAATCCATAAATGTTAACTGTTACAACTATGATTACTCATCCAGGTAATCCATAAATGTTAGCTGTATTACAACTATGATTACTCATCCAGGTAATCCATAAATGTTAACTATGTTACAACTATGATTACTCATCCAGGTAACCCATAAATGTTAACTATGTTACAACTATGATTACTCATCCAGGTAACCCATAAATGTTAACTATGTTACAACTATGATTACTCATCCAGGTAATCCATAAATGTTAACTATGTTACAACTATGATTACTCATCCAGATAATCCATAAATGTTAGCTATGTTACAACTATGATTACTCATCCAGGTAACCCATAAATGTTAGCTATGTTACAACTATGATTACTCATCCAGGTAACCCATAAATGTTAGCTATGTTACAACCACTATGACCACGTCGTCCTGATGAGTTCGAAGTTTACCTAGACCAGGATCTGACGATAGTGATCAAATTACCACAAAATTAATTTTACTGACTGACAGTTCTCGCTATTAGTTCCAACGCGCAAGAATAATACTCTTTGCCTGGGGCTGAATTTAATTTTTGAATTTGTATTTTAGTTTGGTATTTGTAGTATAAAGTCCTATTGTGTTCTCATTGCCAAGGTTGATGGATGGATGGATTTCCGAGTACACAGGGGTTATTTAGTATTGGAATTTCCGTCCCGGCATATTTTTTATCAGTTGGGCTAACCTACATATTCTTTGGGATAACGGACAAAAGAATCTAATCGATTTGACACGGTATGCGTCTAGATATATTGAGGAACAAGCAGCTTAAACCACATTTCGCATGTAACTCTACACCATATTTACCATCATAGCAAAATAAACGGCACGTGCTGACGAAGGGGAAGTCCCTTTTAGTTTATTCCATTGTGTAACATACCAGTCTCCAGTCTTAAATACTGCACCTGGAGTCACACGATCAATTCTCAAAATGAGATTTTAATACAAATGAGCGACAGGGACGCTCATGATGCTCTGACCTGAATTCTGCAAAAGTAAACCACCTATTGTACTTGGTCCTTATTGTAACATATGTAACATATTTTTATCTTGTTGACAACTTTGAATGTTCTAAATTACTTGTTGAATTTTATAAAACTTGTTGGTTTTCGCTCTTTTCTGTTACTTATTTTAAGACCAAATGACACGTGAATGTATAATTAACTATAGTTTTATCCATTATACGTTCATTTCTTAAATTGACTTTTTCACTTTATGTTATGTGTATTTTGCAGAGAATATACTGAATACTTTATTTTTTCTTTATGAAATTTACAAGCTCTTCCTTTTGGTGAGACCTCACAGCCCCTGAAAATTAACTGTGGCAACTGTATTTGCTCTGGAATTTTTTAAAAATTAACTTCCTTTAGCTATCTCATGTATGTATGTAGTAACAATCTACAATTTAAAATTATGAAAGCTTTTGTAGCCTGTAACAAGTTATTCCTAGAATAATCGATATTTTGGTACTAACGATGTGGAAAAATAGGAAGTATGTATCATGGAATAAGAAATAAAAGACATGTATACTGTCGGCCAAATACCTACTTAAATGCATGATTGACACTGATGTACTTGACCATTTTAGAGTGTAGAAAATCAGTCTTCTGCATGCATTAGTAGAACAAACATAGCTATGGCAGAGATGTTATATTTCAATTATATATATTATTACCTACTTATCTAATACTTTCATCGGTGTAGAATAAATACAAAGAAACAAAGAAACAACATACATACAAATAAGAAGAGTGTTGTCTAGCGTTAATACATAACGTTTTTGCCCTTAAAAATCGTACCACTTTCTCCCACGTTAAAAAGTAACCTGTCGACCTGTACATTCAAAAGCTCACTAATACACACTTATCACAACAACTGGCTGATTGTGATCAGGGGCCGTCCAATTAAAACGAAAGCATGAAGGGGGAATTAACTCAAATCCATACGCTTGCGTATGGGGGGCGGGGGGGGGGGGGACGGTTCTGCTGATAATGTACGCACGCATAGGAAAGGGGTGGGTTGGTGGGGGTGAAACCTTGATAATAATTTGTCTAACACATAACTTGATTGAGTAGGTTCATTCGGCTTTTGATTTTTAGTGGACACTAGACAAACTTTTTTAAAGTTACGCAGCTTATTTCTTTGAAGCAGCTAGACATTCAACGACTATGGACTATCTGTTTTATTTAGCACGTTAATATTATTAATCCTTGATCGTTTATGCGTGGATTAAATAGAGGCCTTTTTTTAGAATGGGGGGTGGGGTGCGTCAAGCGTACGTACGCAGGTGGAGGAGTGTAAAAAGTACGCATGTTTACGGGGGTGGGGTGGGGGTGGCGGGTAATGCTTTTCCAGATTTTTGCGTCCGTACTAAATGGATGGCCTCTCAACATGTGCATCACTACCGTCAATATGAGAAAGAAACAAAAATCAGTTTTGCAAGGGGCAGTCCCTACATTAGAAAGAAGAGGGTATTTTATTTTGTCGTGCAGTTTCAAAGTACATGTATATGGAAATGCTATGGAAGTAGAAGCATGGATTATATAAAATTCTTCGGAATATACAGGAAACTTAGCTTATTTGACTGGGTAATGTAACCGCCCTGTTCCTAAAACAAACCTCCCAAAACAACTTCACAAAACTTATCGCTAAACTGAATAGTTGTCAAAGACTTATATCCCTTGGCTAACATGGCGCACACAAAGTCGACGTTTCCCACAATAAAGCAACATATGTTCAGAAGAAAAGGAAGAGAAACGAACGTAAAATAAAATAGTTCAAAAGATACGCAAATTATGTAAGTGAACTAACAAATAAATTAATAAAGGAAGATCAATTTTGGCTGTATTTAGAATGTCAGACCATCAGTTTCGATAGGTCGTCAGTTTATCTGACTCTTCGCTTTCTTCCATTAGTGAACTTTACAAAGTGATTGCAGTCAAATTAAAGCCCAATTATGTACGAAACTTAATATTAACAAGATCTTGACCAGATTATATTAACGCTACTTCCGTCAAATTTATAATTTATTATGGCCAGTTTGGGCTCAGATGCTTAAATAAATCACGATTTTTTGTATCCCTCAATTCATGTTGAAGTGCTTTTTTTCGTTGAAACAAAAATGTCTGAGTGTTTTTTTTTTAAACACATAGCTTAAGTATGATTTACACCCTTATCTACACAAATTCTGAATTAATTGTGCCATCCAGCTTGACTTGCATATTTGCATTACTAAATTGTGAGCACTAATTTTTTTCATTTCATAATTTGTGAAGAATGTGTTTGATTTGAAGAAACGTTTTTATGTGGTTCACTAGGAAGAAAGCCTAGTTGGGTTCCACCATGGGCAACCTCCACCATTAAAACCCCCAACTTTATGAATACGTTAAACATACTTATAAAAATGGGTACAATCGTGATTAAGATTAATTGGAAGCCGGATCTGGTTTTAAAATAGAATAAACTAACAAAATAAAAAGCAGCATAGTACAATAGATAAGATAAAATCTTAATGTTTTCAAGTCAAACTTTAGTGACTCTATTGGAAATTCTTATGCATGCATGCATCCATGTATCTATCAATACATACATACATACTATTGGACAGTTGGAGATATTTATGTTTCGTATGAGTTGTGAGTCCATAATTTGCCAATAATATTTAATACGAAATGAATAGAAAATGCAGTTTAAAGAGGGAACCTTGACAAGAAAATGCACATCAAAATAAATGATGAAATAATTAACGCTGTCTTGCATATCCTGAAATAATATGTCACTTGAATCAAACATGCTTACGTTAGAATCATCATTTTAAATGTCCTATTTTTCCATAAAACGTCTAGAGGCAATACACATCCAGATTGCAATTGTTTTTTGTTGGTTTTGTTGTTGTTGTTATTGTTATTATTATTCTACAGGCATTTCGTACTCTGGATGCTATGGTGGAAGCCATGATGACGTACGGTATGGAGGTCCAAAATGAATCAGAAGAGTGGATACACATTAACCTGACCTTGCCATGGAGGGTTTGCATGGAGAAGAAGGCGGAAAAATAATGTCGATATGTCCTAAAGTTCTAACTGATTACACTGTTTCATTGAATTCCGAGAATTGAATCAAACGCTTAAATATCATAAAGTGATTTTATTGACTATATTTGCTAATTACTGAAACACGCTGTAAATCTTAACACTGGAACATACTCCACATCTTTACACTGGAACATACTCCACATCTTTACATTGGAATACACTCCACATCTTTACACTGAAACATACTCTACATCTTTACGCTGGAACACACGCCACATCTTTACGCTGGAACACACTCCACATCGTTACACTGGAACACACTCCACATCTTTACACTGGAATACACTCCACATCTTTACAATGGAACACACTTCACATCTTTACACTGGTACACACTCCACATCTTTACACTGGAATACACTCTACATCGTTACACTGGAACACACTTCACATTTTTACACTGGAACACACTTCACATCTTTACACTCGTACACACGCCACATCTTTACGCTGGAACACACTCCACATCGTTACACTGGAACACACTCCACATCTTTACACTGGAATACACTCAACATCTTTACAATGGAACACACTTCACATCTTTACACTGGTACACACTCCACATCTTTACACTGGAATACACTCTACATCGTTACACTGGAACACACTTCACATTTTTACACTGGAACACACTTCACATCTTTACACTCGTACACACTCCACATTTACATTGTTTTATTTCATCAAACGTTAGGAATTAATTCCATCCATTCCTAATCTTGCCAAATGAAGCGAGAATATGATGTAACATGATTTTAAAAATTGACGCAATCATGTGGGTTTCACCATTTCGTTGGCTTTTCAATCACAGAGTGCTTACGTCTGTGCGAATAATTTATATTTTGATTGCAGAATGTCTTACGTTCCTACTGAGGAACATATTAATTTTTTGGTCATATAGTCTGTATGTTCACTGTGTGTTCTGTCTCAAATGGCACGGGAAGAACCCTTTATAAAGCAAGATTTAATGAGTGGCACCTGTATGGGAAATGAAACGGGCCAATACATGTTATTACTGCCATTCCAAAATCAATTTTACAGTAACTATGTGGTACGAGTTTGTCATATATTTGAAAGTAATAAATACCGACCGGGGTTGGGGCTGGATTGCATCCAGCGCACATATAGATTTTTGATGAAACAATTCTCTTCTCTATGAAGGGTGGGGAAAAGTTTTTACCTAATATTGGATGTAACCTACATTTTTCAAAAGGGTGTAGCACCAGCCTAATGTTGACACTTGTGGTATAGTTTAGGATACAAACGTGCTTATAAAGTATGGTTTTCACTGATACCACAAATACGAAGATCTGAGATGAATCGTCGATTATCTTGACCTTTACCTGTAAAATTGATGTTCGTAACAGCCTGCATGATTGTCTCTTAAGAGGTTCTGGTTAATCGAAGAAAAAAAAAGTAATCTATGGGTGCAAGGCACAGTTTTTATGCACACATTTAATGTTACATGAACCTTAAATATAATAAGTCATAAAAAATTACATTAGTGAGGTCAAAAAGGTCAATATTTTGGGATAGGTGAAAAAAAGCAACACATGAGAATAAAACTCACTTGACCTGACAAGTCAATGGAAACTAATAGAATAAAAAGTTGGTGTACCCGATCCCCCAAATTTATACATGCATTTTTCATATCCGAAGGCCAATTTAGAGAGCACGTGATGTTCACAGTGCAAACAGAAGCCATTTCCCTGGGTGAAAATTTCAAGAACATTGTGTACTTAATAACAAAATAAATGTAATCCATACAGTTTTAAAAAAAAAAAATATATATTCTACTTGCCGTGTACCAACGTGTCTACTGCTATAAGTGGCTATTTCTGCATCCTAGCCAGTGCCGGATTTGGGACAAATGAGGCCATGTGCTAGTTAAATTATGAGTTGAAAACCTTTTGAAAAATTCATTGTCAATTTTATTTTGCCAGGAAGATGGGGCCCTCTGGCCAATGGGGCCCTGTGCTTAAGCACACCTAAGAACAATGGTAAATCCGGTACTGATCCTAGCCGACTATTGGTATTTTACTACCTATATACTGTGCAGTGACTATATGAGGTGCACATGCCTGACATCACTTTCAAGAACAAAACAAGCCGCAAAGACCAAATTCATAAATATATCTTTAATTGTCACAACTCAAGAAGTTACTCAAAGTTACTCAAATTGTCATAGCTCAAGAAGTTACACCATAGCCTCAGGGGCCAATATACGAAACTGTCCCCTGCCACGTAAGCCTTGTGCGTTCATGCGCAAGCGAAATACAATTAACAGCGTAGGACATGAAGACTGTACGACCACCGACGGCGACAGAAGCATATTCCATTGTATTTGCGGCTCTCACTAGAGAAAAACTGGTGATAAATATATGTAGAATAATTGGTAATAAATTTGAGTAATGGATGATAAAATTAAGTTGATTAATGGCCATTGCTCCATCAAGCATTGGTGTTAAATACTTGAACTCTATTATTATTTTCGAAATGTACAGGATCACGCTAAATTTAGTAGAAATTCCATTAATTTTGTGAAATTACATAATATTCATCACTTTCAAAGTAAGGTTCTGTTTTTCACTTCAAATTGTGAAAGACTGGTTTGTTGTGCACATAGACCTTTTCGTACAACACATATACATACACGATAAAACTAAAGATACAGTTGTACACTAGTCTCGTTATGGAATTTAAGGATTCACTCCATCGAAGTGTGACAGTATTTCGTATCTTATTAAATTATTATATATAAACACCTTTCTTTCACTGTTATGATAATGCAAAGACAGTATAAAAGTCTGGCGTGCGAATTAGTTGGATCTTAGGACGTAATTTCTTGTAGCTTAAATTAGTAGTAAAACCGTTAGCATGTACGGCTTACAACTGTATTAGAGTATTAGTAAAACTGTTTTTGCATGTACGATAAACGTATCAAAGTAGTGGTAAAACCGTTTGCAGGTACGCATAAAATCGTATAAGAGTAAAATATATTTAGTCTGATGTTTTGTTTGTGGCATTCATCACTTGGACATCAAACTTATTGGCGCACTTCTGAGGTTTCATATCCCGACTACGGCTGTGGCCGATTGCAAAAACGGCGCACAAAAAAGGCTAAAATAATTGTACCTGTATAGGCCTGAAGATTTCACTTTGTTTCCAATTCCATATACTTTATATAACATTTACTGTCATTCATTTTCAAGAAACTAATTAAGGATTCGCGGGTTTTATCCATTTGGCTGCTAGTGTTACCTGCTAAGTTGGTTTACAGTCTGTTTATCTTTTTCTTAGATATCAACTGTATCACAAATATGACAATGAACGTAATTAACATGCTGGGATGAATAAAATATGATTGTAATTATTTTATCCATGTAATGGTATAAGAGAGTAATTTTTTTTTATCAATGTAATGGTATAAGAGAGTCATTTTTTATCCATGTAATGGTATAAGAGAGTCATTTTTTATCCATGTAATGGTATAAGAGAGTAATTTTTTATCCCTGTAATGGTATAAGAGAGTCATTTTTTATCCATGTAATGGTATAAAAGAGTCATTTTTGATCCATGTAATGGTATAAGAGAGTCATTTTTTATCCATGTAAAGGTATACGAAAATAATTTTTCTACCAATTTAATGGTGTACGAGAGTAATTTTTGTATCCACGTGCAAAGAATAAATTATGCTATCACATAGTCAGTGATCGCCCATGGATACGAGCATTTGTTGTTGAACAGCTGTCGAAAAGGTGCAATATGTATTGGTGAGTGTTTTCTTTGTCATATGTTTTCACCAAATTTTAGTTTAAATGCAAAATTTCGATGATTTAAACAAACATGTTTGAAAAACGTGTGCTTGGTTAAGAAGTTTGCTAAGGTTTTGTATGATGTGTTATTCTAAGAAATTAAATCTAGAAAATACTCACTGCGTGTTTCAATAAATGTATATTGATGCTGACCATTTTAAATGAATTGTGATTAAATTGGTAATATTCTGATATACTCTGGATTAATCATATATAGATCTTTAAGAGATGAATTTACTTTTCAAAACCCGATAAAAACCTGTCCATTTAATGGGAATGAAGTTCACAGTGTCTTGAACTGATTCAACAGAGAAATAAACGACACAACAACTGATAAAATACAATATGTATGAACTTATTTTTTTTAACTACCTAATGGTTTGGGAACTTTTTATGTGATTTTATTTCTCTTGCGAGATCGTTTGCAACGTCACTAAACCGCCGTCTTCGAGGTTAAATATATGATTCTGACCATGTTAAATGCATTTATCTTTTTCCGTTTAAAATCAGTGCATATTACATTCAGGATCGTTATTGTTTCAGAAATCACTGCCGCGCCGGTTAATCCTGTTTATCAGGTTAATCCTGGTTATCAGGTTAATCCTGTTTATCAGCGCTAATGCAAAACATTTAGCACTCTCAGCTGCAGCTCTTTCAATGTAGGAGCAGGCAAGGCTTTTAAGTGGGAACAGGCAAGGATTTATGGTAAAACCAGGAAAGGATTTTAAGGTAGAACCAGCCAAGGATTTTAAGAAGAACCAGACAAGGCTTTTTAATGTAGGACTGGGCATGGCTTTTTAATAAGAATTCGTTATGACAATAGTTATTTCTATTGTTTTCTAGGCATATAAAAGGGTTTGAAAATGGTTTTATCAGTTCTATAAAGATCAGTGCTAAAATTCATCTAATTTGATAACTGATTGCTATATTGCAAACCTACATTATATATATATATATATATATATATATATATATATATATATATATATATATATATAGAGAGAGAGAGAGAGAGAGAGAGAGAGAGAGAGAGAGAGATGCTCCACATCTCAAAACCCGTTTTTCAGGATCTTCATTTATCTTATGTTTTTAATTTTTCAAAGAGTTCTAGTGAGTGTTACTTTTCCGTTTTAAAAGTTTGATGGTCTATAATTTTTTTATTGCGGATAGGTTAGAAATAGGAATATTTTAAAGTTACCTTTTTGATTGCATCTGTACGTACCTATGAAATTTCACCGATATTTGTTGAGTCTGGGCACGAGTTTAAAAAGTTTTGGGGTGTTGAGTCTGAGTTCACATTTTGCGGTTAGAAATGTTTGCAACATGTACTCAGACGGGATTTTTAAGTGTGCTCATACAGGTTCGTCGACAATGTAGCCTTGTTTTTACCTCCATTGACCCGGCTGTAAATAGTTCTTGAGACCTTTTAGCAACTACTCTCCTTTGCTTACACAGAGCATGTGCTTAATTTGGAAGTTGAAATTCAAGATAGTGTCAAGTCGTTGTGTATGTGTTTATTCTTGTTTTTGTCTGAATAAATAAATTTTGATTTCGACTAATAATAAAATAATTATTGTTAGCTGATATTATGTCAGTCGTTGAGGCCACTCAGATATATTGTCAATTGTGTCTCTCCTTATCACTCGATAGTACCAGTATGTGCCACAAAGGGGTGAATGGGAAATTCAAATTACGGCTTTTTTGTCGTTAGAATGAAAATGGTAATATTAACACTATCTTACGATTTAACATGAGCCAGAATACTGAGTCCATGGAAAATTTGTATTCTGAGCCAATGATGTCATTTTTCTTAAGACAATATGGATTCAAAGTAAAATGAACAATACAGAACAGAACAGAATGTTTGTTCAGTACTTTAGGCCTCCGGCCCATAATACATAACATAACAAAACAGTCCGTCATAAACAGTATAGTAAAGTGCATTTGTTTAGGTCTTAATATTGATCCTTTTTAACAGCTCATCTCTTAGTTTAAAAGAAAAATACAAAACGTTTGAAACATTTGAATAAGGATTATTTCTGAGTGGACATTAAATGTATACATTTACCTACTGAATGGTTTATATAATATATCTCATCGTGTTATTTCCATCTTAAATAGGTATGAGAACATATAAATACAAAATGATCTTCTACACACGATATTTTCTTCAAGACGTAATTTGCAAACGTTTCGATCTCTTTCAATCTTTGTTTGTCTTCCTCGTTTATTCATTAAATTATGGTTAGAACATCAAAAAGATGCAAAATGCTTTGAAAAATTGAAAGATAGATATATCGTTAAATATTTCTCAATATCCAATAACGATTTGTATTGACTATAATACACATATTTTGTAGAAGCGTCTAGTTTACGTGACCAGATATGTAACAAGGAATCAAAAAGATGTTGTCTATTTATGCACGCGTGTTAATATGTATGTGAAGGTGATTTGGATTTTTAACATATCTTTATAACTTTTTTAGTCATATTGCTAAGACGTCCATAATGTGATAGTTTATAGTGATGTCTAGCACTGGGGCATCATGCCACAGACATGTTGCATCATGTTCTACCCTGTCACATTATCCTAACACCAGGCCTACCAGTTCTAACACTAACTTCGTAATTCTGTGAGCCAAACAAGGTAAATGTTAGTACCATTTTATTAAGTCTTTGGTATGACTCGGCTGGGATTCAAACGCGCGACATTTATGAAGGAAATGCACAGAATATTGTCCACACACCATCGAAACTGATTCACGTAATCTCACGTAGGATTGAAAATATTCCACGCCAAGGTAGTTGCGAAAATAAACGGCTTCCCAACTGTTGTCCTTCTTGGGGATATAAGCTTGAACCTCTTTAGGTTTTCCATGAAGAAGTTCATCTTTAGCACACACCACTGGATTCTAAAAAGCTGTGTACGAACCGCGAGCCAGAATTAATGAAGTTCATGAATACTCATTTTCACATGTAATCCTATGCTATGAGTCTCAACACTTTGTTGTATGGGAACTTAGATGCGCTTTGGTTCCGAAAAATGTCAACGGAGGTAGAGAATGATCACACAAGTTTTTATACCAATCTATTATATATATATATATATATATATATATATATATATATATATATATATATATATATATATATATATATATATATATATATATATATATATATATATTCAATTTTTATTGCTATTAGGTATTTTCTCCATTATTATATGTTTTTGCATAATTGTATTTTGTATTTAACTTGTCCAAAACAAAGTTCACTGTGTTTAATTAGTAACTTTTATTTCGTAAACAAATAATGCATAGTTAATATTTCTCCATGGGTGTGGGTGTCAATACTGGGATCTTTATCAATAGAGGTAAACATATTTATTTGAGCCTAGGTCTAGGACGTTGGAATTCCCCAATAAAATCCATAGCTTGTGTTGATGTTTACCTTATTCTTTATTATAATTTTAGTAATAAATTGATCTCGTTGACAACTTAGAATTTTATAGAATGAACTTGTGACCTTCATCCTGATTTTAATTCCGAGTCTTAATTTTTAAAACAGTAATTTTGTTTACTCGAGAAATTACTCAGTCTTGCATTTGAAATCTAAGGCAGAATCAGGCATCTTATTGTGTTCAGTATTTAATTTAGGTGAAACTATTTATTCATATTAATATTGACTGGAAATTCAAAATCCTCATCTGTAATGTTCTTGAAATGCAACATGAATATTTGGAATAATGGTGACTTCAGACAAGAATATTTTTGGATTATATCATTGTGATACATCAAAAGACTGTCGGTACATCATCACACTTCAGGCCATTGGCACATTACAACTTTGGAGACTAGAGGCACCACAACACTTTCAATATTGGAACTATTTGGAATACCACTCGAATTCAGTAGGAACATTATACATTTGGACTTGTGTTAAAGCTCTTAGGATTATTTGGAAATTTAATTGATATTACTGTACGTTCTTTATAAATTTTCACTTATCATTGTAGGGGAATAAATTATTTGTGAATTTTTTCAAATCTCGTTTATTTTCTCTCTTTTCTGTTACTTAGTTTAAGACCATTGAGTCGGAATAACTCTTTCAAAGTTTGCTCTTTACGACAAGCGTAACATATTGTTTCTTCTATTATTGCTTGTATTTGTTAGCATCATCCGTTACATGGAACGTGTCACTACCTGAATTCAGTCTCAGACGCACATTCACACATTTCTACAAATTCATATCTTTGCAACCACGCTTCCAAAAGGTCTATGATTTATAAGCTAGTCTTTGTTTCATTTTCTTTTAGCGGTTTCTAAATCTTACATTGTGGTTCAGTCATGATCAGCAATCAAAGCCGTGTTGTTGAATTTGCCCAGCCTGTCTGGTTTCCACATCACATCATCTTTGCAAACAAAGGTTTCGATATGTTAATCCTATCGACATCTTTTGCGGATCAAGCAGATATTTTTGTTCTTTGTCCTAGCGACATCTATTGGATTTCATTAGTTGCCTTCGCTAGTATGTTTTGCCAACTTACCAACAGCTTGGAACAGCAGAGCATTGTACATCGGCCGAAAATGATTGAGGCAATTGACTTTAAACGAAAACTTTGTAAGTTTAACATCGAAATTATGAATACATACCAGTGAGAAGCCATTAATGATTTATATGAGTGAAATACATTTGTACAAACTCTGACCGGCAGTTTGAAATTGCTTTTTTATTAGTCTATTCCATTTGTGTGATTCCCTTGTATTTGATCAATGTAGGAAGAGTGTTCAAATCTTAACTTAATTTTGATTAGATGGGGTGGTTAGTTGCCGCATCCAGTGAAATTCACAGACACGACAAGCATAAATATCTGCTCGATCCGCCTAATTGTAGATAGGGCTAACATACTGGAACCTTAACTAGCGAAGATGACATCACACAAGCATCGAGGTGTGTGCTTTTGGCTTCCTTTCCGTACGTCAGGATTCCGTAAGCTTAAGCAGTAGTCTTAATAGGTGGGGTTTCTCAGCCAAACTCCTATTGTGTATTAGGACGAC
The DNA here is from genome assembly GCA_028554795.2 of Sinohyriopsis cumingii. Taxonomy (NCBI): domain Eukaryota; kingdom Metazoa; phylum Mollusca; class Bivalvia; order Unionida; family Unionidae; genus Sinohyriopsis; species Sinohyriopsis cumingii. Next base: position 25,328,342 of record CM068830.1, on the reverse strand, counting down.
AGCATGATTCTTACCCCCCTCCCAGTCCCCCCGTGTTAGTCAAAACAAAATACGAAAACAACTTTGCTGAGGTAACAGCGTCGATTTCATTATCGATTACTTAACTCGAGGACATGTCATTGAATCATCATCGTCGTCAAACACACTAGGGTTGGCTGAGAAACACCCCACGTTTCAAGACTATTGCGATTTTATGTCAGATTTTCACACAAAGTTTTATTATGCCTACACGCAGGGTTTTCCAAATCAGGTCACATATCTGACTGCTAAATGAATGTGCTATTAATACCTCGCTGAGATTTACAGGTAATAACAAAATTCGATAACTGTATATTTCGCAACACGCTCTAAGGATGGTCTCGTAGATATTTAGGTCATTCGCAAGCGTCTGATTGCACATTGGAGGCTCTATCGATTCTTTTTACACAGCCACTTATCGAGATTATATAACTCTCATCATCATGACAGAACAAGTTCAAATTAATCTTACCACTGATAAGAGAGCCGGGTTCCATCATCTTGATAGAATTTCCATGTGAGACTATTGATTTATCAACATAGCACTTTTTAGCTCGTCATCAACTGCGACCTTTACGTATTTGTCTTGTGATATTTAGATTGTAAAGATTATCAATAGCATCAGAAAGTTTATCTGTGATCAAAGCAATCTTACTAAAATACTCTGAATTTTCTGTGCGAACCAGAGACAACTTTTATCTTATTTCTGTTTTTAAAATACCTGCTGCACTTTTCATTGTCAAACATAATTGTCATATGCTTACTTCAGAAAAGAATTCTTTTCATTTTTAACGTAGTATCATCTACTGTAATATCTTCCATTATTTTTTAAATTCACACAACATTTACTGAATATCGTTTCACAACTCTGTTTGGTATTATATCAACAAGCAAATCATCTCTGACGCGCAGCTCCTGTATCAGATTTAACATATTAAACTTCTCACCTGAGATAAGATCGAAGCTGATTAAGAATTTTGTTATATGTCGCTGTTGCTATTTTTATTCTCGTATTTGGCTCGATCTTTTTATTTATTGCTGACAATACACTACCTGCCCCGGACACTATTAGGACTAATGGATATGCGGTTCCACCCGCTGACGCAATTCCAGTTGTTTTTAATAACATAGGAATGCAATTCAGCACACTTATTTTACTGTAATATTTCCTGGCACGCCCGACGCAGTACAGTTTTTATTTTCTGATAATATTTATAGTATTCGATCAGACTGTCTCTGTCGTTGTCAGATATACCTGATGATATTTGATTAAAATCAACGATCTCTTTTCTTGTGATTATTAAACTGTTTCAGTAATTATTTCAGTTGCCGTAGTAAAAATATTTTCAACATCAGATTATCAAGCAGAGCATTACGTTTACTATTAACAGGATTAGCAAGAAAATCTTTGTACTTATAATATACTTCAGATGAGCTGATATCATTATATCAGCTCCCTATTAAGACTTTACGATCTGAGGATGACAATGGGGGGATCGAAATGTGTAGGTATTTAAGTAATATCATTGAATCTATCACGATAAATATCGTCTTTTTCATCTATATAACAAACAACGTAACACAACTGTCTCACTTAAAAATTTTCAAGTACTGAATATTGCTTGAAAATTGTATAAGCTGTTGAAAAACCCAAAAGACAAATACTATCTGCTTGTTCCATATTTATGTCGTTAACAGGTAGGTTTGGGTATTTAGCAATGAGTTCTTTGATATTTCTGTATTTTTTTTTCTGTTAGTAACTTTCCAGCTTCTTTTCTATTGTTTTTCAACGCAGTTTTTCTTAGAACTATGATGCTCGTCATGATCTTCATCAATACTAGGTTTACAGTTGTAATACCGTCAAGCTCCTGGTAAAATATGTCTCGTTCGACATCATCATATGACTCATTTATATGCCTAGTTTCTGATACCTAACACATGAAATACTCGACGTTTAGCAAATGTGTCTTTGAGCTTACTATTGTTTAAAAACTTGTGTTTGCTTGTTTCAGCTAGTTTGTTAATCTCATCTTGAATCTGTCTTAGTCGCTCTTGTTCTTGTTTCTTACCACCATGAAAGTTTGTTTTTACAAGGTTAGATTTGTCCATCGTCACAACATTTTCTTTGGTCAGCTCAGGCAATGTATTTATTAGCAACTTTTCAATTGTTAATCGCCATTCGTCACAGTCACTTACAGGACAGTATTTGCTAATCATATCAAAGTCTCTAATCGCGTATTTCGGCTGAGGGCCTCTCATTCTGACAATGTTGTCGCTGTTCTCGTTTTAACCGGGTGAATCTAAAGTTAATTTTCTTCTTCGAGTAATTATATTTACTGCTCTTGCTTCATCAACACTTTCTGGGTCTAGCTAATCAACATCAGCTATTTTGATCTCTGTTTTCAGGTTTAGTATTGAATTATAAACCCTAATCGATGGAGGATCTACAGACATTATATATTACAATCACATTAAATCGTCAAGTGTATATATCTGAAACATTGTATAACATGGGTAAGGACCTTAAGCGCCGAAAACATAAATGCGGAAATGCGAGTACTTGCTTGTGGTTACTGCAGGATCAAATGAAAATTGCTGTGAAGTACTAACATAAACATTCCATGCCGTGCATAACGTAGTCCATGTCGATTCATCATTCGATCCTTCTAATTTCCAGTTATAAATTCGTCCAACATTCGCATTTAGTCGACCTCGTAGTTGAAATTCCCATATAGCAACATCTTCTGGACACTGTATGTCGATAAAAAGTTACTTATTTCTCTGCATGTGGTCCACTCAGTTTCTAATAACACGCTGTTAAATGCAATCGCATAACCAGGACTATCTTCCTCATAATTTCCTGATACTGTTGCGAAAGAAACCCAACGATTATATAAAGCATCAGCGAGAGTTGGCATATGAGTGGCACAATACTTAGTTCTTTTTGTACTACCACCAATCGCAAGCGATTAGGTAACACTATCGGCGTACTTTTTATTCACAAGATTGGATGAAGCAGCAGGTACAAACGTAGAAGTTATCTTATTAGCTACCGTAATGATTACATCTGTTAGCGTCAACATACAATTTATTTGTAAGAAACGATGCGGCAGTTGCGTTATACGACGACTTAATTTTATTAGAGCCCATATTTAACGTACCTGTCATCGTATTCCCTGATTTTATCGCAAAGATGTCCTTGACAAACTTTACATTTGCTATAAATCGTTATTGGTCAACGTTGGTTTAACAAGATGAGCATTAAATATTAATCTCCCGCCAATATCTATATTTCCAGCCATTGTCCCAGCAGCTAGTATCAACTTGTCATTATCGACCGTGCTACGTTGTGCACAACATACTGCTTGTGAGTTATTTATGTTATAATGAGGGTATTCGGTTTCAAAAGTTACCTTTTTAAAAAAACTGATATTGATATTTCCAGTCATCTTTCCACCTGTCAAAGATTAATTACTATTACTGACGGCGCTAAGTTGGGCAAAACTTACTGCTTTTGTGTTACCTACGTTGACAGGTGGATATATTGTTTCAAGGTCTAGCAATCTTTGTCCTGACATACTTAAATAATCCTTTATTGTATCTCCAGATTTAAAACTGCGCAAACCGTATTGGTTGTAATTGCTGTTTTATCTTCTGTCGAGTTCGCAATTATTGTACCAAGTTTTGTGCAATAGCGCATTCTTATTCTTACTGTCAGATAAAATTTAACGTTGACCGCTTGATAAAATTTAACTTCGACAGCCTGATAAAAATTATCATTGACCACCTGAAAAAATATAACTTTGACAGCCTGATTACATTTTGTGAATACCTAATATAGAATAATCATTAACTTTGACACGGAGCGAATAATAAAACATCAGCACAACCACGACCTTCCAGATTGTCATCCTTTGATAGTAGGACGAACTGGATCTGGCAAAACTAATCTTATAAATCTGTTACTTAACGACCTGTTCAACTACGATCGAGTTTATATTTAAAATATAATTCCACAGGAGGATCAATACGATTGCTTAGCAAATACAATGAAAAACTAAAAAATGAACTTTGCGTAGACGATGATGTTTTTATCATAAAGCACCCAAAAGATCTAAATCAAGATGCCTAACTAGATTCGGATGAGCATGAAAGAATTGTCTTTGATGACATTCCGCTCAGCAACACCGAGATGGATAAGATTAAATCCGATTTTTCATTGTTGCGTAACAGAAAATGTATTTCAGTCTATCTGTCGTAAGGTTTCTACAATATAGATCGATTTATCATGCGAAATACAGGTTGTTTTGTATTATATGCGCTGGACTCGACAATATTGACGTACAAAATATAGCACTAGAACAGTGTGGATATATACTAAAATATAAATTTGCTACTAGTAATGGCAGACACCAGGTTGTTTTGCTTGATAAGCTAGCACGGGATCAGAATCGCATGTTCAGATGTGAAATAGACAGGTTTGTGGACTGTGAAAACTAATCTAACAGATCCTTGTAAAAATGGGCGCGAAACGAATAGAGGTTCTGAAGATATTTGTTGCTGTAGTACAGAAGATTGGTGATAAAATCAAGGATGGACCGTAAAGAGGTATCGCACCTATCGTTAGTGGAAAGGATTTAAAACAAGCAATTTCTGAAATATCACGAACATCAGAAACTACTGGGGGGGTTGGGGTTGATAAAAACAAAAAACAAACTACTATCTCTGCCAGTTAGAGAAATTATTAGAAAATTAGTAACTAAAACTAGACCTCGAAATGCTAACACACGACCATAAAGTGATTTTATCTAACAATTAAAAATAAAAAATGTATATCAAAAGTTACCTTGACCTGACCGAGGAAATACCAACAGAGAACTTAACAATATAATTGGAGTATGTTGAGTATGTCGATGAAAACTCAAACGGACCTAGCAAAATGGGCATACGAACCTGTAAAACACGAGACGAGGACGTGTTTCTGTTGCCACATAAAGCCGTCTTTGAAGTACGAGGTAGAAACCAAACAACTGCTAATCCACCTGTGGATATAGCTGCTGATATACAAATTTACACAATTACCACTTGTAAACAACGGTTGGAGTTAATTCAAACGCGCTAGATATCAACTAGCAAATCAATCTGTAGAAGACATTTCTATGCATTTGCCAGTACAAGTACTATTCTTAACGGAGTTTCATTCAGCGATGACTAATCACGTTCTGTTGCGACAAATATGATGTGTTTAAAGATACTGGACTTGGCAGAGCTGCTGTATCTGTTTTTTTTTTAGATTAGCTAATACCAATAATAACGCACATTTAGCCCCACTTCATGCACAATACGGGACAGCGTCATCAGCTGATAATGCAATAGATAACGTTAGAAATGCGCTGATAACTCTTTGTAATGAGATTGGAACTATTACTCCACAAGCCGCTGATACTAATGCAATTTAATTTATTGTTCCTTTTACTTCAGCTGCAACGTATAACGATGGCTATATCAAACGAAGAGCGTGCACAGATAACTCGAGATAAACAACTATGATGCTGACGCTTAGCACGTTATTCGGATTTTGCAGAGACTATAATACGGTATTTCGTGGCATAAAACATACACTTGTATTTGACCAAGCTGATAAAAACGATTGTCTGATGAAAACTGCAGGTGTTGATGATATGCAATTTGTAATTTCACGACTAGCGCTGTGGATGCCACGAGTCGTTCCGTCGATCGATACAAAATTCGAACTTGAAGTGATGATAACCACGTTTAACAAGAAATTCTATTTGATGCAGAACAAAGTTTATCAAATAACAGTACCAAATTCGACGTATAACACTTAGCAAATAACAACAGCACCAAGCGAACAGTTAGCAAGACACGTATTTATTGTGTTTCAGCGACAAGATCGACGTTATAGTCAGCTACGAAACAATTAAGTGTTGATAGTCCAGATGTCAGACAAATATTTGTCACAATCAATTATAAGCAGTATCCTGAACGTGCGATCGAATGTAATTTTAAACCTGATGCAAACGTCTCTCGAGCTAAAATATATATTGTGGAAGCCATGCAAAAATATCAGAAGTCAATCAGAATCTCACATTTCAGTCGAAGAGTTTAGAACACTTTATCCAATATTTAACTTTCACGTCAGTAAGCATAGCGAACGAACGAATCATGCTGTCGGAATAATAGAAAATAAGGGTTTGGCTGAGAAACCGCACTTATTAAGACCGCTTAAGCGTCCATGTTGATGCTGAGCAGTTTTGTTTTCAACTGAATAACTAGGTCACTGAACAATGAATGTATAAAACTATTGATGGAAAACAACCTGGCATCGGCACTTGGATTGGTATTGTCCATTATTAGAACAAAGTTGTTCAGGTATTTGCAAATGTTTATCAGATCAATGTATTCTTCGGTTCGCCCTTTTCATTTTAAGGTGGTTATAGATGACACGGGATGCTATTCAACACACTAGGATTCATGCATTGTCACCATAATTGGTGGCAGAAGAGTTCTCTCACAAGAATTTGTATGAATGAATTTTTTTTTATTCAGTAATTATAGACCATACAAATCTACAAATAAAAAACGTACACAAACTTATTATTTTCATTGTCTGGTCGCGTAAATCAAGTCTCGAGGGCTTTCGACGTCTATTTATGCATTGACATTGTTATCATGTAGAGGAGGAATTAATACCTTGATAGGGTGTCTCGACGACCAAAGACCTAATCGACCATTTTCCTGCTTTGATTAAGGCTTTTATGGGACTTTGATAGTCGATGAGCATGGTTTAGAACAAGATCGCGTCTTTTAAAACATGCATTTCTCGAGTGACCGTATGTTTTAAGACAAGTGCTACCGAACAAAAAGCTGATTTTATAATATTCTTAAATCGTGTCCTCGTTGTCGGGTGATCATTGGTACACATCAGATATCAATCATATTTCATTGGATAACCGTTTTCTAAATGTAGTCTCATTTTGACTTTTCCACTAGAGAATACATGTATCATATTTTATTCAAGTTCTCTTTATATACTAATATTCACAAACTATTATTTACTGGCAGGAAGATAATGAAGATGAACGTGATTCGTGTTTCTTCCTAAATCGTTGAAAGCTATCGTAAAATCTGCTTTGAGATGTCGGTTAGAGTAAACAGGCATTAAATTCAGTCCTTTGATTATTTTATATGGGATCAAAAATGGTTGAAGAATTGTTGTCGATGCCTTAGGTATGAGTGAGAGCTGTGCTTCTTCACAGAAAAGTAAACTGGGAGAAATGGTGATGGAATAGAGAATATGAGAAGGCGGATGCTACTCAATTAGTATACTTCAGCGAGTTTGTGACTTCTGCTTCTTTGTATAGTTGATGACTTGTGAAGCTAAAGTTAAAGAATCAAAACTTGGTGGACATCCTTCCCAATGCCCATTAACCTCTTTGATCCGATATTTTCTCCACTTTATGTATTCTTTGATACATAACTGTTATGTATATTTGATTTAATTTATATTTGATTTAATTTAATTGTCTGTTTGTAAGTTTTAATTTTTGTTATTTCTTTACATGTTAAAGTAATGTAATTTTGTTTACTGGAATTTGACATTTTCCATAAATTTGACCTGACCGTTTAGTCGTAAACACCTAATGCTGATCTATTTAATGATATTGATTCAAAATTAGTAACAGTTGAGTAAAAAAAAATCTTTTTTATTTATTTTTAATGTGTGATACATAGTGAGATCGATGCTGAACTGGAATACGTGACCTTTGACATGAAAATAGCTTCTACGATGTTCTAGATATTCTGGCTTTACCGGAGGGTTGAGTCTCATCCGGGAGTCTGTTTTGCGTCTCAAGTTACTGCATAACCTTTGTCTATAGAGAATTTAGTTAGTTGGGCGTTTTACCTTCAACACTGAAAGGTGTTTTGTTGTGACCAGTTTGATTTGAAACTCTGTTTTTATGGAATTATTCTTTCCCTGGAAATATTTGAGTGCTCATGCAGAATTCTTGGACAAAGACATTTATTGAAATTTTATTCGGAATTCAAACACCAGAATATTATTGGTTGTGAATCAACAAAGAAATGTTGACACTTCAGTGTTAAACAGGCTACATTATACGTCATCGCCTTCCATTTAGGAATTTCGTCGGGACAATTACTCAATTTCATTAAAACATTTTATTATTAGAACTTCTAATTGATATATCTGGGATTATTCTTGGATTGTTTTTGAATTTGATTCTTAAAACCGTAAGTTTTCTTTTATATACTTTTACCTTGTTTTTCTAGGCAAATAAATTATTTGTTAAATTTTACTAAGCATGTTGTCTTCACTTTTTCTTTGCTACTGTTTATTACAGCCTAAACACGTAACATAATATTTTGGATATCGCACAAGTAGTTGTGAAAAGTTTATTTTGGTTTTCGAATGTGAATCCTTTCTTCGGTGTTTATTATGTCATTTTTTCTGCTCTTCGATGTTGCAAACAATATATAAATCAAGGTCACTTTGTTTTGAGGCGTCACTTGTTTTACAGCACGGTTTATGCTACCATAGTATGATTGATTGTTACGATTTCCTACGTCTTCTTAGTGGAAAACTGAGGTGTAAGTCTCTTTCTTTTAGCCTTTGACAAAGAAAGGTCTTATATTACTTTTGTCAAAATGTCTTGTGACAAAGTTATTTTCACTCCCTTCCTGCTGTTCATCTTTCAAGGCATATTCTCTTTTCTTATTCCTCATTCCTTTCTCCTTGTTGTTGGATCTGAATAAAGTTATTTTCTTCGTTTCGGCATTGTACAACAAAATGCATCACTCTTCTGTTTCTATTTAAAATCATCATAGGTAGGCAATGATGACCAAGCTGAAGACTGAGGTGGTGGTACGGGTAAACGTTCTTGCGAAGGTAAGAAAAAGTAGAAAACCAAAAATATATGAGTCATTTTCCTGTGGAATACAAATATTCACCATCACAACAGTAGTTGTACTGTCATTCCGGGCATAAGAAGTATCCACTATTGGCGCACTCCAATACAAAGTCTTCATTTTCAGCTATGATATACTGTACTTTCACTGCTCAGCACTGGTGAATTGTAAAAGCGGCCATGCATATATATATATATATATATATATATATATATATATATATATATATATATATATATATATATATATATATATATAGATAGATATAGATATATAGATAGATAGTGAGGTCAGGCTTCCTCTGCATTCCGATTGGAAAATAGATAACTGAATTATGTCACACGCGTTCCATTGGTGTAACATCCCAATCAGGTTCGACCCGCTCATAGGCTCTTTATCCAGGTGCATTCGCCCACTGTGTCTCCTGTTCTCAATGAAGTTAAGATGTGAAATAACGTGAAGTCATCAACCTTTATTTGCAGTGCCGAAAAGTTTCGGAAGAAGAACAGTGAAGCTGTTTTAGCATGTGTTGGTCATTTTTAGTTATCCTCTCCAAACGATCGTGCGAGCAATCTTTTCCTTATGCGTTAAAATATATAGGTACGTTTGTGTGTATTTTATGTGCATATTTCTACCCGCCCGTCTCCTTTAACATCACTGGGTTATAAGGATGGTAGGGTGATTTAGTCTTGTTATTACGTAGGAATGTTATAGCGTTAGTAGGGTGTTGATAATTTGTTTATGATGGCTTTATTAAGGTGAATTTCAAAATTACCATTCCCCTTGTCCCTAGAGTGTCATACTCATCTTAAACGTATGGACATTTTTAACGTTACTATGTTCAAGACCATTAATAAATGTTATAAATGTAATAATCCCGAGGCATTGGTGGCATTTTATGGCTTCAGTGTTAAATTCCCCTTAAAGAAATAGTTCTGCTTTTAGGACATAGTACCATATATCCAAAACGGTGGTCTTATGGTTAACTCTCTCTGAGGCCATAGTGCCGCATGTTACTACTGGTATATAACGAGGCACATAATTTGTTTGGGTTGTTGTTGTTGTTGTAGGGTTTAACGCCATTTTTCAGCAAAAGATAGGCTATACATGGCGGCCAGTATAATTGGTGGAGGAAGAACCCTGGAAAACCCCGGGAAGAACCACCGACCCACGAGAAGCTACTGGCAGGCTTTCTCACGTACCAACGTTAGCCGAGGCTGAGACTCGAACTCACGCAGACAGAGGTGAGATGGCAGTGATCCGTAACGGTGAGCGCTTTAGACCACTCGGCCACTCGGGGCCCCCTGTTTGGGTTGTAAATTGTTGATTAATAAATGCGATTTCAGTGAGAAATAACATATTGTATAAACGTATAATGTTAATATCTCATTATGTCGTGCATTGCTTTTGGGTAGTTGAATGTAATGGGTGTAAGATGAGCAACTATCCAAATGGATTACCTTTACCTGATATGTTTTTACAATGCAGAGATTACATATTTTCCCCAGGCTCACATGAATTCTACTTTAGATATTTTTATTGGACTTCAGTGTCCAATATAGCTTTTGCAATTTCTGCGTTAAAAGTAATAACTTTCTTGTTAGACCTGCATCCAGTTAAACAAGTTTATTGCGACAAAAACCTGTTGTTATATTGATTCCAACATTATTGCACTTCACAGTATGTAAGATTATTTTCTCAAATAAGTTATTTCGAGACTTGAGGAAAGTAACGTAGACTCTGAGTCCGGTAAATTCTTGAATAAGCTAGTAATTACACAAAAGCACTTATCTCCGTACTGCAACAATCATCCATTTATTTGCTAGTAATAATGATTGAGAAGTACAGTCTGTTGTTTTATCGTCGGCAATGTGCCATTGCCGACGATAAAACAAAGCAAATCGCAAGAAAATCAACCGGACTATAGGTGATTATTTGTGAGTGAATACTCACAATAGGGAAACACTAGTTTCCTTATTGTGCTTTTTTTTTCTTTCATTTCTCACTTTTTTCTTATCTAGCACTATATCCTGAATTTCACATGTTTTTCATTTTTGTTTCCTTGTATGAATTTTTTTTGTAGTATATAGTCTTACAGGGCGTAAAGATTAGATTTTGCTGTAGATTTTTGAAATTTTTCATTGTGCACACTTTAGCATACAGAATAGTAGTGTGAGACCTGCCTTTTCAAGTTGTTAACAATTTATAGTGAACTCTATTCAGACAGGTAGCAACAAACACTAAAATGGCCCAAGTGGAGACAGAAACTAGACTAAAACATTATTTTGACACCAGACTAGAAGGGAATGAGGGGCGACAAAGGATTGTTGCATACCACCCGGAAGGGTGCCAGACAATTGATTTTGGAAGGGTGGAAAATAATCCTAGGCAAGTAGAAATCTTAACTGCCCTAAAAGTAAGAGGGATAAACACAAATGAAATTGATGGACTACAAAATGGGGGGGGGGGAGGCAAATTTGTGTTGTACCCCAAAAACAAGGGAACTCCCCTTTCCAAAAGATACTACAACTGAGATAAAAGGGTTACAAGCCAAAATATACAAAACAGAACCTGTCATACGAGAGATAGGGCCCAAAATGGTAGAAGTTGTCTTCTCTGGCCTACCGCTAAAAGTAAATACTGGCGAAATAGCGGAGAAAGTACAAAATAAGTTTAAAGTCATGGTGGCATCAGGGAAAATGGCCACCGTGTGTGGATACAAGAACATCAAGACAGGAGGAAGAATCCTATCGGTATTTAAACACGAGGCAAGTAGGATCCCAGCCCACTTCTGTGTTATGGGATTTCCCATAAGAAGTTGGTATAGAGGCTGCGAGAAAGAACGGACTTGCCCCAGATGTAAACAATTAGGACATATCCTGAGGGATTGTAAAGGGCCCATAGCAAACAATGGAACACAAGGTGCAACGTATGCAGAAAAGGCAGTTATGCACGATGTGATGATGACATGGACAGGATGCAACAAAATATCGCAAAAGTATTGTCAGAAATAAAGACAGACATATCGCCAATACAGGAAGAGTCCATAAAAGAGATAGAGAAGAGAGCAAGAACCACAAATTGAGGAAATAGAGGAGGGAGCTATGCAAAATGTGCAATAAAGAGAAAAAGTAGACAGAACAAATGACTCCCAGGAATGAAAAAGTGGGTTAGCTACATAACTCCAATCAAAACAACAAGAGGCGAGACAAATACTGGAAGGGACATTCCATTACGGAATAGATTCCACATATTAACAGAGGAAGAGAGCAGTATGGAGGGGGACATGCAGGAAGAGACGGGCTTAGCAGATCTCATAGGACTGAAACCCTTGACATCTACCCCTATTGCACCAATACGCAAGAGGAAGCATGGGAAATCTCTATCGGAGTCAGCATCACCCATAAGCGACACCACGCCGACAGAAAAGAAATTGGTGGCAATGGGTAACAAAAAGAAGCTAATACGAATAAAAGACGGAAACCAGGACAAAGACTCCACAGAGAAATCAGACGTAGAGATAGAAGACTATAGGAATATGACAAGAATAACGTATAACGCAAACAGAAATGACCAAGGAGTAGAGTACAACACTAAAAAGTGAACAGACGCATGGAGAGATACAAGAAATGACACGGAAATCACGAACATGAGCTATAAAATTGAATCAACAGGAACAGAGAGAAAGCGAATCCAACACTAAAGATGAGACTGATGGGGGTCCGGTGCCCCAAGAAACTCAAAATTCAAACTGATTACAATCCATTTATTTACAAATAAACTATAAATAATACTAAAATTGCAAACTATTTAAAATAACGAAACAATAAGGAAGAATGCGGCCACCTGAGGGAAACAGAAATGGAGGAAAAAACTTCCGACTAGCATCAATAAACACAAATGGATTAGATAAGGACAAAATAAATAAGTTCCTAGTTTTAAATGAATATGATATTATATTAATTCAGGAAACGCATAACAAACTTTTAAATGAATATAAGGCAATACTAGAAGAAAAGTTAGACGCAATAGTAATCATTAATAATTGTAAAAGTGATGATATAAGGGTGTGTATGGCAACAATAATTAAAAATAGGAGGGGTTTTAAATGGGAAAGGATGAATGAGGGCGAAGACTTAAAAGGTAGGGTGACTCCTATAAAGTTGGAAAAAAGTCATATCATTAACATTTACTTTCCAGCAACAAGATTTAAAAAAACATGAATTTATTCAAAATTTAAACAAATACTTAAATGACCATACAATGGAACCATGTATAATAGGGGGTGATTTTAATTGGGTGGGGGATGATATCGACAGAATAGGAGGCCTAACAGCAAATGATTTAACCGCGAAACGTACAATGGAAGAACTTTTTCAAAAACATAAATTAACAGATATATATAGGGAAAGCAACTTACTTAGGATTAATAGACATATGAATATAAAAATGGGAAAGCCAGTAGATTAGATAAATTTTATGTAACATGTTTTGGAGACAACTTATACAAAAATGCAGAAATACACGATTTTAAAATTTCATACTAAATAAAAAGAAATTGGGGAAGGGAGTATGGAAGTTAAACAATTTTTTGTTTTAATACAGACGATTTTAAACAATAATTACAAAAGAAAATAGAGGATTTAAAAAACTTAGAAAATAAAGGTATAATCATGGAATGGGATAACCTAAAAAATAAATTTAAATCATTGCAATATATCATTCCAGTAAAAGGAAAAAAAATACAAGAAATGGAAAAACAAGAAATTAAAAACCTTTTAAAGGGAAAATTATCAGAAAAACAAAAAAGTCACTGCAAAACCCAATTAAATAAAATTACTAATGAGAAACACAAAGGAATTGAACTAAGAGCAGGGAAGTGCAACATGATATACAAAAAACCCGAAGGACTAGACAAAAGAATTAAGAAGAAGGGGAGAAAAACAGTTTGAGAAAATAAAAGAAAAGGGAAAGGAATTAACAGGGAAAGACGAAATATTGGGAAATATTAAGAAGTTCTACACAAATCTATACACTTCCCAAAACATAGATCCCTTTACTATAAATGAATATCTAAAAGATATTATATATGATAAGATATCATCAGAACATAGAGACTTATGTGATGATTACATATCAGCAAATGAAATATAAACTACAATTAATCAGCTAGCGAAAGGGAAATCCCCAGGAAGAGATGGACTCACGGCGGAATTCTATAAAAAATTCCAAAGCGAGTTAGCGCCGATTCTGGAAAATGTATATAATAATATCCGTTTAGAAAATGACATGATGACAGAAACAATGAGAGAAGGTTTAATTACAATTATATATAAAAGGAAAGGGGATAGGGAAAACCTAACAAATTTGAGGCCCATCTCCCTCCTAAATATAGATTACAAAATTTTATGCAGGATTTTAGCAAATAGAGTTAAATTATGTCTGAATGAAATTATAAATGTAAACCAATCGTGCCGGGGGGGGGGGGGGAAGGGGGAAGGGACGAAATGTGCAAAACAATATTTTAAACATAAGAACAATTACTGATTATCTAAATGACACAGGTCAAAAAGGTGCAATGGTACTTTTTGACCTAGAGAAAGCATTCCACAGATTGTAAAATAACTATACCCAGAAGGTATTAGAAAAATTTGGCTTTGGAATTAATTTCCAAAATTGGACTAAAATCCTGTATACTAAAATAACAGCTAGAGTAAGGTAAATGGCGCTGTTAAGGATAAATTTGACATTCAAAGATCGGCGAGGCAAGGCTACCCACTTTCAATGCTATTATAAGTAATAGCAATTGAAATACTAAGTATCAAAATACGAAATAATAAAAATATCAAAGGTATAAAAATCTCCAACCTGAAAGAGGATTTTAAAATGTTCCAACATGCCGATGACTGTACCAGCTTTATTAAAGACCCAAATTCCTTCAAACACCTGCAAAAGGAATACGAATTATTTGGGAAAGCCTCAGGGTCACCAATAAATCATGACAAAACGGAAATACTGAAAATAGGGAACTGGAGGGGAAACCACCCAAGTTTACCACCGCATTTGATTAAGGTAAATGTCAAAGCCTTAGGAATTTTCTTTGGAAAAAAACGAAGAAAAAGAAAACTACAAAAATATGAACAAAAAAATTAAAGAGAATATCGAAATCTGGGCACTAACGCCATTATGCATAATGGAGCGTGCACAAGTAGCTAATACATAAATGTATTCCAACATGAACTACATAATTAACTCCGTAGATATGGAAAATAAAAATTTAGATAAGATAGATAAGGAAATTATAAATTATGTATAGAATTTTACGACACATTACGTCCAAAAATCTACCATATACAGGGCTAGAACAAGGGGGTTGGTTGGCTTTGCCATGCCCAATTTTAGTAAAATATACAAGCATTATAAATAGGTTTAAAAGACTACCAGCAATACCAAGCAGTCCATGGGAAGCACTATACATATACTGGTACGGCTTCACCTTAAGAAATAGGCAGGATATTTATAAGAATAATAACTTATGTAAAAAAAAAAACTAGAAGTACCGAGACATTTCAGAAATATAAAAGAACTTCTTTGCAAATTTAGAGATAAAATGGAACTTTGGGAAAAGGACACAAATAAGACATACGACTGGATTAGAGAAAATGAAACAAAAAATAAAAGAAATAAAGTAGAGGAAGAAAACATCAGTGTAAACTGGGACAGAGTGTGGGGTCACTGGGCCAACATCGGCTCTGTAAAAATACAAAGTATAATTTTCAAATATCTTCATAATGCCTGGCTGACAGGTGAGGTTGCTCTGACAAGGAGAATGATACAAAACATAATTAAATGTCCAATGTGCAAAACATCAAACTTTACTAAATACCACGCAATTACTCAATGTGATAAAAGAAACGGCGATCGAATAAAACTAATTATGGAAAATTTATTAAAAAAAAAGAAAGATATCAAAGGAACCATATTCTATATTTGGACGGGAATTTCGACAACCTCCCCTCCCCCAATAATTAAGATAATTGATTATGTTACCAAAACAATGCTGGCCTGTGGACAAGTTATAACAATTAAGAAATAACTACCACATGCCATCGTATATAAATACAGAAAATATTCAAAATCCCAAATTAAAGGACTATTTAAAGTCAGTAAAAATCCCTTTGATGTCTCTTAAGAAAGCAATCTAAATGTAAGAAGGGATAATCTACCAACCAAGGAGCAAGAGTGGGAAAGGGGCCTTGGTAAAACGCTCCTTACGATCGTTAACGCAAACGCGTGCTAAGACCTCGGTCCCACTACTGTTTCCTTGGGAGGTGGCAACCCTAAAAACACAAACTTAATGTATCGTTAAACAGTTAACTAACCTGATTGTTAAATACAAATATTACATAAAATTTTTATAAAATACCTTTAAAATAAAATAAAAGAGGGATGGGACAGGGGATCTATACGGGGAAAGTAAGAGGTAATGACGTCATGGGGCTGTCCACATGGCGCCACTCGAAGTGGACAGGCCCATAAAAGAGCCAAAGAAAAACACCCCATATATAATACTAGCACAGGCACAACACAAAAACAAACACAGCACAGGTCTAAATAGTAGGATCTACTTCATTCTAAATTCTCTCTTTTAACTATACAGCTCCCGTACTGTACAGTTAACTTAAACTATTTTATTTTGGTCAATTATAAATAATAAGAGGGAGCCAACACTCGAGTCGGGAGAAGTACAATGGTAAATAAAGTAAGGACCCTCACTCGACTACAGCCCGCCTCACTTCAAGAAGTTAATCAGGCGAGGAGAGGCACATACAAGCACGCACATAAAACTTCAGGCTTTCTTTTTGTCAAGAGTACACCGCTCAGTCGCCAATTTCAAAATTATTAATAAAGTAAATTAACCCATAAAATAAAGAACTGGTACTAAGGAAAACTGGGGAAATTTGACCGATACTGCTGTCTCAACACGGAAACTATATAGATATAGTATACATATTGCATCCACATAATAGCATTACACATATAGCAAACATCAGACTTTGGTCACAATCATGAACTAGGGGAGCGAATTCGAGCTAGGAAACTTGACTCGGATGAACAACCCTATAGATAACAAAAGGAAATCACAAATACCCCATCAAAAATTTAATGAAATAAATTTTTGATCAAAATTCTTTTTATAAAAAGAAACAAACAACATACCTATAGGGGACACACATACACATAAAACACTTTTTCTCTTTTTTTTTGACAAATGGGGGGAGGGGGGCATCTGTTTGGTGACCCTAAAAGAAAGAAAAAAAAGTAATAATAATTTAATACAAGAACATTTAACTATTTACTTATGACTTGCAGGAACAATGAATTATAGTAATAATATATCAGAACAATATTGAAAGTTCTCGTTTATATTATTGAAAAAAAAAGGGTCCGGTAGCAGGCTGATTCGGATCGTAACTCATTCGGGCCAGGTTTATTCAGCCCGAATCATGGGCTGATTCAGACGGTATGAAATATTAAGTTTCGTCCAGGATTTAAATGTGACATTAACATTTGCTGAAAATATGATATTTCTCATTATTTCTCATTTGCGTTGAGCAGTTCAAATATGCATTCAGTGAAACAAAACTCCGAATGTACGCGTGATAACGGTGTTGTTATATATAATGAAGTAAGTACAATATTTTTTAGAGCCGCTCATTTATTTGCAAGATATAATTATTTTTGTATATTATTATTGACAAACAGTAAAACTGGTAACACTGACAAAGCTTGTGAAATTAGGGCTCATGCAGTACATTTTTTTTTTTGTCTATTCATATTGGTCATAATACTACTGTTTGATTTATTTAGAATCTGTGTTTATCATGTACAGTGTACTATATACTATTAGTGCTAAATAACACACACACACACACACACACACACACAAGAAAAACGTTAAATAATAAAAGGTACAATGATTAATGATCAAAAATGATCACACACACACACACACACACACACACACACGTGTGTGTGTGTGTGTGTGTGTGTGTGTGTGTGAATATAAGAAAATTAAATTGGGGCCATGTAAAATTTAAGATTGAATTCAACAGAGTATCATACGTCTTTGTTTTGATAATCTTGTGGACCTTCTAATAATTAAAATAAAGAGACAACGTAAAAAAAATGGTGGTGTCATCTCTGTTGAAAGATGAGATATATTTTACAGTTCTTTCATAGAAACACGTTATATCTTGGTATATGTTAATTACAATATTTTTGTTCATCCATAACTCTTTCAGCAAAATGTTTTTATTAATATAATGTGAAGAAAGAGCGATTTGTTTCATTTCTATTCTTCTTCATTCATATAACTCGTCGAGTTTATTATTTCCGGGCGTCTGCTCGTTTGGCACGTTATTTAAACAAGCGGAAAGGGGCGCGACTCATAGCGTAGTTTTGAAAATAGCCAGATGGCTGAAATTGTAAATAGTTTGTTGTTTGAAAATGATTGAACCATTCCGACTTGATGCTTTGCTTGTGGCCAGTCTGTTTTTCTGTGCAATTATTTTGTTGGCAAGAAGATCTGTTTCGGAGGCAGTGGAAAATATTTGTGAGTGCAAGCAAATAATCTCTCGTTAGGTATTATATATTTTCGAGGCTGGTATCGTTAATCTTCGGGTAGTCCTGCAACCACAGGGATTCGTTTAAAAAAAAAAAAAAAAAAATTACGAGTATCCGTCAATGAATCAAAGGATGGAAGGTCTAACCTGTAACAATTCAAAATAATATTAATTTTGGAGGCATGGGATTCCACCCCCGTATTTTCAAGACTCGCGATATGTTGGCCTATTATACGCACAGCTTTGAAAAGATGTAATGTTTATCCATCGGGCTATAGAAACTCAGTGCATTACTTTGAACTGTTTCTGTTAGTAGTTCAGTCGAGTAATTATGTCAGCAAGTTTTACAAAATTCAACGCAGCAATGCCAATAAATGGCAAAATATATTAACCAAACTAAACCGATCTTGTAAAAAAATTAGTTAAGTTCAACATTTTATAAAAAAAATGAGCAATTATGTGGAAGAGAAACAACAATGAATAGGATGTAATGTGATTACAAAGTCTTGTTTATGGGGTATAATTACTAAAGAATTTATAAAAAGACTATATGTCGGTAATTTCTTGAGTATGTCTGTGTTTTGGATTTTTAACGTAGCTTTAACAATTTTTCAGTCATATCACTATGTCCACAGTGCAACAGTTTATAGTGATGTCTAACACCGGGGCATCATGTGGCAGACATATAGCATGATGTCCCAGTTACATTATCCTGACATCAGGCAGACCAGTGCTAACACTAACTTCTTAGTTAGTACCATTTTTGGAAGTCTTTGGTATGACTTGGCCATGGATCGAGCCCACGACCCCGTGCACCCAAGGTGGGTGCTCTAACCATTAGGCCACCGGAGCAGTAGCAGTCAATTTTGTATTGGTGGGACAACTTGCAAAATTGGAAATTTAGATTAAAATGCAGAATTTTCTAATGGTAAATATTTCCACCTTTTAAATAATGTGTGATATTTTTGTACACTTTATAAATATAATTTTTCTTAATTAAAGTATGATCATTCTTTCTTGATACCAAATGGATTTTTGACCCAAAAGAACACATGATTCAATGTTTACAGAAATGATGTATCATTTCACAGAATTACCCGATGCACAGAATTTGCCAGCATAGTGGTATATATATATATATATATATATATATATATATATATATATATATATATATATATTGTTACAGGTTAGACCTCCGATCTCTTGATTCACTGATGGATACCCCTAATTTTCTTTGTAATGAACCCATGTGCTGCAACGTAGGGCGTCAACCCTGATACTTTAGATTTTAGGACTATAGCCTGGAACACTGTTTTATTGTGGTACTTAATATTCTTGGTGGTACATATCAAAACTGTTTTGCTTTTGCTGCTTACTTATAATTTGTAAAGTTTCTTTGACTTCCCTCTTTCTGTTCCTACACAAAATCTGTGTAAATCAAAGTGCATAAATGTAAATAAAACAGCTTATGGTGGCTGCCCCAGATTAACGTAATATGGGGGAACAACTCTATATTATCGTGGTATTTACCTAACTTAGGTATGGTAGCACACACGTATTATAATAAACATAAATTGCAACTTACCTATAAGAAGGAATGTCTACACTTGCGCTGGCAGAATATTTTAACAAAAAAATGAAAGGATCCAATGATCGAATCGAACCTACAAATGTAATTAGAGTGGAAATCCATGAATAACAACATTACAAATTTAAAACAAATATTATTTAACATTATATGAATTTTAAATGCATTTTGCAAAGAAATATAAATATATCAAGAAAACTATTATTTATAATTTTCTTTTTCTAATTTTTGTTGACATATTGATTTCAATCAAGTTTAAGTGTTATTGTATTCTTATTTATGTACGATAAGTATAATCATAAGCAACATTGTCAATTTTGGTCCACCTCCAAGCTTATCCTTGTAAAGACATGTATATCACCATTGGTATATGGCCTATGATCATCAAACATCGGATTGAGTATATTTTGTTCTCAAAGCCAATGCAGGTATAGCATGTTTGACTGGAGTATTGTATATGATGGTCGACGGCAATGCATGCACTTTACAAAAAAGTGATGTTCATTCTTTTTCATTGTCAACTTATAAAAATGTTAATAGTTTAGGGGAAATTGTACTTTAAGATACTTCGTCCTTACTGGCTACGGTTTTACATAGTAAACAACCGTTAGACGGCAAGTGTCCATAATTAATCGGAAAATCCAGTTTGCCTGTGATAATATAGAGCCCATGATATACAGTGTTGGAGTATACTTCAGATAACTTTATTTGCTTTTTCTAAAATGAAAAAGTCAAAAATGCATGTTCTATAAATATATTTATATTGTTTTAACATCGCTAGCCGCTGAGTTTATGAAAGCTGAACATTTTATACTATAAATTATAGGGGTAACAGGCCAGATTTAAAATTTCATCTCAGGTTCATAATTATGGCATTTTTGAGAAGTTCAGAAGAGTAGAAATAGCAAATTAGCAAATAAAATATACTCCTTTTCATGGTTTATGCTCATAGCATGTACAAACAGCTTATTTTATTGCCTGCAAAAAATATCTCCAAAAAGTGAGCATTTTTTTGTACAGAGTATCTATTGAATTTAAATCTAGTAATGTTTTTTTTGTGTGGTTAATTCATGAAACAATCACTTGAGAATATAACCAGACTGTTCTTGAGGCATAATTTACAAATGTATGTGGTATATCAAAGGAAATTTTGGCGAATGTGAGTATTTGCTACCAAAGGAGTCTGGGTGTTTTATCAGTTAAATACCTTACAATAAATCAGCTTATCTGTACTGTAAATGTATGTATATTTATTGTACAGATAAGGTGATTTCATGTTGTCACAGATTTCGTTATACTTATTGATACAACATCAGACTTCATGGTTGCTACCTCTACCAGCTGATCAAGGGAGAAAACTGACACGCGTTTCTGGTTAAAGATGAGACAGGGTATGTTATAATACAGCTCTATTCCCACGAAATGAAGGTAAGTACCAAAATGTTCTTGACACATTCCATATTTTGATAAATGAAACCTCTTCTGCGTGAAACCCTCCCTGATCCACACATTTTGTGGATTTTTGAGGAAAATTTTCTCTGGGCCATATCAATTTCTTAACAATAACAAGTAGTTTAAAAAGTCAAGCCAAATGATTTCCTTTGCACAGGATATGACATAAAATAAAACACTATTTGTGAAATTATTCAGAGTTAAAAGAATGGGAGCTCCATAAAGAGGGGTACCCTCTCTGGTAAAAAACAGCAAGATGGTGGTGCTCAGCTCGACTGAAGCACCCCTTAGTTACATTGTTATTCCAACATTTTATGATAATTAACAATAGCTCAAACGGATGTCTGGAGCTCTTGGCCTATTCAAGTCCTACCATGTAAGACATCTCCCCAGATATTTTTGTTTATGAGGTCTCCCAAGAATATAAAGATCAGGATTGATGTCTTGCATTGTAGAACTAGACCCATTTGAGAGTCAGCCCATAACAAAGTTGGACCTTTACAGATTTGCTCAGTACAGTTTAATTTAGAAATTATGACTGTCAAAGTCAGCCGATAACAAAGCCGGTCCGTTTCAAATCAGTGATTTAACTTATAAATAAGCTGACATTGTTTGCTATTTATTGTAAGGACTACAAAATTGAAATTCAGCCATTGTCTTTATTATATCAGTTGAATGACTATTTTCAGGAAATCAATTGTTTATGGAAAAATTTTGTTGAATATGTTCAATTATTAATTTTTTTTTTAAAGGCAGATGCTAGTTTTGATAGGATTGTCACCAGGTTAAAGATTTATAAAGTAGAAATAATGACATAATAAGTAAGGCAATAAATATCCTTCTTCTTTCAACTTTGGCAGGGAAAGATCCTGGAATTTTCAAATGTTGGCAATCCGCATGTATTATTGTTTTCTTAGAAATGTTAAAAACACAATGTCTCTGCGAAAAATTCTCCTGGTTATTCAGTAATTTGTTTTAAGATTAGAAGGAGAATTTAATTAACATATTCTTATAATTTCATCATATTGCTGTGTGCTCTTTATTGCTTATTCTCTGTTACTGCACTATGGAATCCTTAACAGCATGGTCTTGTAGGTGCACTTACTCAGATTAAATTAAATATTAGTTGTTGTTCACCATTTAAAGGTATGTTTAGAAATTACACTTATTAATGAATTAGTCGATACCGTTTGTCAACATGACTGGTATGGCGTGCACTTTGACTGGATATTAACTATTTTAGACAGATGCAGTAAACATAAAGAAACATTCAAAGATTTTAGAAAATATTACATGATCACTTTCAAAGGACATTACATCCACATTACTGTTATATTATATAAACCTAGGAGTAAATAATGGGCAGA
The DNA here is from genome assembly GCA_028554795.2 of Sinohyriopsis cumingii. Classification (NCBI taxonomy): domain Eukaryota; kingdom Metazoa; phylum Mollusca; class Bivalvia; order Unionida; family Unionidae; genus Sinohyriopsis; species Sinohyriopsis cumingii. The sequence goes on along the minus strand of CM068830.1, from coordinate 25,305,339 downwards.
GCATGTAAAGAGGCAGATTTTGGTAGTCTTGATTCATTATGGGCCATTAACGTTAGTGAGCTGACTCGGCTCTGGGCTGAGTAGTCCCATAATCACTTGAACAGTAGCTATGCTCAAGTTATTTTGACATTAGCAATTCAAGGAGTAATATTGACTTTTTGGGATTTAATTATATTTATATTTTTTTCTCAAGAACCCCTAAAATATGCCAGGAGATGATTTTCATAAAATTGAATGTTATGTGTTTAGGCTCTATTAAACAGTAGCAAGAAAAGAATGAAGACAACTTGCTTTGTAAAATTTAACAAATAATGTATTTCCCTAGAAAAACAAGATAATAATGAGGAAAAGAATTTACAGTTTTAAGAATCAAATCCAAAAATAATCCAAGCATTATAAATTATTAGTCTTAGTAATGAAATGTTTCTAATAGAGTTTGAGTCCTGATGAAATCCAAAATGGAAGGCGATGATGTACACTGTAGCCTGTATAGCACTGAAGTGTCAGCTGTTCTATTTTGAACCACAGAAAATAATATGGTGTTTGAATTCCGAATAAAATTTCAATAAATGTCTTTGTCCAAGAATTCTATATGAGCACTTAATATTCCTAGGGAAAAGAATTAATCTCTTAGAATCCAAAAAACTCTTTTCACTGTCAAAGGTAAAAGCCCAACTGGCTGGTTCATTTCAAGAAAACGATTATACAGTCTTAGTGAGTTGCATGAGGGTAATGTGATCACTTTCAAGCTTCAAATGCTTAACATCATGTACTCGCATTCAGCCTCAATATCACTCTTATCTATCCCACATTATGAATGAATAATAAAAAAGTTGTTTACTTGATTTGCAATCAATGTCAGAAACTAGGTGAGCTTTAGAATACACAGTTCTGTTATTAGTTGTTTTTCGAAAAAACAGGTCAAATTCATTTCTGGAAAATGTCAAATTCCAGTAAACAAAATTACATTACTATAACATGTAATGGCATAAAAAAAGTTAAAACTTCCAAACAAACAATTAAATTAAATCAAATATAAATTAAATCAAACATACCTGACACTTCCTTCCATAAAAGAAAAGAAAGGTTTTGATAATAAAGCTTTTTTTTAAATAATAGATTAATTATATATGAGGTTGAAAAACATAAGAACTCATAAATTATACACAGTGTACATGAAATAATACATTTCTGTACATGGGAAAGTGCATCTGCTATTAAATTATCTTTTCTCTTGATGTGCCTGATGTCATTGTCATATTCCTATAACAACAAACTCAACCTTCATAGTCTATGATTTTTATTTTTCAACTTGCTGAGCGGGAGGTCGTGGGTTCGATCCCCGGCCGAGTCATACCAAAGACTTACAAAAACGGTACTAACAGCTGCCTCGCTTGGCGCTCAGCATTAAGAGGTTAGTGTTAGGACTGGTCGGCCCGGTGTCAGGATAATGTGACTGGGTGGGACATCATGCTACATGTCTGCGGCATGATGCCCCAGTGCTAGACATCACTATAAACTGCCACATTGCAGACATCGTAGCGATATGACTGAAAAATTGTTAAAGCTACGTTAAAAATCCAAATCACATCACATCACATCATCTTGCTGATGAAAGTAAGGGGGTTGTGGTCACTTAATACATTAATCAAAGAAAGAACTGAACTAATGTAAACTTCAAAATGTTGTAATGTCAATATCAAAGCCAAATATTCCTTCTCGATTGTTGAGTAATTTCTTTGAGGCTTATTTAATTTCTTAGAAAAATAGCACACTGGATGATCAACACCATTTTCATCTTCTTGAATCAATACTGCTATAACCCCAACATCACTTGTATCAAGAGATAGCTCAAATGTTTGGTTGAAATTTGGAGTTGTAAGAACTGGTGCACTTTTAAGTATGGCTTTTAATTATTAAAAACCTGACATTTTTCAGTCCAAAAGAAACTTACTTTTCTTGCTTAATAAATTTGTCAGGGGTTCAGCAATTATGGAAAAGTTGGAACAAAATTTCCAGTAGTATCCAGCCATACCTAAAAATCGCATCAGTTGCTTTTTACTAACAGGTACAGGGAATTCAGAGATAGCCTTGATCTTAACATCTATAGGTTTAACTTGTCCATGTCCCATGACATGTCCTAGAAATATTACACTAGCACGGCAGAATTCGCTTTTGGATAAATTAATTGTCCGACTTGTATCATATAAGTCTGTCAAAGAATCCCCGAATTGTTGCTAAATGTTCTTTCCAGGTGTCGTAGATGAGGACATCATTGATGTAAGCATCACAATTATCTAGACCAGAGGTGATCATATTCATTAGACTCTGAAAAGTACTTTGCGAACCTTTCATCCCAAATGGCATCACTTTATAATGATAAAGTCAAATTTGGTGATGTACTTGGTATTTCCAATCTTATCAATACAGCTGTCTGTTCTTGGTAATGGGAATGAATCTGCTTTTGTCACACTGTTCACCTGCCTATAATCAGTGCACATGCAAAAAGTTTTATCTGGTTTTGGAACAAGTATACGTGGTGAACTCCAGTCACTTTTACTGGGCTCTATGAAATCATTCTCCAGCAAATACCGAATTTCTTTTTCAAGTATTCCTGTTTGAGAGGGTTCATCCTGTATGGGTGTTGTTTCACTGGTTTGGAATTTACAATTTCAACATCATGGAAAATTTTGTTTGTTCTTGTAGGAACATCTGGAAATAAGTGTTCATATTCAAATAATAACTGTTTAAGTTAATTTCTTTCTTGTTGTTGCAAATATAAAAGTTTCTGGTCCAGATCATTCATAATTTCGGAGTTCCAAGGATTTTTCACTCCAAAATCAGTTGAGTCTGATGGTATTCCTTCACTTAAATCTTCATGGGGTGGGACAGGATGTTGTTGTTGTTGTGGGGTTTAACATCATTTTTCAGCATAATATAGGCTATACATGGCAGCCAGTATTAATGGTGGAGGAAGAACCCATGAAAACCCCGGAAAGAACCACTGACCCACGAGAAGCTACTGGCAAGTTTCTCACATACCCACATTAGCCGAATCCGAGACTCAAACCCACGCAGACATATGTGAAATGGCAGTGATCCGTAATGTAGAGTGCTTTAGACCACTCGGCCACTCGGGGCCCCGGGGTGGGACAGGTACAACTAAATTAATTGCATGTTTAACCCGGCTATCTCTCCTAATATACGGGTACTCCTTTAAATTATTTAGATCACAGGAGTACTATCATTATAATTTAACTCATTCATTTTCTTCTTATTTTTGTAGACTGCTCCAGTGGCCTAAGGGTTAGAGCATCCGCACTGGATGCGGGAGGTTGTGGGTTGGCCTGGTGTCAGGATAATGTGATTGTGTGGGACATCATGCTACATGTCTGTGGCATGATGCCCCAGTGCTAGACATCACCTTAAACTGCCATACTGCAGACATCATTGCGATTCGACTGGTAAATTGTTAAAGCTACGTTACAAATCTAAATCACACAAATCACACACTTAACTTTGTAAGGGTCGTAAAACCTAAACTGAAGAAAACTTTGAAGAATGAGCAAGAGTGACAGAACTCTATTACTAGACTCAAAAGTTCTCTCCATTGTAGTTCTGTCAAACCATAAATTCACTTTTGATTTGAATTGCTGGATGCCAAATTCGAAGCATAATTGGCTGGACAATTCCAGACATAAAATTTGACCCTTGACCAGATTGATCAGATTTGGGATGGCCAAATTGAGTATAGATTTTATCAAAGCTTTTACTATTGTTTTAGCTTTAATATTCCTCAAAGGAATTGCCTCTGGAAACCTTGTTGATGCACACAACATGGTCAACAAGTATTAGTTACCTGACTTGGCCTTAGGTAAGGGACCAAAACAATCTACCATAATTCTACTAAATGGTTCGTCAAATGCAGGAATAGGTTGCAGATGAGCCTTAGGTATCTTCTGACTGGGTTTTCCTACCATTTGACAAGTATGACAAGATCTACAGTATTTACAAACATCACTTTTGATTTTTGGCCAATAAAAGTGAGTCAAGATCTTGTGATAAGTCTTATTAATTCCTAAATGACCAGCCAAAGGAGTTTCATGGGCCAGACTAAATATTTCCTGTCTGTAAGATTTTGGAACTACAATTTGATAGTTCACTGACCCCTCCTCACCAGCAGGTACCTTGGAAGGTCTCCATTTTCTCATAAGAATTCCATTTGTAATGAAATAACAGACAGGAACTTCAGTACCTTCAGTTTCTCTAATGGCCCTTTGAAAGAAACATGATATTTCAGGATCATTCTCCAGTTTGATGACAAGTGATTTTTGTTTGTCACCCTGATTAGAATAAAGAGAATGAGTAGTTAAAAGAGGATCACTGTGATCAATAGCTTTTGATTGATCCAAACAAGGAGTGTGTCACCTCATCAAAAGCCTGATCTTTACATGTGTCAGTTAAAGGAATACTTTTCTTATCAACATCATTCTCAAAAGCTTTCTTTGCCCCAGCTCTGGTAACTGCACAAGCTGGTTATAAATCAGGGAATTCTTTTTCAATTGGATCGACTTTCTGATTCAAACAAGGCTTGTCAGTTACAAGTGGATTAACCACAACCTTGCCCTCAGCTAGGTTGTTGCATAGTAATAAATGAAATGCCCTCAATGGGTAAAGCACTTTTCTGACTGTTA